>CM050918.1:9274309-9874309 GCA_027742785.1 Vigna reflexopilosa | reverse complement strand
GAACAGCTGGAGAGTCTGCATTGACTATAGGAGGCTGAATCAAGCGACCAGGAAAGATCATTTCCCTCTGCCATTCATTGATCAGATGCTGGAGCGCCTGGCAGGTAAATCTCATTATTGTTTTCTTGATGGTTTTTCTGGTTATTTCCAAATTAATATTGCTCCTGAGGACCAAGAGAAAACCACATTCACCTGTCCCTTTGGCACTTTTGCCTATAGGAGGATGCCCTTTGGCCTATGCAACGCCCCTGGTACCTTCCAGCGGTGCATGCTTAGCATTTTTAGCGACTTTCTTGAGAATTGCATAGAGGTGTTTATGGATGATTTCACTGTGTATGGGTCCTCTTTTGATGCATGTTTAGATAGTTTGGAGAAAGTTTTGACAAGATGCATAGAAGCAAATCTTGTTCTCAATTTTGAGAAATGTCACTTTATGGTAGAACAAGGTTTGGTTCTAGGGCACATCATTTCTAGAAAGGGAATAGAGGTAGATCCTGCTAAGATATCTGTGATTTCGCAGTTGCCTTACCCCTCTTGCGTGCGAGAGGTTCGATCTTTTCTTGGACATGCAGGTTTCTACAGGCGCTTCATCAAGGACTTCAGCAAGAAGGCGCTTTCCTTATCCAAACTGTTACAGAAGGATGTTGACTTTGAGTTTGGTGACAGATGCAAGCAGGCGTTTGATTGCCTGAAGGAAGCTTTGACCACCACCCCGATCATTCAGGCACCAGATTGGACGACCCCTTTTGAACTTATGTGTGATGCGTCTAACTATGCATTAGGGGCCGTGTTGACACAAAAGGTTGATAGATTGCCTAGAGTGATATATTATGCTTCTAGGACTTTAGATGCTGCCCAAGCAAACTATACCACAACTGAAAAAGAGTTGTTGGCAATTGTTTTTGCGCTTGATAAGTTTAGATCATATTTGCTTGGATCTCCTGTTATTGTGTACACTGACCATGCAGCTCTTAAGTTTCTTTTGAAAAAGGCTGAGTCAAAGCCAAGATTGATCAGGTGGATGCTACTACTCCAAGAGTTTGACTTGCAAATCAAAGACCGGAGTGGAGCACAGAATTTGGTTGCAGACCATCTCAGTAGGATTGAGAGAGCTGAGAGAGAAGCTGATGTTTTGCCTATCCAGGATGACTTTCCTGATGAGAGTTTATTGATGATTTCATTTACTCACCCTACTCCTTGGTTTGCACACATTGTAAATTATTTGGTTGCTTCTGTTTTTCCTCCCTTAGCATCACGTGCTCAAATTGCCAAAATTAAGAGTGATGCTAAGTATTATATTTGGGATGACCCATATCTGTGGAAGTTGTGCAGTGACCAGGTGACTAGGAGATGCATTCCGGACCATGAGATTGACTCGGTCCTGCAATTTTGTCATGCCTCCTCACCTGGTGGTCATCTGGGGATACAGAGAACAGCTCGCAGGGTGCTTGACTGTGGTTTCTATTGGCCCTCCATCTTCAAAGATGCGGAGAGGATTTGCAGCACCTGTGAGCCTTGTCAGAGAGCAGGAGGATCAATTTCACATAGACAAGAGATGCCTCAACAGCCTATGCTATTTTGTGAGGTGTTTGATGTCTGGGGTATAGACTTTATGGGTCCTTTTCCTGTTTCTTTTGGTTTCTCTTATATTCTCCTTGCTGTGGATTATGTTTCAAAATGGGTGGAAGCTAGAGCCACCAGGACTAATGATGCTCGGGTTGTTGTAGATTTTGTTAGATCTCACCTCTTTTGCAGGTTTGGAGTGCCTAGAGCAATTGTTAGTGATCAGGGAACCCATTTTTGTAACAGATCCATGCAGGCTTTGCTCAAGAAATATGGGGTGACGCACAGAGTTTCTACACCATACCACCCCCAAACAAATGGGCAAGCTGAGATCTCTAACAGGGAGATAAAGAGAATTTTGGAGAAGATTGTCCAGCCCAACAGGAAAGATTGGAGTAATAGGTTGGATGATGCTCTTTGGGCCCACAGGACTGCCTACAAAGCACCCATAGGGATGTCTCCTTATCGGGTTGTCTTTGGAAAGGCATGTCATCTACCAGTTGAGATTGAGCATCGGGCATACTGGGCTGTGAAGACTTGCAACTTCTCCATTGACCAAGCTGGAGAAGAAAGGAAGTTGCAACTGAATGAATTGGATGAAATCCGATTACAGGCCTATGAGAACTCGAAGTTCTACAAGGAGAGGACAAAGAGGTTCCATGATAGTTCTATTGTTAGAAAGGACTTCGAGGTTGGCCAACAAGTTTTATTGTACAACTCTAGGCTCGGCCTCATGAGTGGTAAGTTGAGATCAAAGTGGATTGGACCTTTTGTTGTAACTAATGTTTATCCTTATGGTGCAGTTGAGATTCAAAGTCTTTCCACAACTAAAAGCTTCAAGGTGAACGGGCACAGACTGAAGCCTTTCCTCAGCAATCCTTCTTTGTTGGATGCAGTGGTGGAGGAGACATCTTTGGTCAACCCCACCTATCCTTCCCTTTGACTCAGGGAGTTTCTTTTCTCTTTCCCCTTCTCACTTTTATTGCACTTTGTCCATATCTTTTGAATGTTCTGATTGTTCATCTGATGATTGTGACACACTGAGGACATTGTGTAGTCTAAGTGTGGTCTATTAGGGGAGATTGTTCTTTGTTTAGGTTTTGCTTTCTAGGTAGTTTTGTTGTGTCTTGTGTACAGTTTTGCATGCTTTTTTTGTGAATTCTGGACTTTGATTAGGTTGCTAGTTCCCCTTCACTGCATTGATACTCTGTTTTGTTGGATTCCTTGCTCTTCTTTGCTTGGAAGATAATCATGATGTTTGAGAGTTGAATTGATTGTGACCGATTACCTGTGTGAGATTTGAGCCACTTGATATTCTTTCTTGTGTGTGATATGTCTCTTGATTGCTTTCACATATGCCTTGGCTTGACTCTTGATTGATATGCATGTTTGGAAGTGATAAAGGCAGTTTTGTTGTTGAGCCTCTCTAGCCAAATGAGCCTACCCTGTTTTGATCCTTTGACAACCCCTTTGAGCCTATACTTTCCCCTATTCTTTGTATTGAAGCTCATTCACTAGCCCTTAAGTGAAAAACCATGATTACCTTAACCTTAGGGAATTTTGGAGCTTTGGAATTGTTTTGGGAACAAGTGTGGTCTCTTTGGGGATTCTGATGAATTGGCTAGTTGGTTCCTCTTCTTGTTTTTGTTTTTGTAAAAATGTTATGTATCTTGTCTCTTACAGTTGTGTTTTGAAAAGAGAGAAAAGAAAAGAGACTAGATGAAAAAAAAAAAAATACAGAAAAATAAAAAATTGTGTGAATAATGGAGTCAAGAAGAAGATTGAATTAGAGGTTTCGGGGTATGATTTGACTGTGTTTACACTTGTTCCCCATTGCTCCTCTATTTCTTTTGGTTCGTAGCTTCTCATCCATATTTATCCTCCCTTTTCCTTGACCCCATTGCATCCATAAAGACCTTTTGATTTGAACATGCATATGTTTTTGAGTGTTGATATTAGAGGCTTGCCAAGTCTGTTTGTGTTTGCTTTCTTGAGTGCATTGAGTGACACTGATTTACCTTAAACACTTGAGAGAAACACTGATTGTGTGCATCTGTGAGGCTCTGTTGCTTTTGATTCATCTCTTGAACTGATTGATTGCTTTCCATGTACTGAACTGTTTGGATGACTTCATGAGTATCTGTTTTCTTTGACTCTGTGTGGGATTCTGCCTATGCCTTTCACTGTCCAGATTTTGTGAGAATTGTGCAACTCTGTTTCTGTTTTGTGAGACTTTGTTGTCTGTCTGTCGAGTCTGTATCACCTCCCTGATGTTTGAGTAGTTCCCTGGTTTTCGTCTTGGTTTTGCCCAGGAGTGCAAAAGACTAAGTGTGGTCTATTTTGATGAGTCGTTATTTCTTGAACTGTATTTAGTTTATTGCACTTAAATAAACCAGGGAATTGTGTTTAATTGTCTGTTATTTCCCCGTTTTCCGAATTCTGCTTAATTTAGTCGAAATTCGTAATTATGCTAATTTGGATTTTCTGAGCTGATTAAGCGCATTTCTGGTTGCAGGGAAGTTATGGAAACATCATCTGGAGCATTAGGATATGGCGTGACACATTAAAAGGCTCAACATTTAGTCATTTAGATTCTAATTAAAGTTGTAATTTCGTTTTCTAGAAGCCCTTGATTAGAATTAAGTGTTTTGGACCCTTTTAGGGGCATTTTTGTAAAAAACCAATTGTGGGGGCCATGTGGCATCTCTTTAGGGCTGACTTGTAGTGTGTGGACCCCACCAAAATGTGAAACTCTTGGTATTTGGGGTGTGAAAACCGAACCACACAAAGGGGAGACCCATAGCTCATGGTTTTTGCTTCTTTCTTCTAGGGTTTCTCTTGTTTTGAATATGCTCTCATGGTGCTTGTTTGGTGCTACGGTTTTGAGCCATTTTCAATGATATGATGCAGATTTTCTTCTTCCCTTGACTTACTCTTGGTTGTCTTAACTCATTGGTGGTGAAAATCCATTCATTCCTTCTTCCATTTGCTTGCTTTTTGATGTTTGAAGCTTGAGCTTTTAAGCTTTTCTTTGCATTTCCATGGTGATTGTTGGGTTTGAGTGACTTTATATTTTCCTTTTTCCTCTCCTTTACTGCTGTTCCTCACGTTTTTCTTTGCATTTTGGTTGGTTGGTTGATGAAAATGAGGTTCTATGTGAGTTTTGGGTTAAAGAGAGCTTAAGGTGTTGTGTGGGTGTTGTGGGTTTGGCTCTTTTCTTCCATATTTCGGTTTTGATGTTTGAAAATAGTTTGGAACCAGAGTTTGATGATGTTATTGGGGCTGGACAGTGCTTGAGTTGAATGGTATAATGTTATTTTCGTTTTTTGCACAAGAGCTTGAAGAAATGGAAGATTGGGTGGAGTTGAAGTAGTAGTAGTGTGGGTTTATGTTCTTGAATGGAGTTGCAACTTGAAATGGGGTCTCTTGGGTGTGTGTCTTCGGTGTGAGGAAGAAGAAAGAGCTGGAAGAGTGTGTTGGAGAGTAACAAAACCGAAATGGACAAGGAAAAGAAGAGAGAGGAGTGCATTTAAGTTTTTACCACTTTTGGGCAAACAAAAAAGATGCTTATTTTCATTCTAGGAAGATTTCCATTTTAATCTTTGTCTCTTTGCTTGCAATTGCCGAGAATCACCATGAGGAATGGAATGTTTTGTGTTTTTATTTCCTTTAACCTTGCTTATGTGGCACATTGGTAGAAGAATTTAAGCACCTTTTTGACTTGTGGACTTTTTGAAGCATTGTTTGCAACCATTGCATTGTTGATTCACGTAAATTGGTGTCTTGGAGTGTGGAGTCCGAATTTTGCTGCATGGGAAGAGAGAAGGGATGGTTTTATTGTGTGGTTAAGGCATATGCTTATTTCCTTGGGAAATGGTGCACATGGGGACTAAAAGACAACAAATTGGATGGTTTCTTGAAGAGTAAAAATTGAAGTGAACTTGTTGGAGTGTGGGTCACGGCCATGTGCCTTTTCTTGGTCATTTGGACTTTTAAAATTAATTTTTAATTGTCATTTAGTCAAAGTAATTTGCTAGGATTAAATTAGGCTTGTTGGTTTCCTTGGTTTTTAATTAATTTAGTTAATAGGTTGAGTTTTTGTGTTTAAGTAGTTTTGCATTTAATTATTTTTAACTGTGTTTGCTAATTAATTGGTAGCAGTGTTTGATGTTTAAATGTTGTCTAATTTGTTTAGTCGTTTTAATTTAATTTCCATGGTAGCTTAATTTAATTCAGTCGGTCATTAGCCATATTGCAAAGTTTCCCTGAGGTTTCTGAACTGTGACTGTGTGGCAACTCTGACTTGGTTAATATTAATTTTGTATTTGCACCTGCAATTGGGTATACGCTTAGTTGCCCAGTTGGTGTGACATCTTCGCTTAGTTGATGGAACTGTATGGTGTAAATCAGAGTTGATATTAACACTGCGTTCGCTTAGTTCGCAGTTATGAAGACAGATTTAACCGTCGCTTAGTCGGTTAACTCTGTTGGATTAGATGTCCGAGTAGCAACTGTATTTTGATAATCAGTGATGGGAACATTGTGATTAGGTTAATGACTGACTGTTTTCATTCCGTGTTGATCCCGTATTTTTTACAGTACTGTTTGCGTTTTCGTCGTTAAATTTCTGTATTTGTCGTAATTAAATTCTGTTTTCATCTGTGATTCCCCAAAACGATTTCAAAACTCCCCCTCGTGTTAGACTCGATTCTTGAACCACATTTGGTCCTTGAGAGACGACCTAGGAGTCACTTCCTAGCTATACTGCATTTCTAAATTGCAATCAAATTTGTATAGGCCGCGACAACCCATCAAACTCTCTGGTCTCATCTCTGTATCTTGTACATCAATTCATCCCAAGTTATGATTTTTACACTTAGATTCACCAATCTACAAGAAAAACACAAAATCTCAATGTATGATCCGAAACAAAGATAATGCATGCCTAAATCATTCAATTAATGCAATTATGTATGCAAATGACCTAAACTAAGATATGAATGCAATTACATTTTATTCACACATCATCCATCTATGATCATATCAACATGGAAGCCATATTTCTGTTTGCATGTGATCCTCGATTTTCTTCCTCCATTTCTAACTTCATTTATGGTCTTTTGGTTGGTCTATCCTCATCAATCGATGAATGATAGGTTCTTAGGATTTTTCTTGTGTGAAAGCAAGTTTTTGAAGTTGATAAGCTTTTCGTTCGATCAAAGAGGTAAGGGAAGCTAGTTAATTTAATTACTTGGTCTATGATGTATGAAAATGTTGTTTGATGATTATGCATGTGTGTAAAATTGAATGATTGGGTTTTCGGTGCTGATGGTGTGGAATGTTTGATGCTATGTTCATGATGATTGTATTTCTGCATAATTCTGGTTCATAGGCCAAGTGAAATTGGAAGGAAGTGTGGTAGTAAAAATGGAGAATTTGTGTTCGGTGTGAGTTTAGCCTATATGGGGAATCTGGGTAAGTTGTTTAAGACTTGTTAGAATCCTTAAGCCACCTAAAAATGTACCAAAAGTAGGAAATCTGATTCTCGGTCATTGAGTTTATGATTCTGTAGAATTGACTCTCAAATCTGAGATGAAACTCTTTATATAATGTGAGGAATGTTTAGATGTTCTTAGAGAAGTGTATAGGCATGTATAATACCAGTTTGGAGGATTAGAAGTTGGGAAGAATGAAGGGAATTGGTAAAGATTGGTATTAATAATAATTCTGCAGTCATTCTGTAGAATTATGCAGTTCGCTGAGGGTCTTTCGTTGACCGTTCGGCTTCCTTCTGGTGCTCGGTCTTAACTGAGTTTTGCTTATGTGGACCTTTAGTTAATGACTGATCGATCTTGTGCTAATATTCAAATGAATGTAGCGTTCGATCTAATCATAGCCTTCAGGTCTTAAACAATATCTTTTATTTCTCACATAGGTAAATTTTAACCTAATTTTCACAAACTTTACTTCCAAATCCATTCTCACTCACCTCCAAATCTCTTCAAACAAACAACAATTCATTCACTCTCAAATCCCTTCAAATTCATCTACTCACTCTCTCCTAAATCAATCTTCTAAAGTGAAAACACCCTTAAAGTCAGTGATGAGAAATGCTACTTGTATATTTTGCCTCATAACCTATTAAGGAGAGTAATAAAAAATGATAATTCATAAGACTCATGAGAACTCAAGACTCATGGGAGCATAGGAAGTTGAGTGTTCGTTGGTAAATTGTCTGTGAGAGATATAACTTAGTTTTTTGGCATAGAGATCACTAGTAATCGTACTATTTATATGAAAATATGTTTTCTTTTTATTTTTGTGTGAGACAAGATGTTTTTTTGTGTATGTATGATATGTTGTTTGATTTTATGTTTTTATTGAAAAATATTTTCTTTAACTTTATAATTTGGGAAAAACTATTGTTATAACAACTATTGTTTAGATTAATTTATTCAACTATTTCTGGTTGTTGTTTACACGAAAGCATAAGATAATATATGTATTAAGGAAGATGTAGGACGGTAGGATAAGGGTCAATATTGGACCAAATTTAAGATAATTTTTTATTTTTATATTTTTAATAAAGTTTGTTTGGTAAAGAATTATTTTTTTGTTTATTGAAAAATATTAATAAAATTTTACTTTTTAAATTATGAAATTTATGCTAATTATTGATTTTAGAATAAAAAAAATAAGAGTTACACGTTTGACATATTTTATAAAAATATAATTTATTTACTCTCAAATCTTATATGTATTTTTTTTTATAAAATAGGTGAATTTTACATTTCAATTCCTTGAATTTAGTGGCGAAAGTTTTATGATTTTCTTACCATATATAGTTTTACTTTTTAATTTAAAGTATTACTAAAATCTTTCATATATTATCAAGTATTCAAATGTAATACTTACAATACACTTGTATTGCAACAATAACATCACTCAAATAATTATAAGTATGTTAAACTAAATTAAAATAAGTTAAAAGTTTCACATTTAAATTGACAAAAATAACAATATAATAGATGAAGGACACAACCCCGAACTTGAAGATGAAGAACGGTCGTTTTTCCATGGCAACCCCCACCGACTCCTCAAATAAAGCTAAATTAACAATAAATATCTTTATTACTTGAGTAAACGCCAACACTTCCAAGAAAAATAATTGACTCGTCCATGACACGTGTCTTCCCACCACTACCACAAATTCAAAATCTAACCACAACCACGGAACCTACCCAACACCACTACACCACCCACGTATCAAATCCCAACCCACGGATAGCTAGGGCTTGGGAGGCCTGTATACTGTACGGCAAGACGGTCACGTAGTTAGTATCGAGCAAAAAGAGCCATTGAGAAGTGACGACCGGTCACACATGTTTGAAACCGTGAAATTGAGCGAAACAAGACAAGGGTCGCTCGGTCGGACGTGGGTAAAGGCCGAATGGACAACCTTATCAATAAAATATTTCTCAAGGACTACAACAAACCAAGGTTAAGAGTAAGTATTAATTAGTATGTAGTGGATCGAGATTCAACCGCGATTAGGGTTTTACTAATCTTGGGTCAATCTCGAAAATTATAAATAAAGGTCAAAGGTAAGAGGTAGGTGATTACATTTGTTGTGAATTTAAAACTTTACTCTAACCATCATTCAAATTAATTACTGACTTAAGTATCAGAGTGTCTTTAGGAAGTACCCTGAGCGGTTTGGAGCATTAACAAGAAAAGACATATGATAAAAGGTGAACAAAGTTACCCAAGCAAGCAAGGAGAAAAGTGTAGAGGTTTGTTTTGTGAAATTACTCGACCCTATACTCGAAACAGTTTCAAAATTTCAAAATTATAAAACAATAACATTCACTTAATGAGTTTATGGAAAATGATTTATTTGGTTTCAGTTTTTCATTACTTAATTTTACCTAACATGAATTTAGTATAATCGAAAAAAAAATTATTTCAATGCAATTCTTGTATAAACAATGAAGTTTTATTTAAATTTTATATTTAAATAACTATAAAAAAAAACTATTTTTTTCAACTTCTCATATATTATTTTTACAAGATAAACATATTATTGTTATCATCACTATCTAGAAACGAGCTTTAGCGTATGTTATTCTTGAACTTTGACGTCAACCCAAATACCAACATTATAGTGAGGGACATTGATTGATGTTTGAATCAAAAAAGGACGTTGACTAATGTCAAAAAATAAGCATTTTCAGACGTCTTTCTCATTGAGTGCCAAAGTTTTTCAAGGTTACTAAACATGGTATTGTAAAAAATTTGATGTCTGAAAATTAGGGGTGGGCAAACTATCCTATAGTGCACTGCACTATAAAAGTTTATAGTTAACTATAAACTATTTCAACAAAATTGCACTGAACTAAAAAATAGTTCAAAGTAACTGAACTTAACTACTCATAATGCAGTACAGTTCAGTTAACTAGTTTTAAATTCACTATATTATAATATACTATAATATAGTTTTCCCATGGTTGATCAGGCGTTTTCCCAGAACTCCCATCATCAGAACATATTTGCATTTACAGTACACAACTAAATCTGTTTAATAAAACCCAAATCATTTACAGTATACAACTAAATTTGTTCAACTAAACCATATTACATTAAAACTTTAGAACATAAATGAAACACATAGAAGCCCAAATACGATCCAAAAATCTATGGCCATTAACACCTTCACAGATTTCCATCTTAAAAGTGGTCCCATTATAAGCTCGAACAGCCTAATAACCAACAAGATATGGATACCAATCTTTTCTCTGCAATGTACTCAACATAAAAATGCATTACATCAGGCACCAGAGAAAAACAAATAAAAACAAATTGTTACTCCTGCACAAATCCCGATTTCCCATGCAATGATATTTGATATTTCAGAATACAACAAAATACAATTTTCAACTACATTGCAAAAGTAGCACAAAAAGCAATTTTATTTCTAAAGCAACTCCACACCGAACAGTTGTTGAATTGAAGCAAGCTATACGACAACGCAGTTTTACGAGTAATCTATATGGTTAACAGTTAACTGCACTAAAACTATGTAAAGTTCAATTTCTATTAACTGAACTATAGAATAGTTTAATTAGTTTTTAGTTAAAACAAGTTTAGTTTTTTAAGTACAATATAGTATGGTTAATTGTAGTTTTAGGTTATTGAACTATGTCCAGCCCTACTGAAAATGTATTTTTGAACGTTATTTAACATTAGAATTGAGCATTTTAAACGTTAATTGAGTCGAACTAGCGTTAGAAAATGCACTTTTCATGTGCCTCCTTTGTTTTTTTTAAATAAATTGCTTTTTTCATATTTATCACTTTCTTTACATCCATCTCTTTTGTTTATATTTTTTGTCTTTATCTATTTTATCTACATTAATTTTTTTTATCTATACTTATCTCCTTCATCTAGTATACTTCTTTTATTTTTATATTTGTTAAGCATGAAAGTACAATAAATTACTACTTTAAGCATGTGTTATTTTGATAAGATTTGGGGGGAGATGATTTGGAGGAGATAATTTGAATAGATTTGAGGATAATTTTTTTGTTGCTTTTTTGAGTGGATTTGTGAATAATTGAGAGTGGATTTGAGGATAAAGTTTGTGAGAATTAGTGTAGAATTTGATTGATGTGACAGATTTAAAAAATTAGTTTAATTGGTAAAATTAAAGATTACCAAAATGTCTCTAGTTATTAAAATAATATAAAATGTTATTTTTTAATGTTATATTTAATTGTAAAAATATTTATAAAGAGACCAAAATTATTAATAATTATTAAAATTAATTTTTAAATAATAAAAAAATTATAATGTAATAAAATAAATTTATTATTATAATAATAATAATAATAATAATAATAATAATAATAATAATACAAAATGTAACCGAATAAGGGATAGTGTATTCGAATACACCCCTTGAAACTGAATAAACGTAGCTGTAATCCAATACAGCAACAAGAATTCAATTCATGCGTTGCGCTTTGAACAAGTCTTGGAATTAAATAAGCTTTGATGGAATCAATTTAAGCTCCAAGAATATTTTGGAATTTTGTTTTTAATCCACGCAAATCCGTTCATCTTCAAAGGATTGCAAAATCATACTCATCTCTCAAATCCGTGCTTTTACTCGCTCTGCAATCAGTCCAAATGAATACCTAAATCCTCGCATATTCATCTTCACAAATCCACTCAAACAGTGTCATCCCTCAAATGAACACAGCCAAATTACTGTTATTAACATTGAAAAACTAACATAAATTAAATTAATATTAAAAATATTTTATTAAAACCAATTAAACTGACAGTGACTTAAATAAATATTACAATAAAAATGCTTCATCAATAAACTGCTAGTTAGAAAAACTGACACTGGCTTGTATTCAATCTTCAAAACTCAATTATTACGATTTAAATTCCAGAAATTTAAAATTAAGATCCGTAATGAGTTGCATATACTGGAAATCCAACAGTAGTGTCATCTCAACCATCTCAGTTTCTTTTGGAGGCTAAATACTTTTTTCTTGAAGAGTGATAATATTAATAATATTAGAGTTTTTTTTAACAATTTGTGGAGAAATAGATTAAATTGATTTGTGTCCATATATATATATATATATATATATATATATATATATATAAAGAAATGTTTTGAGGAAGTAAGACTTTTATTGAAAGTTAATGCAGTGCATAGAAGTTTGCATCATGCAATTCCAAAGGTCCAATGAAGGAGAAAGATCTGTAGGAACAGTGATATGTGGTAGCTGTACTACAACTAAGGATTCACTGATCGAGAAGAACCATCATCATTACCTTCTCACTCATCTTTCATACAATGCCACTCACTGTTCATCACTCATACAAATCTTGCAAAATTCAAACTCCATTTCAACTTCACTTCTCTTTCACTTTCTTCACATGCCTATGACATGAAAATTAATGACTCATTATCATTTAAACTTTACAATTTAATAATTTATCTTATTTATCACAGGTATACTAAGCATTTAAAATTAAATCCATTTTAACAATGAAAAATAATACTATTCTATATTTTTTAATAGTTCAAAAAAGTCAAGTGTATTAGAACTGCTAAATATGTATATTGGTTAAAATTAGTGTGTTTGACTGGAAGATATAGTTTAAAAAACCATTAATCAAATTAAAAGTCTTTTGAAGAAATTTCTATCACTAATTTATAAGTTTAAGTCTTTAATCAACTTTTAAATTTTAAATTTGTATCTTTCATTTTTTATCCTTAATATTTTGATGTATATATTTTTTGTTTTTAATGTTTAATTATGTTTACACCATCCTCTTTAACTAATTTAATGTATTTATTACTATTTTAATTATTAATAAAATATCTAAAAGTTAATTTAATATTTAAAAGTTAATAATCATAATTTTGAATTTAATAAAAAATATTAACATTATGATTTTGTACTAAAAAATATGTAAAAACCATACAATAAAAATATAACAGTTTTATTGCACTTGCATAAATAATGCAACGCTATTATACTTCATTGAAAGCTAAATTCTTAAAAACGTTTTATATAATTTCTTTAATATTCTTGGATAGCTTTTGAAAACTGATCATGGAAAGTACAGTGAAAGTACTAACTTAAAATATCTATTTGTCGTTGAATTCTTGTTAAATTTGTAATCAAATCATGACTAAAATTATATTATAATATAGTAAGCGTTATTTAACCAAAATAATACAATATTTAGTTATTACTTCAAAACTATTGAAAACTAAGCTCATGTATAGATACTATCAAAAGTGATAATATATAATATTGAGAGTTAAACATGAATGTAAATAAAATATATCATAACGTTTAAATTTAAGAAACATTTTTGAAGTTTTTACAATTACAGTTAGAAACCAAATAAATACACTCCCCGTTCCATTTTAATGGTCAGAGTTTTTCATAAAATTTTGTTTTTATATCTATCATTCATAAAAAAATTTATAGCCAATGATAAAACTTGTCAAAATCCCAAAAATGAATCACTCATGGAAATATCTATTATAAATAAAAAACATAAAAATCTATATATATATATATATATATATATATATAACTAGTTACTTCCTTTGTTTTATTTTTTATAAAGGTAATAAATATGAATTAATTTATATTTTTATTGCAGAACAATTGTTTTTAATAAGCTCCAAATGAAAAGATAATCTGATAATAATAAACAAGGAACAGGATTATTACAGCCAAAAAGGTGGAACTAGCCCCTCATTGCGTTGCATGTACCAAGAAAAAATAGCACTACATGAAAAAAGGAGAATGAGTTAACCCTGAACTGTTATACTACAATGCTGGTCTTCAACCTGTTCTTTTCTTAACCTAATCTCAACTGGAGTAAGAGCTTCTTCTTCTTCTGCATCATCATCATCATCATCATCTTTTTCTTCTTCCTGATAGAGGGCAACAAGATGCATTGTGAGACGACCATTAGCTCTGTGCATTGTGAAGCACTCGTGATGCTTGAGCTTTTCTTCTTTTAAGATCAATCTTCCATCGGTGGTGTAGTGTCTCCTCAACACGAATTCCATGTGGGGTATAGGGGGCGGCAACTCTCGCTTTTCCTTTCTCTTGGCACTGCTCTTGGAGGCCACAACAGTGGATAGGTCGCAGTGGTGGAGATCAATGTCGTTGTGGAGGTCAATGTTGCAGCTCTCAGTGCCAATGTAGTCATCACCATAGTTGAAGGAGGTCATGTGTTGGAGAAGAGGAAAAGATCTTAGAAGAGCAGTTATTGAGAAAGAGAAAAAATTGAAGAGTGAGGTTTGAATATGGTTTTGATGGTATATATAGAGGGATGGATATTAGGGTTTTGCATTGAATGTGCATTAAGGGTGGCTAGCTAGGTTTTGGGGAAGAGGAGGTAATGAAAGCAGTGACAGCTAATGTGCATGACATGAAGCCAGGTTGGGTTATGTTTCTCTGCCTTTGTCAGTCTTCACTTCCCAATTTCAAATAATTGGATGACAATTACGTAACAGTAAAAGGAATACCTTCAAAAAATGTTATTAAATTCTTCAGATATTTTAACTTTGACAAAACTTATAATCTCATTTTCATTATTTTATTATTAGCTATAAACTATCATTTTCTAAGTTAAAACAAGAGAACAGTAACTTATTGTAATCCTGATGTAAACATTTAAGTATTATATTGATAGTTTGTCTAGCTTTAGTTGATCTTTATCAACTTCCATATAACACTACTTTTTTTCTTTTGAAGTTTTTATGTATTTGAACATTCATCAATTTCTTTAAATTATTTCTTTTAATATGTTGTTGGTTTCTGTATTTGTGTTAGCTATTTAATTGATTACTATTTACAATTAATCTCTGCTTTCCAGAAGAAAAAAAATATCTATAACTATCATGAAGAAACTTAAAAAAGTAATCATAGATAATGAATTAATTAAAAATAATTAAATATGAAAGATAAACTTAACTAAATTGTTTAATATTCATAAATTATATAAATATGTTAGTGCAGGTACATCCCATTTCGGGGTCAACGCAGAAAAGAAAAAGTGAAAATAATAAATTAAATAACTGACACAATTGGAAAAGAAATTGAGTAAGAAAATTGCATAAATATACACATGTAATACTTCTATTCTCATTAAAGCTACAATGATTGTCTCATCTTTAATTACATAAATATACCACACCATTTTTAATAACTATACCTTAACTATTTCTTTTAATATATAATTGATTTTCTCTATTTATCTTATTATTTAATTTATTCTTTTATAAGTTTGATCTAATTTATGTTTTATTTTAAATATAATTTTATTCTTACTTTGAGTACACCATAAAATAATTCTCTTGGAATCCAAATCTCGTCAACTAGAACAATATCAATTTATAATATATATATATTTATATATATATATATATATATATATATATATATAAGTATAAATTTTTTTTTACAAACCAATTTTTTAGAATTGAGTTAAACTTAAAATTCATTCTCTAACATGATATCGGACCTATAAGTTAGAGTTCATCCTAACTAATTTGTTATCTATTTGATCTATTGTTTCATTCATTATCGGATCATTCTAGGACTATTCATTAATATGCAATCTCATATACAGGATATATATATATATATATATATATATATATATATATATATATATCGACGTGAAAGAGTTGTATTGAAATTCTCACATCGACTAAAAATATAAAATCAATTTAAAATATATAAATAAATGTAAATCTCACGTTACAAATCAATTTTATAGAATTAAATTAGATTTTCTTAAGCTACTATAAGTAAAAATACAGTCATGTGTAAAAAACTTAAAAATATAATTATTATGTTTTAAGTCATTTTATAAAGAGACCGTTTCACAAAATCCATTTTCTATGTAAATAGTTATTTTACAAAATGTTTTCTTGTAATTTGACTTTGAGTTTTATTTAATATTTTCTATTATATTTCACTCTTTTAAAATAGGCTTAAATCCTCCATTGATCCTCATATTTGTGTGAAAATCTCAGTTTGGTCATCAAGTTTTGAACTGTCTCAATTGGGTCATAATTTTTGTAAAAATGCACACATTTTACCCTAACCGTTAAGTTGTCTCAAACGGCGTTAATTGATGCTGAGATGAATTTTTTATTTTAGGCTTAATCCCTCCCTTAGTCCTTATGTTTGTGTGAAAATCTCAGTTCGGTCCTCAAGTTTTGAACTGTCTCAATTGGGTCATAATTTTTGAACTGTCGACAACGACGACATTTTTTAGTTTGAGAGGGAGAAAAGGTGTGAGTCGGGGGGTTTGAGGGTTTGAGGGTGAAGGAATGAGTGAACTGTGATCAGTGATTGAAAAGAAAAAGAAAGACCATAGTCACATGGATTTAATAATTTTAAAACATAAAAAAAATAAATTACAGCTCAGTTCAAAGTTTACGCCGTCTCAATACACACTTAACGGTTGGGGTAAAATGTTGTAAAATGTTTGCATTTCATAAGGACTTGAGGAAAAACTTGAGGACCGAACTGAGATTTTCACACAAACATAAGGACCAAGGGAGGGATTAAGCCTAAAATAAAAAATTCATCCCAGCATCAATTAACGCCGTTTGAGACAACTTAACGATTAGGGTAAAATGTGTGCATTTTTACAAAAATTATGACCCAATTGAGACAGTTCAAAACTTGAGGACCAAACTGAGATTTGCACACAAATATGAGGACCAATGGAGGGTTTAAGCCTTTAAAATATAATGGAATTATTTTACTATAATATTTTTTAATACTAAAATACTATAAATTATATTTCAAAATTAAACCATTAATATTAGTAAATTTTTAGGCTAATTTCAGTTGCATCAAAATTATTATCATTCGCTGTAACCTAAAAATAATTTCCTATAAATTTTGTGTATAAAGGAATTTAAAAATATTTATTTCAATATTTATTGAAATTTAGTTATGGAATTTTAATGAATCGTTGTTCTTTTCTCTATAGAGTAGTTGCTTGCATGAATTTGATAAATGGACCTAAAGAATTGGGTCGACTATGGGTAGGAACATCTAGAGTAGTTGCTTGCATGAATTTTATAAGGGTGTTGCTCCCTCCATCTCTCCAAGTGTTCCTCATCTCTCCACTATTTTCATTTATTTCAAAAATATTTTATACTTTTTAATTATTTTCTTTTATTCCAAAAATGCCTTACACCTCTCCATTATCCTTAACAATCTTTCTCTTTCTCTCTCTACATTAATGGAGCATTCACATGGTTCAGATTTGAATTTGTGATATATTGCAAAATATAAAATTCAGACAAAACTTCAATATTAGTGTTTCTACCACTTACATTTTATATTAATAGTAAATAATAATATATTATTATTATTATATACTAACTTTATAATGACAAAAAAACTAAATAAATTCCAAATTTTTAACAAATAACTTTTCTTTTATATTTTAAGTATTTAATAATATTTTTATATTATTTATCTAATAAATTAAATGTTTTATTCAAGTTATTTGAGTTGAACATGTCGGTAAGTTAAAACATAATATAATGTTAAAAATTATAGATATTAAATGTAAAAAAAAAAACACACACACACACACACACACACACATATATATATATATATATATATATATATATATATATATATATATATATATATATATAAACATTTTTCTAGAAATTTAGAACAAAATTTTACCATTTATTAAGTAATTTGAAGAAAAAAAATATATTGAACAACAAAAATAAGATTAAAACAAACTTATTTAAGAGAATATATAGAATCTGAGCCATTAATGAGCCATGTAAATGCTCCATTAATGTAGAAAAAAATTGTTAATGATAATAGAGAGATGTAAGATATTTTTGGAATAAAAAAAAATAATGAAAAAGTGTAAAATATTTTTGAAATAAATAAAAATAGTGGAAAGATGAAGGAGTATTTGGGAAGATGGAGGGAGTAACATCCATTTTATAAATGGACCTAAAGAATTGGATCCACTATAGGATAACTGGGGCGCTTCTTCCTGCAGCCCATATTATGGTTCAAAATTTTCTTTTTCTTTCTCATTTTACCCTCTACATAATAAAAAAATTCGGACAATATAATTTGGAAAAACTAAATGGATAAAAAAATTCGGAAGTTATAATGTTAATTGGAACAAGAAATTCAGTTAATTCTTTTAGAGGTTGAATTGCTAAATTTCAAATTTGGTGTACAACTAAGCATATCAAATTTTCAAATTCGATGAACACTTACAAAACCGAATTTAACAATTTGATACTAAAACAATTTAACAATTAACCAAATTTTAACACTAGCAACATTTGTAATACGTTATCTAAATTAACCAAATTTGTAATACGTTTTCACTAAAATTGTTATCATTGTCGAGGGCCCATTGGGTAGCTTCTTTAATGTCTTAGGTTCACGGATTTCACTTTTTTCTTTCACCATATGTACGAATTATTTTTATTTAATATATTTCAAATTCCACCTGTGTTTCATTTTTTTATTATATTTTGAAATTAAAATAAGTACAATTTTTTTTATCAGATTTAAAAATTCAATTATATGTATATTTATTTATTAAATTCATACTTTTTCTTTATAGGATAAACATACAATTTTAACATATTGTCAACGTTGTATTTATTATTTTAAAAAAAATGCGATACAATTTGATTTTTTCGCTTAGTACATATATAATAAATAAAATAAAGTATTTCATTAAATATATATAGATTAACATTTTAGTAGCAGATTATTTTTTTCATTTAACTTGTATATTTGAGCAAAAAAGGCCCACAACAACATAACTCGGTGTTGTCTTTAGAGAGTGAGTAAAGATGGAAAGTGGAGAATGATATTGAAAACGTGAAATAGTTTATGCTTCCAAAATCCTAAAAATACTATCCTTTATGTGTTTATAAAATAAAAAGAAAATACTTTCTGTAACGGTTGTAATTAGAATTAATATAAAAAAAATTATTTTTTATTATAAAAATATAAATTTTACGGTACTTATGATATCGATTATAACTAGATTTGATATATAATTTTTTTTTCTTTATTTTTTATTACAAATATGTTATTGTGTTTATTTTTTATGCCTATTATATTTATAATTAGTATATAAAGTATTATTTTATTTACCTTTCTCTCACCGTGTCAGTTATTATAGCAAAATACATTATAATTGATATAAAAAATTGTTAAAAAAGAATGTGATTTTTAAACTAGTGTTGGAAGATCTCAATGTGTTAGTCTAGGATGAAAATTTAGGAGTGAATGGATGAAGCTATGGATACACCTCGTTCATTCCTCCACGTTTTAAAATTGGCCTCAATTATTAAACACAATAACTGTTTCATAATTATTTTTATTTTAATGGTGATTTGATCGGGAGGAATAAAATACAAATTTTAATAATATTATAATACAGTGATAAATGAGTTCAGTGAAAGTATGTAAAAACAATATTTTTAACTCATATAAAATTTATTATATATATATATATATATATATATATATATATTCTATAAGATGAAAAATTCATAATAAGTATATTAATATTAACAACCTTTACAAAAATCTATACACAATTTAAGAACTTCTGTTTATTTAAAAAATATTTAATAAAGAACTTTGGTTTCTAAATTACTTTTTACTTTTAATTTCTCTAATACAAAATTCAGCATTTTTTTAGTCTGTGTTGTTGTTAAGCGATAATATGACGATGTCATATCTTTTGAACACCTAATGTCTGGTGCCACATATATGACATAATATTTTGTAAATCACATTATCGTTTAGAGACAAGATATTGAAATTAGATGTCAAAATAAAAAAAAATTATATTTTAGGCAACAAAGCTCTAAAATAAATATATTGTAGGAATTATTTACATATCTAATACAATAATTTAAAAATTAACATTTATTATATTTATGATATTTTTGATATACTATTTAATTATATACACAAGTATCTACAAAAACCGTTTATACCTTTTTTTTTTTATTTTGTATACTAAATTTCACACTTATTAAGAGTTTTAGTGTTGCTTAAATTAATCTAATGCTCTTGATTTCATAAAATGTAAAGATCAATTTTCTAAATTACCCCTAATCATAATAGTTGGGAATTTGTTCAAATATAAACATACAGATATTTTAAATTAAATTAATTAAATAATACTAAAAAAGTTAAAATTTAATTCCTTGAAATTAGATAAATGTATATATTGTTGGAAAAAATTTCCAATAACTTAAGAAAACAAGATGAACAAGAATTTAAACTTGATATAATTTTCTAGACGTGAATATATACTTTCCTAAAAGCAATATTTCGTCTCTTATAAGAGGGAAACAGATCACAAAATCTACTTTTGAAATACAAAAAAAGAAATATAACGATAATACTCACTCTTAGTATTAACGTCAAACAATAATAAAATTCTCACAAATTGATTTGTGTTAAGTGAATGACTGAATATAGATAAAAGTCTCTCAAGTCTCACCTTTCAATAGAGCACGTGATCCTTTTATATAGATGTTGATCAAGCATCTTTCAAATCCAAGAGATATCAGATTCTGATTAATTACATTTTTTTATTGTAACTTTTTATGAATCATTGTAACTCTTCATGAATAATTGTAACTCTTCATGAATCTATTAGTTACATTTCTTGATTGTAACTTTTCATGAATGGTTGTAACTCTTCATGAATCTGAAAACTGTTTCTAATACTCTTAAATTCCAAAATCCCCCACCATTTGAGAGTATTGTATAATTACTTAACACAAACATCAATTTAATAAGTGCAATCTTACACATAAATGAAAGTGTACATAGACTTGAACTTTCACTTAATAGAATACACATTTCAGGAATTCGTATTTTATTGGTGTCGAAACAATTAAACCAACATAATACATAATGAAGATACTCTACATATAAGATAAATTACATATTCTTGTTATTCTTGACACAATAGGGCCATGCATCCATATCTATTCATAAGTGCAACAAAGTCATGCCCCATTGACTTCTTGAAGCGGCCAAACTTCGCACTTACATAGGTTGATTTCTTAGATAAACATGTTTTTGTGACAAAACATAAATTCAAGAAATCAATTAAGAATTAGTCAACCTCCTAAGCATCATAAGTCTAAAACACTCTTGAAATAATTATTTGTGCTTTCAATCATCAAATAAGAGATTTAATCTTATTGAACTTAAGACTCAATGTCATATTAAGCTTTAAGTTAATATTCCCTTACTTCGTGGGCTTCCATTCCTATTCCAATTATCATTCTGGAAATGGAATCTTTAGCTAATGCGTTAGTAAATCCATCACCCAGATTAAACTTTGTTCATACGAAATCTATTGTAATAATTCCATCTTTGATGAGTCCTTGAGCATAACTACGTCAATATGCCTTGATTTGTCATTGTATACTTGACTATAAGCTTTTGCCAATGTTGCAGCATTGTCACAATGTATTGCTATTGGTGATATTGGTTTTGGTAACAATGGTATTTCGAACATGAGATTCTTCAACCATTCAGCTTCCTTTTATGCCGAGGCTAGAGTTATAAACTCTAAAGGCATAGTGAAATCTGTAATGCAAGTTTGTTTCTTGGACGACCAAGAAATTGCACCTCCCCCAATGAGGAAAATCCAACCACTAGTTAAGGAGTGATCTTTTGTATTTGTAATCCAACTTGCATCAGAATATTCTTCCAAAACTGGAGAATAATCACTATATGTTAATCCATAATTAATAGTTTTCTTTAAATACTTAAGTATTCGACAAACTGCTTGTCAATGTGATAGACTAGGGTTACTAGTATATCTACTCAATTTGCTTACAGGCAATATCTGGTCTTGGACTTGTTATTGCATACATTAAACATCCTATTAATATATGTCAAATAAAGGATCAGACATATCGTTCAGAATGTGACCACGACAAACATAATCATCATTATCCCATTTGTTCCTTTTCCATTGTTCCTCTAATGTCTCGATTTCACTTTCTTTGGGTTGGGGAGAACATAAAACATATGTCACGTTTAGAGCCGAGAGAAGGAAATGCATCTTCTTTTGCCATCGTCGAAAATCAACGTCTTCAAACTTGTCTAATTTGTGAAAGTTTGCAGACATCTCACGAATTGTTGTCATCTTAGAGAAGATATTGCTTTTAGACTGTTGGAACAATTTTCCAAGAACTTAGGAAAACAAAATAAACAATAATGTAAACTTGATATAATCTTCTAGGCATAAATACACAATTTCCTAAAAGCAATATTTCATCCCTTATAAGAGTGAAGGGGATCACGAAATCCGTTTTTGAGATACAAAGAAAAAATATAACGATAATACTCACTCTTAGTATTAACGTCAAACAAGAATAAAATTCTCACGAATTGATTTGTGTGTTAAGTGAATGACTGAATGTAGAGAAAAGTCTCTTAAGTCTCACATTTCAATAAAGCACATGATCTCTTTATATAGATGTTGATCAGGAATCTTTCAAATCCAAGAGATATCATATTCTTGATTAATTAGATTTCAAATCCCTCTATAAATCTTATTCAAATTTTTTTATCACACAGAATTTATAGAAATATAAATATTTACATAATTACAAAAATGTCCTGTGAATAGATAACATATAAAGCTGTCTCATTTTTATTTCCCATCGTTTATTCTTCTATATTACTAAACACAGATTGAAACTGAAAATTGAGGTACAATTTGCATGAGGTACAGCCTATCAAATTTCTGCTTCACTCCGTAACAAGTTATCGGAAAATTTGGTCGGTATGACAGGAAGGAATACTTTCCAGATTTTTTTTTTCCGAAAGGGCGTTTATTGTGTTCCGGAAAATAAATTCCAGAAAATAATAAGGTGTATGAAGAAATTTGATTGGGTGTAGAAAACAATACCCCATTAATAAAGAAGTTTGTGGACCACTATTATGGGCTTATCCAGATAACCTATCCAAACTCTATTGACATTTTAGAGATATGATATTGTATTTGATAATATTAATTACTCAAATACTTTGCTCTAACGTGATTTATGATTTAGAAGATAAAAACATTTCAACAATACAAGAAGAGAAATTGAAAGGATACATCTTCCATCCCTTGAAAAATATCTATAGATATAACACTATTTTAAAACGGTTGGAAGTTCCACATCGACTAAAGATAAAGTCAATTTATAATATATAAGTGAGATGCAAATCTCATCTTATAAACCAGTTTTTTAGAGTTGAATTAGACTAAAACTCACTCTTCTAATAAAAACTATCATATTTAAAATTATTTTAGATCGAAAAATTTAAAAATTGAGCTTTCACTCTTATTATTACTATTTTAAACTATCCAGAGCTTATACTTTTAAGAAGTTAACCAGATCAGGTTCTATAAATTTATGCTTTCCGGTTATATGAACAGTAATGAAAGAAAACTACTTCACCATTACATCCTGCAATCATAACACTACACGTTTTTGAGCTTCAGAAAACAGTGCAGAGACATGGAGATAGATAAATGCCTCCATCATTTTCCAATCTCATATGATAACAAGTCGAGTGATATATTATTTTGTTGTAAAATATATTAAAATGTGAACTATAAATTTAAACTGGTCAAATAAATAAAAAAAGTATTTGGAATAGATTTTAATTTATGATTTTAATATTAAAAAATAAACTATTTATTTTAATTTCACAAAATTAACTTATAAAATAAAATATACATTATTTAAATATTTTAAATTAAGATTATCATTGTTTTTTAACAAAAGATATCTTCTTACACAAGTCACACGATATTAATAAAATATATTTTGACATATAAATTTTTTTAAATTTATTTAATATCATTCTTTTTTTACTTTTTATTTTTTTATGTAAAAAATAAAAAATTATATTTTTATAATTATTTTATTTTTATATTATATGTTAAATGAAGGGTTAAATATGTTTTTAGTCCCTATATTTTTGTGCGATTTTGGTTTTAGTCCATTTTCAAACTAAGGTATAATTTAGTCCTTCAACTTTAGAAAACTCTGGTTTTAGTTCTTTTTACTAAATTTTTTTAACTTTATTTGTTGTTTCAAACGCATTTTTCAGTTAACATTGAAGCAAAAATGTGTCAAATAGTGTAAACAATCTAAATACTATAATGAAACGCATTTGGAACAGTAAATAAAGATAAAAAAATTTGATAAAAAAGACTAAAACCAAAATTTTCTAAAATTAAAAAACTAAATTATACCTTAATTTAAAAATAGACTAAAACCAAAATAAAAAAAAATAGGAATTAAAATATACTTAATCATAAATGGAAAATGTAACATCTTATCATTATCATCATCCAAAGTCCAAAAGTACAGTGTTCAATAACGCTCTGAGTCTCTAACTACATTGACCTAGAATGATGAGAACCGGTGAATTGTTACACCATATAGAATGCAAATGTAGGTGTTTGTCATAAGACAACATTTGAAGTACATGCAGACGCCTAAAAAACACACCAAAACGAAATGATAAAATTTAGGTACCCTGTTGTGTCAAATCATAATTATTACATGAATGGAGTGGACCCTTAATTTGGATTTGCATTTATTCAAGTATCTTCTAGACTTCAACAACAAACCACACAGGTGAATAACTTTCCTTCCTTGCGGGATTAGATTAAATACAAATTTGTCTTATTCACCAATTTTAGATTTCCTTTATCAGCATTTCATTATAAAGAAATGAAAAAAAGAAAAAAAAAATGACCGTCGGAGAAAACAAACAAAGGGACAAGTTGATTTTCATGGATATGCAGCACTTTTGTTACTGAAGCCATGTGTCACAGTAGCACCCAAATCCATTCTGCCTTCTGTTCCTTTCTTTTTCTATAATTTAAACATCGTTTACGTGATTAGTTCAAAATTATTTTATAATTAATAATAATAATTATAAATATTATCATGAATCAATTATATATAATATTTAAATATTGTAAAAAAAATATTTTTAAATATTATTATCCTAATTTTAATGTCTTCACAGTGCATGGTTTGACAGGTGGCCGATTGCTACTAGATAATCAGTGTAGAGTGTGAAGCTCTGTTGTCACCAGGCTACCACGTGGCATGTAAATCAACGATTAGGGTCTCCACAAGCAAGTGATTGAAACATGTTTCTGCAACGTGTCAAGAGCTGATGCCATGCAACTAAACACCCTCAATCATTCATGCAAGGTTACAAAAGTATTAGGTGGTTTTTTTCAAACTTATGACGGAGGACACTATTTCCTCTTCCCCACATCACACCGCATATACAAATACCATCTTTTACTAATGGAATAATTACTTTAAAATTTCGTGTGCTCTAAGCATTAACCCTCTAAAATATTATCATGCCTTTATAATACAACTAAATCTTGACTATGAAACCAAAACAGCTTTGTACATTCACGTTATGCCTCATATTTTAATTTTCTGCAGCTTCTTGGTCTCCAAGATGACATCATATTTATTAATTATGTCCACCTGTAGGGATACTAATATAATCTCTAACATTCTTTCCAACCTATTTTTCATTATTGATTCAAACTTATAAAAAAATATAAAATTGTGAATGAGACCCATCTCATAAAAAAAAAATGAGATCCACAGAATTTATATAATTTTCGATAGATTTCAGCCACTAATAAAATTTGTCTTCATAAAAAAATTTATTACTAACATATTTTCTTGCCTATATCGAAATTAAGAAAACAAAAGTATGAACAATTATTACAATATTTTATATATTTAATTAATACTTAAAGAATAAATTACATTTTCCTTCTGTTAAATATTTAAATAGAATATATAACATTTTCAAAATCTTTTTGCTTACGTAGGACAAGAATGACCTCTTAGAAAACTGAAGCCTACTGTTTTAATAAGAATATCAATATTTAATATATACTATATTATAATTGTAGTAACCAACTATGTTATGATATTTCTATTTATGTTTATATACTAATATATCAATGACTATATTTTTCTTCACTCTTTTTCTTGTCAAATAAGTTTCTTGGGTTGGAGATTTTTTTATCCAAGTAGTATAAAATCTCTATCTAGCTATTGCAAACGGCCATTTGTGGATGAACATTGAATTGAGATAAATTATTCTTTAGTTACTCATTGAAACTTAGTTCTCTTTTATTTTTTATTAAGGTGGTAAATATAAATTTGAATACAAAAATAAAAATATTCTAGTTGACTGGGCCAGCCCAACTTCTCTATTATTATTGATTATTTAATCGTTATTCATATAAATTACGTGTCAACATTTTGGATGATGAATAATAACATAAAGGGGTATAGCAAGGAAGGAGTTAAGGTACCCTCACCTATATCACAATATCAATCACTTCATTCAATTAATATAGTTTATATCCTTTGTGTTTGTTATTACTCATATTTGATTCTGACACCTACCATTGAAACAAAAAGGAAAAACGACTAGTCATTTTTTATATTTTCTGACAAATTAAATCAGTCTTTCTTAATAATAAACTTGAACGTAAGCCATAGATTTTCTTCTTATTTGACTATATATACGCATACACACTCACAAAGGTTGCATTATTATTCACCAATACCAGAGCTTCCATAATTAAGATAAACTTAAACAGAAGGAGAATCAGAAGATGGGAGTGCAAGGAACTTTGGAATACTTCTCCGACTTACTCAGCAGCACCAAGAAGAAGAAGAAGAAGAAGCAAATGCAAACTGTAGCTCTGAAAATCAGAATGGACTGTGAAGGATGTGCACGGAAGGTTAAGCATGTTCTTTCTGATGTTAAAGGTACTTAATCTTCTTCCCTAAACCTGCGATCATTTATATACTATGTTATGCGTTATCTCTTTCACTTGTTCAAGATGTTTGGTTAATGGAAAATTGAACAACTGATGAATAGGAGCTAAATCGGTGGAAGTGGACTTGAAGCAGCAGAAAGCAACGGTGACAGGGTATGTTGAGGCAAAGAAAGTTCTTAAGGCTGCTCAATCTACTAAGAAGAAGGTTGAACTGTGGCCATACGTTCCCTACACTATGGTGGCTAACCCTTATGTTTCTCAGGCCTACGATAAGAAGGCACCTCCTAATATGGTGAGGAAGGTGGCTGACACTGCCAACTTGTCAGAAACCACCGTGGACGACCGCTACATACAAATCTTCAGTGATGAAAACCCAAATGCTTGCTCTATCATGTAATAATTTTGCAGTCAATATCAACTATATAATTAAAGGGTATGGTTTTGTAAGTTTTTGTAAATTTTTTGATGGATAATTTTGGTACTAGCTTCGATTTTTGTGTATGATTTTTCTTTTTATTTTTCTATAAAGGAAGAGATGAAATATATTAAGAAAATGGTTATTATGGTTATTTTGTATTAAACTAATCCCAAATAAAAACACAATAACCAAATCAATATATTAAAAAAATAATTTTATGCCCTTCAAATGTAAGACCGTCTATTCTAATATTCATAGTATGAAAATGGACCCTGTAGATCTGTAAAAAAAAAATCAAATTAGTTACGACTTTTAGGTTTGGTTTCCACTCACGTCTAGTTCAAGTATTTTTAAGAAGATTAATTTTTTAAAATTTATATGTTAATGTAACTCTTTTGAATTTGTGTTTTAAAAAAAACAATTTTTTTTAATTAACGTTTTAATGTGAATTGTACTTTAACATGACTTTTTAAAAATAATTTGATTTAAAATTTTTAAAAATAAAATATAAAAGATATCTATGAAAACGCACAAATTTTAAAATGATCTGCTGATATTTTTTCACATGGATATTTGACTAGTAACATAACACGTAACAAGATAAATTTAAAAAAAAAAAAGATGAGTAACAGTTAGATACTATCTTTACTATATTGTGCTATATAGCTTAGATAAACTCACATTGTGAAAAGTGTTTTTATTTTATACAATAATTTTTTCTATTAAAACATTCTTCCCTTAAACAAACTTGCTTCAATGTCTCTGGAAGAACCATAAAACTCCATTTATCCTTCTCCAGATTAGATTGAAAAACTAATATTGCCAAAAATGATGTTTTTCTTTGAATTCTCTTTGTATATTGATTGATGGTTATGTATACTTTCATTATCTTAAGCTTACTGATTGAATGGTGGGAAATATTAGAAATTAATTTGGTAGTTGAACTCAAACCGTTTTGCAGTTTATTCTACTTCAATCACATATTTTCTTATCATATGTTTGTGGTTTTATTCTTTTGCCTGTTTGGCGGGGCATCGATATCCTGCCTATGTTAAACTTTAAGAAATTAAGCAAATCAACATAATTATTCCTCATGATAAATGAAAATGAAGTAACATGCTTTGTTTACAAAATGAAAGAAAATTAGTATTAAGGATATTGTGGTACTATTTGGAAAAGATTCTTTCAATATTATGTGGTGATGGTAGGTCTAATATTCATTGACTGATAGGTTCTATATGATCTACAAATAACAAAAATATTAATTGGTTGATAGGATATATCACTAAAATTGTACTTAAAAGAAATTTATTTATAGGAAGTTAATATAATTTCAATAATGATTTAAATAATTTACAAAAATACATGAAATTACCGACAGCCAAAATCTGTTGGAAATGTCCAAAATCCGTTGATATTGACATTTTTTTTAATGATTTATAAATAAAAATGTTTGTCATATTATTTAGATTAATTTTTTGAGTTTTTCATTTTAAGTATAATTTTTTATTTATAATTTATTATTTTGTTCTATCTTTTATATTAAAATATAGTAATAACAAATATATGACTTTTAAAAATTATAAATATATATTGAATAATAAATTCTTAAAAAACGTAAAAATAATTATTTAAAATTATTAAGAATTCAATTCATATGTTATTGTAGTCTAAAATCAAGAACGTAAAATAAAATTTTAATATCAACTTAAATGATATAAACATAGAATAATAGGTCTATTTAACAAATTTGACTGAGTTATCAAATAGAATACAAGATTCCATGTTGTCTATATATAGTTGTAATTCCAGACAGTAAAACATCACCGATTAAACTTTAATTGACATGCAGTCTTTTATAATAAAACATATATATTAAATATATTAAATAATAACGAAACACGTGTATTGAACACATTAAATAGTCCTCCAAGAGGTTAGGTTGTCGTAAAGAAGTAAAGGCAAGAAAAAAATTATGACCGACTTTTGACCTTTACCATTCTTTCGATAATTCTATACAACTTTAATAAAAAGTTGGAAGAAAAAGAAGAAGAATTCAATAAAATTAACCTTTTGGATAAAGCTGGATCAGAAGGAGAACATTTAAAAAAGTTAAGATATTGGATAAATGAACTTACATTTTATAAATTAACACTAGTGTAGAAATAACATTTAACGTCACATATTTAACGTCTAACGGAAGGGAATTCAACATAAAAACGATTGGTGACAGTTTTGTAAATAAAATGATATTATAGAAATCAGTTAAATAAACTCCTGACGTCAAATAAGGTATAGACGTCGACTTTTCTAGGGTCAGACGTCAAATGGTTTGCATACAGAATTGAAAAGTCACTATATTTATTGTCTTTAGACGTCAGTTACAAGCCCCCTGACGTCTAATTGCAATTAAAATTTGACTTCCCCCTTTACAGACATAAAAAAATGTCCGAAAATATCTCATTTGGACGCCAATATTATATTTTTTGTCACTTAGACGTCGATCCCCTCCCACCAATGTCAAAAAGGTTTGAAATTACCTCATTTTAAGCGTCAATATTAATTCTTTTTACCACTTAGACGTCGATTGGGAAAGGGGGCCGACGTTTTAGAGCACTTAGACGTCAGTTAGGAAGAGGAGCCGACGTCAAATACTCTGCATTTTTACCTACTCCAGAACGCGAGCAAAAGTTACGTGTTTTCTCTCTCGCTTCTTTCAACTTCTTCCTCTACTTTCTCTCGTTCGCCATTATCGTTCAGGTAAGTTTTCTTCCACTTTACACCTTTTAAAATCATTTTACACTGATTATATTACGTTTGGAACCATTATTTTTCATTTGCACCGATTAAAATTCGTTTTCATTGACTTTTGGTGCAGTTCTTGGATGCGTTCTAGGATAACTGCGACGACGATTTTCGGACCGTTATTGTGTGCGTTTTTCTCCTCACCCTCACAACGACACCTGTTTTCTCCCTCACCTTCACGGTCAGTTTCATTTTTGGGTTTTTATGTATATTAGTTGCATTTTCATTGACGTCAATTAATGTCTGTTATACATGCAAGAGACGTTAATTGACGTTGGTCAAAGACAACAGATATCAATTTAACGTCTCTCGCTAGGACGTCAGACGTTTAACAGACGTCAAAAACCTAAAATAACAGGCGTTGAAAGCTATTTTTGTGTTAGTGACATTATGTTATTGATAATGGTTGAATAACCGTTATTTTTATACTTAATTTTGATATCAAATGCACTCTTGTTGACTTAGAAACTTGCTTTGAGTCATGCTTTTTCTTTAGTTTTGTGAATAAAAGAGTTGAGGACATGTTTTATGATTTTATCATTAAATTCCCTTGATTTTGTAGGTTTTTGTAATGAATTGAAAGAAAGGTTGAAGTATCAAATGGTTGGAGTGCAGAAAGTCAAACAGAGTGTAAAAAAGTTAACCAGCTAACGAGAAAAGTCAACCAGTCAACCAGAATGCTGAAAAGTTGACCAGAGTTGACCAGAATCCAGAAAAAGTCAACCAGACGTGATTTGATATATTTTCTGCGATTTTTATGATCTGTTTGGGCTTAGACCTATTTTCTGTTATTTTTATAGCCTATTTAAAGACCTAGATACCTTAGAGAATGTATCTTTTGATGGTTTAGACACAGAAACACACTTTTCACCCCTTTGGGGGTAGATTTGGAGATGGTGACAACTCTCTTTTTCTACTTTTTAGGGTTTCTATCTCTTTCATTCCATTATTCACCTAGTTTTTCCATGACGATGGAGAACTAACCTTATTTGTTGCTGGGGAAAGATGTAACCTCTAAACTTTCATTTATCCAAATTCTTATTTATTTCATATGCTTGCATATGCTTGATTTATCAATTGTTGGGTTCCTTACCTGTATTTAATGCTTTTATTGTTTAACTCATTCGGTAACTATTGTTTGTCTTTATTGATACAAGAACGTACAGTAATGTCATGAACTGGGGGGAATTCCTTGATTATGTTAATACCGCCTAGGTATAGGGGTAGGACGATCAATTGTATTTTTCTTCCGTTTATCATGCATTATTAATTGCTAGGGGAGGCTAGGGATAGCAAGCCGATAATTAGTAATAGGCTCTTTTCACCAAGGGATTGGGTTAAGGGTAGACCAAGAAAGTTTGCATGACAATATGATAAATAAGCGAATTAAATAAGAAAGTAGATATAAGAGAGTGATTGGGTGAAATCTGAATCCTAGCAACAAACCCATCTAATATTATCAACATCATCCATCCACTTTTGTGTTTAACCTCAATTTATCAAATTGCATTCATGTTTATTTTTCCATTCTTTATATCCAAAAATCCCAAAATATTATTTTTATAGTCTTAATTGGTTATGCAAGAACAACAGTTTAGTGGCATGAGTCTCGGGAAAACGATACTTGGACTTACCATTTATTATTACTTGATACGATCTAGTACACTTGCTAGGGGTTTAATAGTTACCAGAACTTTCAAAATTATTAAAGATTTTTTATCGAGAAAATAAAGATGTTTATAAACTTAAATCTATTGATAATGAATCAATTTATACAATTTGTCAATACGATTTTGTTAAATGATTTGTTGGTAAATTAAGATTTATATTATTAATAAATGTTTTTCGTTGATAATTTTTTATGATTAATTCTTTCGATAAATTCCATCATTAATTTTTAATTTTTATTATTCCTAAATTTTTTTATTGATAAATCTACTGGTAAAATAATTTCTTGACAAGTTTGATAAATTTTTTTAATATATTAGAAACAAATGGATGAGAAGAAGAAGAGAATAAAAGAAGGAAAAGGATAAAATGGAAGAGGAAGAGACAATGAGTGGCTTTGTGGTGGTCAAAGTTGGAAAAGGAAAGGAGGAGAGAAAAAAGTAGAAAGAGGAGTGTGAGGTGACAATTACAACAAATGAAAGCACACAAGGAGGAGAGGAAGAGAAGGATGAGAGGAGAAAGAAAAAGAAAAAGAAAATAAAAGAAAAAGAAAACAAGAGGAGAAAGAAGAAGACCTAATTGCGACATTTATTAACAAATTTTATTGACAATCATATTTTGTTAGTAATTACCAATGGATATTTATTGATGAATTTGCAACCCAATTGTAATCAAGGAATTGATGATGGATTTTCTATTGTTGATAATCCATTAGTAGACTCAAATTGTCAATGAAATTTTATTATTATTAATAGATTGTGTTTATAGGCAATACAAAATTTGCTTGTAAAATGTTTAAGATGATATTAATTAATTTTTTTTAGACTTTTATCTTTTACATAATATTTAATTTCTTATATCTAATATATATATATATATATATATATATATATCACTCTCGTCTACAAAACTCAATAAACGCTCTCCGAGAACTCCTGGTCCTAAACCGAGCGGAGATAAAAGTTCTCATTAAATTGTCACTCTCATCCACAAAACCCAGGGAGTGTTCTCCAAGAAACCCTGGTCTTAAACCGAGCGGTGATAAAAGTTCTCCTGGAATTGTCACTGTCGTCCACTAGGAAATGTTATTCGTGAACTCTTAGTCCAAAGTTGAGCGGTGATAAAAGTTCTCAACGAATTATCACTCCCGTCCACCAGGAAAAGTTCTCCATAAAACTCCTGGTCCAAACCGAGCTGTGATAAAAGTTCTCAACGAACTGTCACTCTCGTCCACTAGGGGATGTTCTCTGTGAACTCCTAGTCCAAAGTCGAGCTGTGATAAAAGTTCTCAGGGATCTCGTACTCTCATCCAAGAAATCTAGGGAACGTTCTCAATGAACTCTTGGTATCAACCAAGCGGTGAGGAACGTTCTTTGTGAACTATGAGTGTTTTTAACTGATCAGTCTCGCTTGCTTGGTCGTACGGCCTTATAAAATGTGTTAGTCTAATTGGCTACATTCTTTTTTTATAGTTCAAATTTGATTGTTATTTTTCTTCGGTCTAGATAAAAGGATTTTGTATACGAGCCATTTGGCCAACTTTGAGCAACCGGTCAAGGAGGAACGTTCTCTCTGAACTCCCACACGAGTTTCTTCGACCTAGGGAACGTTATAAGTGAACTCCTAGAGTCTACCTCTTGGTACAAAGAGGAATGAAGACTTAAGGCGCATCGAACACAACATCCCTAATATTTTTCAGCAGTTATGGTACCATGTCTCGAGTGGGGTCCGTCACCTAGGCTTATCATAAGTCCTATAATTAACTTTGGTTAACTCGGACTTGGGGAGCATGTGTATGGTATGGTATCTAACTCGAACGGTAAACTCATACCGTTTGGGCCATCCTTTAATTGGGTCAGCGCTAAAGTTACTGTTATTGGACCAATGGACTGAGCAAACAAACAATTAACAACTCTTAACCAATCAATTAAGATTGTTGTTGAGGTAGTTACAACTGATTGACAATTAATAAAAATATTAACCATTTATTAGTAATGGGTGAGGCCTAAGGGTAAGCTTATTTTAATATTTATAAATATGTTTAACAAATTCTGAGTACTTATTCTCTATATGAATATTATCACTATTATCACGCAAATTCACTGACTTGAGTGTCAGAATGCTTTTTGCAGGTACCCTCCCACTCGGCTTGGACTGGAAGAATTTGAAGTAGGAGGTTCAGAGGTCAAGAAAATAAGGAAAATGAAAACAAAAAGATGTGTCTCTTTGTCAGGACCCATAAATTCCCCAGCTTAGTGGAATCCACGTGTCAAAGCAGAGACTGTGAATTTCAAAAAGTGGAGAACATGTGGCAACAGACGAGTGGACCGATCGGTTTTGGAGGCCATATTTAAAGTGGGATTTCAAAATCTGGTGCCACTTCTGCATGCAAAGCCTTTTTCTCCAAAATTTCTGAAACTCAAACTCTCCTCCTTCTCTCTAAGATTTCTGCAACTTCTCTCTACAAATTCTCACCCTTTCACTGTTTTGATCATTCTCCAGGTAGCACCTGAACGTTCCTGGTGCCAAGCTCTCTCGCTTGCACCGATCGGTTTCTGATTAGAGTTGGTAAGACCAAATTCTTTGGATTCTTTGAAGTCTCTGAGTTTTCTATGCATGCAAGTGCATTTCAACTTGCATGTGTTCGTTCGTCCCTCTCTGAAATAGTTCTTATGTATTTGATTCCATGGTGGATGTTTTTCACTATTTAGACGGTCGGTTAGATGCCATAGGAGTAGTTGTGGTGGAAGCAATACGCTGAAGGCTTAGTTTCTGGATATAGAGGTAAGGGAAGCTTATATAATTTAGATATGGTTATTGTTGTGAATGGTTGGATGCTTGAATGATGAATGTTTGATGTTTTTGCTTGATTTTGAAGTACTATATGTTGCTTGTGTGTATTGATGCTTGATATATGGCATGAAAACTTGGTAAGATTAGAATTGAGTTTCACTCTGTGTCAATCTGTATAATTTAGTGTTTAATGTCGAGAGTCAATTATGACTGTTCGGGTGGAATGTTCGGTTTTTGACTGGGTTCTCTTTTTGTAAGGGTTCCAGTTAAGACCGTTTGGTTTTCTATTTAATAGAATTAAAGAATAAGTTAAGTAATAATATTGTATGTTTTAGCTATATAATTGAAATAATATAGAGTGCTTGGTCATTGACTAACACTCAGTCTTTAAAATGCTCCGTTTTAGATTAATAACTGGATTTTTGTAGCGTTCAGTTTTACATTGATTCTCAGTCCTTCATAAAGTGGTCGGTCTAGTATTGTCACTCAACTTCCTGAAGAGAACATCTTTATATAATTAAATAATTATTCAAAACTCTAAGTGCTCGGCCAAAACCACAAAGTGTTCGGTCTAAGTCTCAATTGCTTGGTTTAAAGTATAAGTGTCTTGTTCAAACCTTTAATATTCGAATTAAGTTTCGTAGTGTCGGTCTTAGATTGTATCCAACACCTTAAAGCTGTTACGTTAGTTGACCGTTCGGTCATATTCTTGAGTTATCAAAATGCTTTCTTTAAGAATTATTCATGAATGTAATGTTGATATACTGTTCGAGTTGATTACATGATTGGGGAAAGATGATGGATTTTATGTTGTATATGAAATGAATGATATGGATGTTTAAAGAGAATTCCAAGGAGGAATATCCCATGACTGGTTTTGTATGGTAAAGTATGAACATGGCTAAGTTAAGCTGTCGTTTATCCTGATATTCCGTGATTACTCCACCTCATGTAGAGGAGGGTAACTCATGCGTGGGAATGACAGGAGGTCCTTTAGCCTCAGGGTATTGTTGTACCGAGGTAAGCTTCACTGGACTAACCTCGGGTGGCAGCTGTTAAGGGCATCCCAGCTAGGTTCCACCCGGGTGCACAAACGTCATAACTACATAGTTCATACAGTCCGGACAGTCATTGTAAAGTGGTCGGTTTTTATTATGTATGTGTGGTCGGTCATTGTTGAAATACTTTGATGATGAGTGTATAATTGGATGTGTTTGTGGACTTATTTTCTCTTTAACTGGATTAATTAAATTACATAAGCTTACCCTTATTTTCTGTCTTCTGTTTTTGTCTACCGTCCGGTCGTTCTCTTCACTGCAAAGATCATCCAATGGATGTGAGCAGGATGTGATATTGGTTCGTTGGAGGAAGCGTTACAGATTGAGCATCCTAAAGATAGTGTAGAGTTGTCTGAACAATAGGTCATGTCTAATTATTGTATTTAGATAACCGTTCGGTGAATATAGTCTTTTGCATCGCCGTTCGGTATAATTTCTCTTTTGTAGGAACCGCTCGGTCTAAGCAGAACCTAGGACCGTTCGGTCTAAGTTGTAATTTTGTTTAAGAATCCTAATTCATGTACAGTTTAAGTTTTATGGATATTTTTATCTACTCTTATTCTGTACATTGACTTATTCTCCATTGTTCTTTAGTATTATTATTGATAACTCCTTAAAATATATATAGTTTAAATCTAAATTTATTGGGATGTTACACTCCTAGTCCTACACAATTATATATGCATAAACACAGAATTTCTTTTTATCAACAAACACAAATATATTAAATATATTAAAAGAAACAACATGATTGTCCCAGTCTATATATATGAAAAATACAAATAAAGAAGTAAAAGGAAAACTTTTGTCACCATGCGCAATGTCTTCCTTCAACTCTTAAGTATACATCTTTATCCCCATATTTGTTGCTCACAAAATTACATGAGTATAACAAAAGAACAAAGTGGGGAAGTTCGGTCAAAATCTTGACCTACCACTCTTGTTGCAATTTTGGTTCCAGCAGAGATCATTAGCATCCAACAGTATAGGTTTCATATCCAGAAAAAAACAAAACAAGTCATTTCTACAAAAGTTTTAAAACTATTCTGGTAGGTTCTTACCATACCATAGTATTTCAATCTAAACCCATTGAAATAGAGAATAATATAGTTTTGTCTCCACTCGTCAGTTAATACATTCTACTAATATATATATATATATATATATATATATATATATATATATATATATATATATATATATATATATATATATATATATATAGGAATGAGAAAAGATCCTGCCAACAACCCTAATCAAAGAATCTAATTTTCTAAATGCACATAGATTGTAGACACAAACATCAATCAAAGTATGAAAAATTTGTATTAGGATTTTTATAAACGATCCAACACCATGTTTTAAGTTAGGCTAGAATAAAATTTGGTCAGCATTAAATGTTGTGTTTTTGAAAATGGTATTATTTCTTTGATTTCAAATACACTATATAATAATCATCCATATACATGAGCGCACTTGTCACATTTTTTGTTTATACATAGGTATTGAAATAGTAGAATGACAAGTTCACGAAAGAAAAAAGGTTGTATATTGACTGGGAGGTGAAGAGGCCATAGCAGTCATCTTCGTTAGTTCCATTAATATGTCATTCCAACAACCATTCATTATATATATATATATATATATATATATATATATATATATGTTATGTCAAAAGAATAAAATAACAAGTAATAAGTTACGAAGATATCGAATTTCTGTGAGTAACCTACTTAAAAACCAATGAGTTAAACTAAAATTGTATAAAAGTTAAAATTAATATAAAAATAGTTTCACCAAAATAAATTAAAAAGTAGTTAAAATTAAATTGAATCAGGACCTTTTATAATCTAGTTAACATGTTATATATTTTAAAACTGAACTATTTTTGTTTTAAAAAAGTGATTTAGTTATATAAATTACATTTATTACACTGGAAAAGGAGAAAAAAAATTATCACTCTATTTCTTTCTACGTAAGTTCGTATATAAATTTATTTATTAACCATGTATGTCCATCGTAATAAGGTTTAAAGAATAATTCTGATATGTTATTTCAAGGAATAGAATATCATATATATACATACAAGGATCCTATAATTCTTCATCTATTAAAGAAAAAACATGTGCACAAATTTTCACAAATTATAATAATATCAAAAATATAACTAACATAATATTTGATTGCCTAATATCCTTTAATAGAATATTTGGCATATCTTAACACCCTCACTCAAGTAGGTGCATGGATATCACACATTCCCAACTTGAATAGAAACTCATCAAACAATCTTCTTGACACTCCTTTGGTGAGAACATCAGCCAACTGTAACTCTGATCTTACAAAAGGAAATGAAATTATTCCAGCTTCAATCTTCTCTTTGATGAAATGTCTATCAATCTCCACATGCTTTGTTCTATCATGTTGAAAAGGATTGTGAGCAATTGCAATAGCCGAAGTATTGTCACAATACAAACTCATAGCTTCATTTGGTTTAAATCCCAAATTTGATAGCACATTTTTAATCCACAAAAGTTCACATACACCTAGTGCCATGTCTCTGAATTCTGCTTCAGCACTAGATCTTGCTACTACAGGTTGTTTTTTACTCCTCCAAGTTACAAGATTCCCTCCTACAAAAGTAAAGTATCCAGAGGTAGATCTTCTATCATCTTTTGAACCTGCCCAATTTGCATCAGTGTACCCTTCTACCTTTAAGTTTCCATTATTTGAGAACAAAATTCCTTTTCCAGGAGCAGACTTCAAATATCTCAAAATTCTTTCAACAACATCCATATAAAGCTTTCGTGGGTCATGCATAAATTGACTAATAACATTCACTGCATAGGTGATATCTAGACGTGTATGGCACAAATAAATTCATTTTCCTACTAGCCTTTGGTATCTTCCTCTGTCTATGCTTGCTGAATTTGAGCATTGAAAGAGTTTATGATTTTGTTCAATTGGTGTATCAGCTGGTTTACTCCCAAGCAACCCAATTTCTGATAGTAAATCAATAGTATATTTTCTTTGACATAGAAAAATACCATGTTTTGATCTAGCTACTTCAATACCCAAAAAATATTTGAGGTTTCCAAGTTGTTTCATCTCAAATTCAGATGAAAGGTATTGTTGTAAACTAGAAATCTCATCTTGGTCATTTCCTGTAACAATCATGTCATCTACATATATAATCAAAGTTGTAATCTTTCATTTTCCTCTCTTAAAAAATAAGGTGTGATCAGAGTTATTTGCTTTATAGCCAAAAGCCTTCATAGACTTGGTAAACCTTCCAAACCATGCTCTTGGGGATTGTTTTAATCCATATAGAGCATTCTTTAATTTGCAAACCTTCATTCCATTTGAATCTGTCATGCCTGGTGGAGAATGCATATAAATTTCTTCTGAAATTTCTCCATGTAGGAAAGCATTTTTCACATCAAATTGTAGAAGAGGTCAATCTTGGTTTGCAGCTAGTGACAAAATTATTCTCACAGTATTGAGCTTGGCTACCGGTGCGAACGTCTCTTGGTAATCTACACCATAAGATTGAGTGTAACCTCTAGCCACAAGTCGTGCTTTATACCTTTCAATAGTTCCATGAGCTTTATGCTTAGTTGTAAAGACCCATTTGTAGCCCACAATTTTCTTCCCTCTTGGTAAGGACACAAGATACCAAGTGTTGTTTTTTTTTAAAGCCGCCATCTCCTTAACCATTGCTTCGGTCCATCTAGGATCTGCCAAAGCTTCCTGTACATTACTAGGAACAGAAATTGTAGATAATTGAGATACAAATGATGCATATGATTGAGATAACCTGTGAGATGACACATATTTACTAATGGGATATTTAACTTTGGCTTGGAGGTCTGGTTCATATTTAGCTGGAGGTTGACCACAGTTAGAACGAGGTGGAAGATTATATTGAACAGTAGTAGACTCAGTGTTTGGTATGCTGGTGGTTTCAGGCAGACAATAATCAATTTCATCTAAATTAGTATTATCAGAGATAGGATCAGAAGGTACCTCTGAAGAGTCAAGTTGAACCTGTGGAGAAGATTGAGTCAATTGGTTATGATCAGAAGACACTGTATTATCCAGAAAAGAAGTGTCCATATTTAGGATTGGCTCACTTGCTGCAGAATGATCCTCACACGATGATATATAATCAAACATACTAACATCATTATTATGCACTTCACTTTCATTACCTCCCTGAAGTGGAGAATCAACATAAAAAAATTCATGCTCATTAAATGTCACATCCATAGAAATATAAAATTTCTTTGATGGTGGATGGTAAGCACGATAACCTTTTTGAGTTGATCCATACCCAACAAAAACACATTTGATCGCTCGTTCTTCAAGCTTTGTACGTTGATGTGGGTGTAAGTGAACATATATAACACATCCAAAAATATGAGGTGGTAAATAAACTATGGGAGGAAGGATACAATGATCAGACAACACATCATAAGGCCTTCGAAAGTTAAGCACACTAGAAGGGGTTCAATTAATTAAATAAACGGCAGATCTCACAGCCTCACCCCATAAATGAGATGGGACATTACCATCTATCAAAAGTGATCTTGTCACCTCTAATATATGTCTATTTTTCCTCTCAGCCAGTCCATTTTGTTGTGGTGAATAAGAACATGTAGTTTGATGCAAGATTCCTTTAGAGTTCATGAACTCTATTAATTCAGTCTTAAAATATTCCCCTCCATTGTCTGATCGAATGACCTTAATAGATGTGTTAAATTGTGTAACAATCAGATGATAGAATGAACGAACCACATCACACACCTCACTTTTATGTTTAAGCAAATATACCCAGGTTACCCGAGTACAGTCATCAACAAAACTGATAAACCATTTTTTTCCATTATGTGTAGATTGCGGGGCAGGACCCCAAACATCTGGAATTAATGAAAAAGGAAAATCAGTTTTGTTATTGCTTAAAGGAAACACAACACAATGATTTTTTGCCAAAACACAAGTTTCACAAAAAAAATCAGAAATATTGCATTTAAGAAGTAATGATGGAAATAATTTTTTTAAATAACCAAAAGAGGGATGTCCCAACCGTTTATGCCACAACCAAATTTCTTTTTTGTTTTTATCTTGTATGTGATCATTCGCAAGACAAGTCAATCTTCTTTTATGGTTTTGTTGTGAGACATTTTCAAGATAATAAAGTCCTTCACTCTCTACCACTAGCAATCTTCTCCTTGGAATGGATGTTCTGAAAAAGACAATGGGTTAGGTAAAACAAGGCAACACAAGAATGTGATTTGGTTAACTTGCTGACGGAGATAAGATTACAGTTTAATGTAGGAACAAATAAAACATCAGGAATCGATAAAGAGAGTGAGAGGGATATAGTACATATACCTTACATATACCTTCAATAGGAGGTGAGACCCCATTGGCATTAATAATAACGGTTTTAGAACAATTAGAGGAAAAATTAGTAAATATATGAGGATCACAAGTCATATGATCAGTAGCACCTAAATCAATTATCCAATAACTACCCTTAGTAACAACAGAAAGATTAAGGGCAGATTTAGATATACCTGGTCAAAAATCCGGCAGGAATAAAAATATAACTCTTGGAAGCAGCGAAAGTTCCAAAATCATGTTTCTCCGATCAATTGTCATCGGAAGAATCCATCAGAAATATTCAATGATAAAAAAGGCACTAATTCCTAAACTGTAGAGGATATCAGTGTTTGGGTCTGATACCATAATAAAAGGTTTAAAGAATAATTCTGATGTATTATTTCAAGGAATAGAGTACCATATATATATATATATATATATATATATATATATATATATATATATATATATATATATATAAGGATCCTATAATCCTTCATCTATTAAAGGAAATACATGTGCATAAATTTGCCCAAATTATAATAATATCAAAATATTTGATTGTCTAATATCCTTTAATAGAATATTTGATATATTTTAACACATCGACCTTTTTATAAAATAAAATATAGTGATAAGCTAGTATAAATATCAAAGTTTTGTCGTTAAAGAACATATTTGGCTGTCTTTTTTTCTTATAATGTAACTAATATAAACACTACTACTGTGAACAGCACTTTTAGTATTGAAACAATTTTCAAGAAGAAAATTTGAAAACTTATATTTGATTTTATGATTAAAAAATATTAGAATTAAAAATACACCTGAGAAAAGTAACTTTAAGAACGATAATGGATGATCATGTAAATAATTGTTTTCAACAACCATAATAGTCTAAGTATTACACTAAACTATTTTTTAATATTTATAATTTAAAATATTAAATTAAAAATAATTTAATTTGATGTTCAATAAAAGAAGTTGAATTAATTTGCTACATTTTTATCTTAGTTTAGTTTCTTTAACTCAATAGGATTACTTCTGACGGGCTTTAAAGTACAATGTCTTATTATAAATGTTGGGTCTATTTAGCGAGTAAACTGGCCTAGAAGCCCATTACAAATATGGACTCAGATTCCAGACGTTGTTTCTTACTAGTCCATTATATTTTATCTATTCATTCTATTAATCTATATTTGGTTAAAAAAAAGCTATTTTAGAATTTCAAGAGAAAAAAAAATTATTAATTTTTATATGTTAATTATTAAGATTATTACTTCTATTTAGCTTATTTTCTCTATAAATATTTTTAAAAAAATTAAAAAAATCACTAAACACTAAACTACAATTAGTTTACAAACACATTAGAAATAAACTTTAAACTTATATAAAATTTAATTTCATATTTTCATTTTTTTTACTTTTAAAATTTTTTATAAAAGTGTTGGTCCAAAATATTATTATTACTAAGAAAACAAAAGGAATGCCCTACAATTTCGATCATACAATTAGTTAGATATTGCCTTCTGATTTCTCTACTATTAAACCATAATTTAAACTCCTTTATCAAAATTTGGTTAACCTTACTATCTACTTCAATGTCTTCTCCTAAGACATGAGCAAAGACGTTGATAGTAAATAGAAATATAAATAAGGTCCAGTTTATTAGAGCTTATTTACTTTTTTTCTTTTTGAATTTGAATCATGTGTCATTTTAATCTTCAAAATATTTTTAAACGGATAAAAAATTTTATTTTTATTTTTAAATAAGAGAACTTAGTCCCTCTCTTTTCTTAAAACTCGTAATTTCATTTGTTTTTTCTATGAGAGTATTTATGTGATCAAACTCTCGATGGAAGCATTTGGGTTTGTATAAAGAGCTGAAATGTAATACTATTGACAAATTAATGAGTAAGTCTTGATAGTTGACGGTCATGCAAATAAGAATTATATATATATATATATATATATATATATATATATATATATGTTTTAAATCTTCAAAAATTTCTAATATTTCTTTAGAATTAAACTAGAAAACCATTGAAAAAATAAATAAACTAGAAAGTGAGGTTAAAAAACATTTGTATCAGGCCAAACACACTAAGAGTTGTAGATCATTTTCTTTTAAAGTAAAATTCTTTATAAATTAAGTAACCTGCTTGGAATAATATCTTAAAACTGTAACGAACGAAAATATGAAAAAAAAAAAAAGAGAAACTGTTAACCTTGAATCTGAAAATATTCAATTTATGGTAATTTGACGATAGAAAATTAATCACAGAAAGAAAAAGAATTTGCTGAACTTTAAACAGTGACTTAAATGGCTACAAAATTTAAGAAAATAATGATAAACAATGGTTAAGGAATTCAAGTCACACATTATTTAAATTACAACGAGTAAAATACACTTTAAATAAATTGAAATTTATTTTTCTGGACCGAATTAGGTGCATGGCATGAAAAGATGATCGAGTATGCTATCCTACCTAAATATTGTAAAGTATAAAAGATTACAAAAAGGCCTGGACTTCAATATTACTATGATGTTTAGTTTTACACTTTCTTTTAAAATAAAAAGATCTTTTGACCGTAGCAGAGAAAAGAAATGATTGAACAGAAAAATGTAAATATAAAAAGTAACTTACTTTTGCTGCATAATATGATAGATAATCTAATAGGATAAAAAGAGAAAAATAAAAATTTGTAAATATGAATTAGGTATTTAAAGTAGTAGAGAATTCAGGTATGTCACTCTTAAAATGGATAAGAGAAGGTCGTTCCTCTCTCTACTAGAAAAACCATTCTCTAACATCAATACAGATCCTACTTTCTAAAATGCATCTACCTAGAAAATCATCAAAAAGTTCAAACCCAAAAAACAATGCAGGCTTAGTCAGTCTCATATACCCCTACCTTGTCTCCCTCCCCACTTTCCTTCCTCTTTCTGCAACTTTCTCACTCTTCCTTCTTTACACCCTTTTGCCTTCCATTCAGAACAATTAAGCTGCAGAAGATAACAAAATAAACATTAGAACGCCTTCATTGTTTCAAATCACATCGCTCAACATTTCAATCTTTTAACACACAAAGCATTCAAACCTAAAAGGACATAACAGAAATGCATACTCATGTCTGTTTTCTTTTATACTCTCACTGTGAGAGAGAAGATATATCAACCCTTGCTTGATTAGGTGCAGCAAAACCATCACAAGTCCGAAAAATAAAATCGAATGAGGAAAAACACTCTCAGCACACAAACCAAGATTCTCTTTTTAATTCCAATGAAACAACTTGGGCTAATCCCTTTTGGATTCTAGTTCTGTCAAGGCATAATTTCATATTCCTATTATAGTACTACTGATTTATTCTCTACTTGCTCTACTTGCACATGCTAACTTGCCTGATTGCAAAATATACAAGTGAAACCACGATCGTTAAATGGGACACAAACACAAACGCAAGACAAGACCTTTGAGAAAACCCTTAAAACTGGATTTTCCAAACACTAACTAGAAGACATGGCAAGTATTCAAAATTAAGAGAGTGGTATTGTGTTGATCTAATAACCAAACAGAAAGAGAGGGCATATATGTGTGTGTACGTAGGTTAAGATTACCAGGGTCGGTCTGGGGCTTGGATTGCATAGGGGAGAGCATTAGGTGTTGGTGGTGCGGAAGAGCGAGAGGATGGGTTGGTGCGTGAGGGAAGGCGTGATCGGAGGCGAGGGTAGGCGAGAGAACAGCGAGGTGGTTGAAGGCGGCGTGGGAAGAGTGAGAAGCGGAAGCACCGTCGTCAGTGAAGGCGAAAAGATCCTGATGAGGAGGAGGTGCCGCTTTGAAGGGAAAGAGAGAGAAGGTGCGCGGTTGCGGCGGAGGCGGAGGAGGAGGAGGGAGCATGGCGTGGGGTCCGATGTAGGAGGCGAGTTCCTTCTTAGCGTGGTGGAGCTCGGTCTGCAACTGCTTGAGGCGGTGCTGGAGGATGGAGATGAGACCGACGCAGCCATAGACGGGGTCCCGCAGACGCGCCTCGGCCTCGTAGGCGAGTGACTTGACCGCGTCCTCGCGCTGCGCCGCGTTGAGTTCGTTGAGAAGCTTTGCGACGTTGCTGGCACCGAAGACCTTGTGCACGTAGGCAAAGCGCTGCGGGTTGTCCGGCGGAAAATAGGGCGCGAAGACGCACTCCTGCGTGCACTTCCGGCGCTGAATCTTGCACGCGGCGCAGGGCGAATTGGACGACGACAAAGAAGAAGACATTATTCTCCTTACTATAATAAGAGTTAATTAGTGGTGAGTAATTAGGTGTGGTGATTTAGCAAGTGGACAAAACGCACCGCTTAGAAGAAGATCCGAAGGTTTAGTAGAGAGATCCAGAAAGTTCCCCGGTCAGAGGATATGAGTTGGTTCTCGTTGTTGTTGTTGTTGATGATGATGTTCGCTATTATGCCATTTCAGATTTTGTTTTGCTGCTGCACCACCCATCACCCCGACTAACTCGCTACCCACGCCACGCACTTCTCCTCTTTTTTATTATCATTTCATTAATTCATTTTTTTCTTATTATTTTATTTATGTCATTTCTTTTTGGAAATATTGTTTACTGTAGTTAAAAATAATGATGTAGAATATTTTTTTTTTATTTTATTTTGTGATTGATTTTGTCAATGGGGTGATTGGTTGTAACTTGTAAGCATGTTTTCAATAGTCAACTAAGAGCAATTACTGCGCTTTTAATATTGAATGCAAATAAAAGCTTATTCCTGAATGCGCTCTTCAATTGCATCACAAAAGCTATGTATACAGATATCCATATTTTGACTCTCGATACTGTCTATTGTGGAGGACCAAATATATTTATAATTATTTATTAAAATCAACTCTAACAATTATAATACTCATATTCTTCTGCTACAAAAAATATGTTTCTAAAGTTTAAGTGTATGCAATTGCATATTATAGTAGACTCTAAATTTCCTTACAAACTCTATTTTTATCTTCAATCAACAATAAATTTAATTTATCTTTGATTGAGAGAGTAAGGGAAAGTAAAAATCTTAATCCTCCAAATACTCTATTTTTAATTATGCAGGCTTAGTTTTTTTAAGAAACTTTTTATATGCAATAATATTTTTTTTTAGACATTTAGATAAACTTATTTAAAAGAAAAGGTTGAACAGATATTCCTTTTCTTATAATCAAACTCAGAGCTGTTTCTTACAATAACAGTTTTCTGTTTCCACTTTTTTATAATAACTATTTTTAAGCAGAAAGAAACATACCCATAATATTATACAAATAATATATATATATATATATATATATATAATTTTTAAATTTACAAGAAAAAAAACTGATACTAAGAGGATGATAGTTTGTTTCATGTTCCTTTCATTTGAGTTATAATATATTATAAGTACGAAATATGAATTAGTTTTCGTATGATAGTTAATTTTTGGTATCCGTTCATTTTGTTTAAAACAAAATACAATTTCATTTAGTTTGTAAATGATATGTAATTATTTTAAACAAATGACTGTCCAATTATCAGTGTTCCTAGGATTCATGTTTGATTGAATTGATTCTAGTTAAAATTGAGTTCGAAGTGATATAACATGAGTTTAAGTATTTTTATTGGAAACGCATTAAGTGACTTTTTCTAAAAACAAAATAATGTAATTTTATTTAACTTTGATTATTTTTTAACTAGTTTGTTTTATATTTTAAAAAATTAAAATTAATCATTCAAAATTAACTAAAATTATGATAATTGTTTCCGTGAATCCGTCCCATTTGTATTCTAAAAGCATGTTAATAATACAAATTTAGTACAATTTTCATCCAACATAAAAATTATTAAGTTATTTAAATTCAATCAATTTTGAAATCATAATCAAATTTTAGCATAAGTAGAAAATGTAAATATTCACCTAAATTAAGTCATATTAATTGATGTTTTAAAGTTGTAGTGTATCTCCCTGAAGACCTTTCAGTCTTATCAACTATGACCTTAATATGATTGACTAATCAAACATAAACAAGATACCTCATTCTGGATACTTGATATCAAGTATTTGTGGCCAATAGAGTTCACATGTTAATTACTGAATACTTTATAAAGGTTAAGCTGCCTATTAAATATTGAGGATTACACTTCAGAGGACTATGCTCAATACATTTACATAGTGAATATCGATGGTCGAATGTTCAGTACCATACTCCCTCAACTAGAGTCTAGGCACCATCCTTCGATGGTCGCACTCCTCGCTAGAGCCGAGTGCCGCCTACCTAGACCTATCCCTACTTGTCAAAGACATTAGCATACTACGAAACTTAACCAAAACCAGTTACAAATCGTTATAAGTAAAAGGGTCATTAGGCCAATGGACCTATAATCGAAGCTCATCCAGATAAAAACCTATGGGTAAAAACCCATGATAAGTAAAATATTTCTATAAATATTATTTTATTTAAACTTTGACTTCATTTTTGCATTAATCATACTTTAACCAAAATCTCTAATTCAAAAAGTTGACTTGAGCGTTAGATCATCTTCTAAAAGTATCTTACATGCTCATTCTAGGACGAAAAATTCATAAAGTAGAAGAAGACTCTTTAGTGTAAATGTGATTCTAAATCATTTAGAATGATTTGAGCATATTAGTATTTTTTTTCATTTCTGATTTTTACTATTTTTATAACTAAATCAATAATTAAAAAATTGACTTGAAGTTTACCAGAAGAATTATAATATTGGGAAAACCAATAATAATTAAATAATATACAATATTGCTTAATTCAGCACCAATTTATTAATTAATTCTATTTTAATAAAATATAATTTTACAAGTGTTTAGATATTTAAAATATACGCAATAGTTCAACAAAATATATTATAATACTTAAGTTTAAGTATTAACTATACAGCAATGCTTATTAAGTTGATTTCTTGTGTTTTCGTGAAACAAAAACAGATTAAACATATTTTATTATTTCACGCGAATTATTTTATGTAATGGATTTTACCAGGTTCCAATTTTTTGTAGACTAATCCTTTAAAAGTCTTTGACTTTAACACCTATTAAATCCACCAACATTTTGATTTGACCGATCAGATTAGGTTAAATTTGGTAATGATAGATTGTACAATGATTCATTGACTTAGATTTTAAAACCAGTTATTTATACAAAAATAAAAAATAAAAAATACCCCAAATAGAATCACTACGTGATAACAATGAACTTATATGTAGTTAATATAAATATTTTCTGCATCTGTCAAATTTTATGCAGATAAATAAAAATTTAATTTGTCATTAGCTTATATTAATAAATGCATTGATGTAGTATATTAGGCCATGTTTAGGGTACGTACGTTCTTTAACTACCATACAGAAACTAAAGTCGTGTCGTGAAATGAAAGAATTTTATTCTAACAACATAAATACAAGTGTGAGAATGTATAGAGGAATGAATGCAAGCAATGATGAAAACCATTTATAAAAAACTGTGAAGTGGTATTTAAAAGAGAAGGAAGAAGTTAGATGAGGGTATTAATTGGAGTTTCAAATTTAAAACTGAAATTGCATGAGAAACTTTTATAAAATAAATATATGTACATAAAAAGACGAAGATCTCAAATTCAAGACATGCTTTTATTTATTTATTTATTTAACACCTTGAGTTTTAAAAACGAAAATAAATTGTATAATCGAATTAATTATTTAATTTAATGAAAAATGAAAGAAAGTAGCACAGTGAGTAAAATGAAAAAGCTGGGAGGTTCTGTGGGAACTTTATATATATAGTTGAAAGGGTGAAGAAGGAGAGTGATGAGAAGCTAGCTGGCAGATGGTGGCACGTGCGTGGAGCGTGCGCGGGTGTTTGAGTGGCGCAACGCAATGATCCACTTTCCTTTGGAGCATTACGGAATGGACAGAAGTAGAAGAAGAGAAGAAGAGAAGGGTATAATGGTAATTGAAAAAAGTTATCGTCCGAGTTTTTCTCCATGACATGCGCAGTGTGGTTTGATTGACATAAGCGGTAATTAGGTTGTAAGTTTTACCGTTTTACTGGAAGTGACGAAACCTTAACCGTGTAGGAGTGAGCCGTTCTCCTTCTTCCTTTGTGATGTGTGTAGTCACTTTCAGGGGTCAACCATAATGCTGCATATCCACCATTGATGAAACTGAAGTATATTTGTAAGATTATTATTAATGAGTGAAGCACGTGCTTGGTGGTGGTGCAATTAATAAAAGAGGAAGTAGCTTTGTTATTTTTTAGGGTTTGGTGGGGGGAAATGGAGGTGGTGGAGAAAAGAATAAGGGGGACAAAAGGGAAGGAAGAAGGTGAGGACCATGGGATGGGATGGGATGAGATGAGACAGTGTCAGTGATTCAGTATGTTGGTGAGCAATTGCGTGCACACGGATTCATGCCATTAATGTATTCCCACTGGCCCTCCCTCTCTGCTTCCTCTTTCGTACTCCTCTCATCTCCTTTCATCCATTCTTTTTGTCTTCTTCTCTCTTCTTTCTCTCTCTCTCTCTTTCTTCTGCTCCCTCTCTTCTTCTCATTAACTCCTTCATCTTTTCTTTCCTACACTGTAAAACCCTTCCATCCATTCAAAATCGATCTACAAATAATTAACAAAATATACTTCTACTTTTATTTTCTATATATAATATTCTTCTCTTCCATTAATATTACACTTTACATCTTATGTTGTCATGATTTCAACTTCAGGTACTCCTTTTCTCCTCCTCACTCTTATCACCCACCTCCTTAGAAACTCCACCTAAATACCTGCGTCACTCTCAGTTTTCCCATGTAAAATTACTTTTTATCTTATTAAAAAATAATTATTAAACATTTTTCATTTTCAAAATGATAGATTTATTTAAACATATTACCTGTAGCATTATTCTGTTCTATCGATTGATAATGAAATCTGTATTCACCTATCGGTTTTATACAATGGTAAGTTCACACTTATAGCCACGATTTCCATTTTCATTTAGGCTTTTGTTCACTTAAAATGATTTGGAGGAGATGATTAAATGAATTTAAGAAGATTTGGAGGTAAATTTTATTGTTGTTTGTTTGAGTAGATTTGGAGATAATTGAAAATGGAATTCGAAATAAAATTTATAAAATTTAGTGTAGGATTTGATTGATGTGACATATTTAAAAAATTTGTTTAATTAATAGAAATTAAAAATTATCAAAATATTCTTAGTTATTAAAGTAATATAAAATAATAATTGTTAATGTTATATTTAATTATAAAAATATTTATAAGAAAAAAAAATAAAAATTAATTTTTAAAATGTAAAAGAATAGTAATTTAGTAAATTAAAATAATAATAATAATAATAACTATTATTATTAATAATATTATTATTTTTATTAATATTAATATTATTATTATTATTATTATAAAGAGAGAGAAAAATCATTATTACTTTCATGTAAAATTAATGTTTTCGCTACAAAAAAATTTGTGGGTAGTAGAACAAATTATGATGATAAAAAATTAGTCACTACTTGTTAACGATGAATATTACTTTCATGTTCTTTAAGGTAAAGGTACTCTGATTCTCTTTTTGTGTTTATTTAAAATTGACACATTATTCCATGTCTTGACCTAAAAATGTATCAAAACTTGTATTAAGAACTAGAATAGTGGGGGATAAACACGCAATCTCATCCCATGTGACTTGTAAAATCTGGGTTGATTTAACAAGTTCGGCCACTGAAATCTTATCTCTAGGATCTTCCAAAAATTAGATCATGCTCTAAGGTGTACCCCGAAACAAGTATTAAGCACAAACCAAACCAATGAAAAACATAAATATATAGGAAAACGACATAAGAGAAAGGACAAGAAAAAAAAAATACACAACAATGTCTAAAAGAGTCCCCAATGCTCAGATTGCCTTGTGTTTGAACATAAATCCTCGAAAACGGTCCCAAAAACTTGTTGGTTGCAAAACCAACGACAAGAACACTAATCACAATGTAGTAAATGAGAAATATTGTTCTCTCCCAAGGGAATTGTGCAACTCTCGACAACTCTCGCAATTCACAACTCAATTAGACACAAAGATAACAAAAACACAAGAAACTCTTTTTTATATTTTTATCAAACAATTGGTGTGTAAGAAAATGTAAATAGAGTATTTAAAATTTGTTTAGACTAGAGTTCATTCACTTCTTCCTCATGCATTAACAAACACCTCAATTCCATATTCGAGTCAAAATCAACTCACCAATATACTCAAATTTTATCCCTAGTGACTTTGAGCCTATGATAACTTACCAAGTTCCAATCCCTTGAATCCTTAACAAGTAATCATGCATTAAGTTCAAGGAACTTAATATTACTAATGAATCATGTTCTATCTCTAGATACAAGCATCCATTAGGTGCTGCATTTCAGTTATAAGTTCAAGTCATATTTTCCAATACATTAAGAACCACAAATTAAGTCATGGATGATCAAGTCACAGCAAGCATTAAGCATGAAAATTGAATACTAACATGAATTGAAAAATAAATATGCTATTAATAACAAAAAATTACACAAGAGTTTCATGTTTTACAACTAATATCAAAAAATAAGAATGACCCTCTATGGTGGAGAACTTAGGGTTTTACATATTGAAGAGATAGGGAAGAAGTGGAAACGAAAGAGAAGATGCAAGCCCTCTCCTAAGGTTCTTGGCAGTTGCTCCATGCTCCAATTACGTCTCTCATTCGCATCAATACCTCCAATTTGTGGATCCTCTCATCAAACTCAAAAGGGAGAAAACACCATTAGTGAAGATTGATGCCCATGAAGGAGAAAGGAGAGCTTCCCAACATCCCTAAACAGTCTCCAAAGGCCTCTCTCAGCTACTTTAGGTGCATAATGATGTGTGGAAGGAAGAAAATCTCAAAACCACGCGATAAATGTGTTTTAATGACCCATTTTGACATGTAAGCGATGTCACTACTCAACGTAATATCAGTACCGTTGAGCGTCATTAGTTAAAACATAAAAAAGCTCTCTGTCAAACCACCGTTCAATGCCATATTCCACAACTCAACATTATTCCTTTCGCATTAACTGGCACTCAACGCAACTTTTCCACCACTCAACGCTACCTGTACAGGGATTGGTGGCGCTCAGCCATACAATTGTGGTGCTTAGCCCTAGGTAGTTTGACAACATTATCATTTCTTGTCCAAAACATGCTTCCTTGAGTTGTAACTTGTTTTCCTCTACCATAATTACTTTCTATTGACTTATTTTACACATTCAAAATAGATATTAGAAGTAAACAAACACACACTAATTGAAACAAAAAAAAACATGAAAATGTACTGAACTTGAGGACAAAACAGAGTAAAAATTATGAAGGAGTTGATTTATTCACAAAAAGTATACACATAAAAATACGTAGAATCAACATTATCATTTACCACAAATTTTATTGATAGTAAAATCAACATTATCATTCACTACATATTTTATTGATAGATTTATTATTGATGAATATTTTTGTTGGTGATTAAAATTAAAAAAAAAAACCTTCAATGAAATTTAAAATTTCGTTAATAATTACAATTTTTTTGTTATGAATATTTATGAATTTTTAAAACAAATAGTATTTTACATATATTATACAATGATATGAATGAATTAAATTATTATGTCACTAGTGCAGTCAGGGGAAACGACAACGGTTGTTTTTGTCCTTTGGCAGCGGTTCCCGAACCGCGGCATATTCAGCCGCGGTAAAAAGTCTGAGACTTTAGGCCGCGGTTGCAACCGCGGTAAAAAGGATGGGGAATAGACCACGGTTCGTACTACACCCGCAGCCTAAACCCTTTTTTTTTTTAAAAAAAAATTGTAGCATTATAAGCCGTGGTTGGAACCGCGGTAAAAAGAACGAGACATATTCACACTTTCTACCGCGGTTGTTACCACAACCGCGGCATATTGTCCTGCAATTTTTTAAAATACCAGGTCTGTTTTTGTGGTATCCATTACCACAAAAATAGACCTGCATATCAAATAAACATTCAAATTCATTTTCAACAGATCAAACACATGTTGAAATGTATTTTATCATTAAATAAAGTACAAAGTCTAATAAAATACAATCTAATCAAATGCAATGTTTAAATCTAGTAACTAAGAACTATTATATAATCTAACTATATACTTTGCAGTAGCTTTTTTGATGAATGATAGTGGCTTCTCAGGAACTGGTGTAGTAGTCTTGAACCTCTGCACAAGACAATTTATATTAATTAGTGTATATGAATTCTAAATTTTGGAAAAAATCAAAATTTGTTAAAGTTAAATATTACCGTTTCCCAGCCTCTTGTGATATGAAAAAAATTAAATACATTTTATCTACCTCTATTTCAATCCTTTCCCATAAGCTAACATACTTTGTCTCTTAATGAACCAACAAAACCACAACAAATTTGACAAAAACGATCAAATCTACAACAACATATTCAAACCTAGCATTTCAATAGCACAAAAATATCATCAGAGAAGAAAATGAAACGTACCCGGGGCAGCAGAGATGGCGCGACGGAGAGGATGGCGCGGCGGCAGAGGCTGGCGCGACGGCAGAGGGCGCGACTGACGGCCGAGATGGCGCGGCGGTAAAGACGATCACGACGGAGATGGCGCGGCAACAGCGGAATCGCGTGGAGGCAGAGGAGAAAGCAGAGGAGAAAGCTTCAGAATCGCGTGGAGAAGATGAAATTGTTCAGTGTTTAGTATTTTTTAACCTACAAAGGGCTATATGCCGCGGTTCACAACTTAAGCGCGGCCTATCCTCATTAAAAAAATAATAAAAATGGCATTTTTGAAATTATTTTTGAAACTATATGCCGCGGTTCAGCGGGCAACCGCGGTATATACCCTTAAATATTTCAAATTTATTCAGATCAGGGGATATGCCGCTGTTCTCAGAGCAACCGCGGCATATAGCCCTTAACGTTCTGAATACTCAACTGTCTTCCCAACTGCCTTTTGGAGAATGTCAGAAAGTAATAGGGGAATATGCTGCGGTTGCTCTGAAAACCGCGACATATTCCCTGACGTTCTGAATACTCAATTGTCTTCCCAACTGCCTTTTGGGGAATGGCAGAATGTAACAGGGGAATATGCCGTGGTTCTCTGAGCAACCGCGGCATATTCCCCTGCCAATTTATTGCAGGGACTGACTGATGGGGTGTGTTCTGTTATTTAATTTTTTTCCTGATGTGGCGTTAAATGTGATGGTTGACTGGTGTATATGCCGCGGTAAATCTGGGAACCGCGACATATATGTTCGATTTATTACAAAACTGCCACCACGCACCATTATGCTGCGGTTTCTGGTGAACCGTGGCATAATGAGCATTGTATAAATACTATTTTTTACTGGTGTGTATTATATCATATAATCTAATCAAACTACCCATGAGCTTTAGACTGTGTTCACTTCGAAGTAATTTATTATTCCCACTGTACAGCGAGCGAGTAATTTATTCAAAAACGTGTTTACTTTGATAGAATTGCGGGCGATGAATACAAGGTAATCGCGAGATCGGTGCACTGTTCATTCACCCGCTGAGACGCGACGATTTGAGGGGATAAATCACGTATTGTCTAAAATACCCTAATCATTTTAAAGAAACCCCGCCTTGCCCTCAGCCACTTCTTCCAAGCATGTGTATTCACGAGACCACACATTCAACAGTGCAGATTCCTAACGTTCTGCGTTATTCAGCCATGGAACAGTGAAGATTCTTGCCGCCTGACGTTCTGCTTCTGCTTCTCCTCAAATCAGCCATGGAATAGTGAAGATTCCAGCCTTGCACACGCAGAAAAAAGATGCTTTCGTGCAGCAGCAGTGACAATACACTGAGACATAGCCAATGCCTTTTTTACAGAAGAATTATTAATATGTGGGGTGGTTGGTATTTGGTTCTTGTATTGGTTCAAATCGAAAAGAAGGAGAACATCTGTGCATGCATTGAATGCTAAACAGAAGAACGAAGACAAACCTTGGTCGTATACGTTTGAAGAAGAGAAAGCTGAGGTGAGGTGAGGATCACATAGGAGTGTTTTGTTTATTCAATATGCCTTGTTTCTGTAATATTTGCAGGGTGTATGAAGAAGCTTCGGTGGAAGATGAAGAAAGGAGGTGATTGAATGAAACAAAATGCAGAAGATGAAGAAGATGAGCTCTGGAAGAAGATGGATGCAGCTGTATCCGGTTACAGCACCAGCGTATCCGGTTACGCTTCTCTGAAAACATTAACACAGACCTATATCCGGTTACACCGTGAGCGTATCCGGTTAAGCTTGAATGAAAAACATCAACACAGCTGTATCCGGTTACAGGCTGTGCGTATCCGGTTACGCTTCGATGAATAACATGAACAGTGAACGTTATTCGGTTACAGCTCGCACGTATCCAGTTACACGATGAAGAAGATGAAGGCGGGTGAAGGCGGTGGTGGTATTTGGTTACCATGGTTGTCGACGGTGGCATCCTTGCAAGCTTCGTGGTACGGTGGAGTTGCAGTGATGGACCACGGTGGACGATGCAGCGTTGGAAGGCGTCAGCTGGAACCTTGAATCCGGACGACGCAGCGACGATGAGATGTCCGTCGTGGTGGACGATGCTCTCTGTGGTGGTGGACGATGCAGCGAGGAGGAAGCTGTGCGTGACGATGGTGGGAGGTGTCCGTGGTGGTAGACGATGCAGCGAGCATGACATGGACGTTGATGGTGGTGAATGGACAGTAGCTCCATGGCCGTCATAGCAATGCACGAAGGAAGACGATGTTCATAGAGGATGCTGACAAGAATGGAGATTTGTCGTTTTAGGATGAAATATGATATGGCTAACCGCTTGGTTGTGATGGTTTGTGATGCAGGTGACGGTGGTGCAGGACAAGGTTCAACGTTCCAAGCATCAGTAAATATCTTTGCTGGGTGGGTTGGAGTTTGAGTGCAATATTTTGTCTTATTGTGGGTTGAAAATCCACATACAGAGATCTTCAAGAGGTTAGTGATATTGGTTGTTTATTTTTGTTAATATTAACTTAAAATATACAAATGTTTTTTCATGTATGTTATTTATTTTTAATATATCAATGTATTAATGTAATTGGTTTTTGTATGAATATATGACATATTATTGTATTAATGTATTTTGTTTATGTATGATTATACCTATGATGAATGTATTAATGTATTTTGTTTATGTATGAATATTTGATATATGAATGTATTAATGTTTTTTGTTTATGTATGAATATATGATATCATATATGAATGTATGAATATAGGAATGGATTATGTTTAATCAATGTATGAATGCATGATGTTAATTATAGTATGATTAATTGTTTAAGTTAAAATAGATGGAAGAAGGATTAAACTTGTTGTACTTGGACGGTCAAGATATAGATGATGATGTGGTGGGTGTTGACTTTAATATAGTCGCAATGCTACATCAACACTTACAAATAACCACCTCCATGGCTGCACTAACAATGTTATGCATTGTTTCGTATGCCTTGAACATATTGAATATGTTCTCGAGTGATGCAAGTAGTGTTAGCAATTTCGTTCCCGACAAAGACCGTCGCAGACAACAGTTAATGTCGTACCTGGTGCATACTACTCGATGTCGTGACATTATTCGGATGGGTCCCGAGGCATTTATTAATCTTTGTGAGAGATTAAGAGCAACTGGGTTAGTTAAAGACGCTATTCGCTCCACAGTCGAGGAACAAGTAGCTCAATTTCTTCATATAATTGGACATAATGTTAAGAATCGGAGTGTCGCATTTTTCTTTCATCGATCTGGGGCGACGGTAAGCAAACACTTTCACAATGTGTTAGATGCTATTATAACTCTAGAATCAGAATTTTTAACTCAGCCATCAGGAGATGAGGTTCATCCATATGTCTTGAACAACAGTCGGTTTTACCCTTACTTCAAGGTAATGCTTTAAATGTGTCAATCAGACTGTTATTTTATGAAACGATGTTAATGTTATGCAGTTGTATCATGACTTCTTAATTTATTGTTTAGGATTGCTTAGGGGCTATAGATGGTACTCACGTTCGTGTTAGGGTGCCAAGAGAAGATGCACCGAGATTTCGTGGTAGAAAAGATTGGCCAACTCAAAATGTGTTTGCCGCATGTGACTTTGATATGAAATTCACATACGTTCTAGCTGGATGGGAAGGCACAACATCTGATTCTAGAATCTTAAAAAATGCTCTTGATCGAGATGATCCGTTGGTCATCCCCCAAGGTAACTGTCTTCATTGGGATATAATTATTGGTTCTTTATTACATAATCAATACTGATGTCTAAAATCATGTAGGAAAATACTATCTCGGCGACGCTGGGTTTATGCTGAAAAGTACGATCATGACACCATATAGAGGCGTCAGATATCACCTTAAAGAATTTACACGCAGAGGACCACAAAATGCAAGAGAGTTGTTTAACCATCGACATTCATCACTGAGAAATGTTATTGAAAGAACATTTGGTGTATTGAAGAAACGGTTCCCTATCATTGCAAGTGGCACTGAACCACATTATGGATTGGAAACGATGACGGATATTATTTTAGCTTGTTGTATCCTACACAACTTCATCCGTGGAGTTGATAGGGATGACCCATTGCTTAATGAGGTTGATAATGAGTTGAATGAAAGGGAAGAGCAGAATGTGTCATCCTCTCAAGTTCGTGAAGATGATAATAGGGTTGGTAGTACTATTAGGGATGCCATAGCGGATGAAATGTGGCGACATTATCAAAATTCATAGTTATTGTAATTCATATTTTGTCATGACTCTCTTATTTGAAAATGACATCTTCAAGGTTTTATGAATAAATGAACTTCAGTTCTTACACTTTTGTTTATCAAATAGGTTTATCATGGACAGGGGTAAGGGTGCTGCGACTGAGTCCTCCGCTGGTATGAGAGAGTTTTGCAAATGGACTGAGGACATGGATGCAAGGCTATTGCATTCAATGATTGAAGAGAATCGTTTGGGTAACAGAGTTGATGGCAGCTGGACCACGCAAGCGTATAATAATATGGTTCAATACCTTCATAACTCAGGTTATGTTCATGTCAGTAAAACTAATGTAAAAAATCGTCAAAAGGTATTGAAAGACAGATGGCGTGAGGTTCATGACCTCTTTGGATCATTGAGTGGTTTTGCATGGAACGCCATCACTATGAGGTTTGAGGCTGAAGACGAAGTCTGGACTGACCTCATTCAGGTATTTCTTAAACATTCAGGTTTGGTAGATTATTAAAATACATAACTATAACCCCTAACTATTTCATGTATGTTGTTTCAGTCGAGGCCCGCTGCATCAAAGTGGAGAGTTACCAGCATAAGACATTATGATTTGATGATGGAGTTATGGGCTGCTGATAGAGCTACTGGGAGTGGTGTTCGCACCGCACGTCAACGTCGTCAGCGGGTTGGCCCTCGTGTCAGTGTTGATTTAAATCAGAACATAGATTACATTCCTGAGCAGCCTGACTGGACGGGGTACAGAGACCCAACTCCGTCATCGCCTCCTCCTTCGGTAGATGAATATAGTCCCGGGAACACTCAGTCTGTGCCTTCTGTTCCATCTGCTGGAACGTCATCCTCTAGAGGCTCCAAGAGAAAGGCACCCCTAGTCGATGTAATTGATTCCCATTTTGAAAGGATGTCGACCAGTCTGGAGGGTTTCACAACTGCACTTACCTCTTCAAATGTGCATTTTGGGGTCATTTCTAATGCAGCCGTAGATCAAGTCTCGACGATGAAAGAGAGGAATGAAATATTACGTTCACAAACCGAGGTTCTTCGTCGGACGCAGAACTACACATATACAGAATCTGACATTTATGAAATGTTGGGTGGGATGCACATACCTGATGAGTCTTTGCTGGAGCAATGCTATGACTTCTTGTGTGCAAACCCGACATGTGTGAAGAGGCTGATGGGGCTTCCACCGCATAAGCGGTGGAATAAATTGTGTAAAATGATATCGGGAGGAGATTGTTAGGATGTCTTATATGACTACTTGTATTAGTATTATGTTATGAGATCTACCTCTGTATTTGTATTATGACTTATGATTTTCATGAATGTTGTTTCATGTATGATGACTTATGATTTGCATGTATGTTGTTTCATGTATGATGACTTATGATTTCCATCCATCCTAACTTTATATGGAATGTTTATGCTTATGCTGTAATTAATTGTCATTGGTTGTTATTGTTTATAATATTGAATAATATGTTTTCATTTATTGCTTTGTTGAAGAAATTCTAAAATGGCGTCATCATCAAGTAAAAGGTCCCGAAAAAGTCGTAAGGGAAAACAAACCCAAACTGAGTCAGAAGATGCAGCACATGTCAGACAATCTCTTGCGGAACAATTAGATCAGCGTCGTTTCTTCACTCATAGCGAGCAGATGGAAAACTATGCAGCTGATTTTTATACGAGAAATATTGTCGTGCCTAAAATAATGAATTTCGAATCATTTGCCGGTTCAGGGTTATTTTTCCAACATCATCTTATATTTCAAGGGGTTGTCGAATTTCTGACACTGCAGGCACCGTTCTATCCGGATTTAATCAAAGTTTTTTATTCAAATCTCAAGATTTCTGGGAATGGATATTTGATTACTGAGGTCCACAAGAGAATAATCAAATTGAAACCTGCCGATTGGTTGAATATTGTTAATATGAAGTACGATGGTCAAAAGCTGTGTTATTCGACTATCCCAGACGACTTTCCTTATGATCGGGAGATGGCATTAGCTACTATGGTGAGACCAGAAATGCAGGGTCAACGTGTTAGAACAGTTGGTTCTTTAAATATTAATGATAGACTTCTGCATTATGTTATTGTCCACATGTTATCTCCCAGACCTGAAAATTTTGCAAGGGTATTGCAGGAGGATATATTTATGATATGGGTGCTTAAAAATAATATACCTATCAATTGGCCTCATCACATCATGCAGCATATGCTCAAATGCAAGGACAGTGACGCACCCCTACCATATGGTGTATTGATCACCCAAATCATGCAATATTGTGGAGTGCATGTAGATGACGATGCCAACACTCATATTGGGACCAAACATCATTTTTCAATTAATTCTTTGAAGAGGTTGAATATAGTTAATGTCAACGGTGTTTGGCAACATGATGTTGGCGATAATGAAGATGAAGAACAACCACAACATGATGACAACCCTGTGCAACCTCCTCCAGATCTTTCAAATCCTACTATGATGACTCAAATATGGGAGGGGGTACAAGACTTGCAACACAGAATGCAGGGTATGGAACAAATGCAGGGGCGGGTTGAACGTATTGAAGATAACTTGGCAAACCTTTCTCTCGACATGAACCGACAATTTGCTCAACTCAATCAAAATGTTAACTTAATTCTTCACCATTTAGATGATTAAGTTGCTGACTTTGACTTCACTATATTGCATGATGATGTATTACAATTATATTTACTCGGGGATTATGTTTGCACCTTTTATTTCATGTAATGGATAATTATAACTTCGGTTCGATATCGGCAGTCTACAAATTTAATAAATCTCATTTCCATAACAAATCAATTTATACTAATTACAAAAAATTATATCACAAACAAGTACTAAATTAAAAAAAATTCATTTCACTAAAGTATAATTTAATTAAATTATTATATTTATTTTTAATAATTTTTCCAAAATTTTAACTCTTAATAAACATTTTTTTAATTAAATATAACATTAACAAATATCAATTTATATTACTTTAATACCCAGGGCATTTTGGTAATCTTCAATTTATACCTATTAAACAATTTTTTTAAAACTGTCACATCAATCAAATCCTACACTAATTCTCACAAACTTCACTCCCAAATTTACTCTCAATTACCTTCAAATCCACTCAAATAAACACAAAAAAAATCACCCTCAAATCCCCTCAAATTCACTCAATCACTCTCCCCCATCACTCTCTCTCAATTACCTCCAACTAAACACACCCTTAGAGAGTAGGTATTGGAAAGTTAGAAACTAAAATGAAAATAATATTTTTATCTCAATTTTTAAAACAAAGTAATAGATGGTACTATAATATATCCGTGTGGATGTTAGTGATACATAGTACAGTAATTAGTAGCAATGTAAGAGAAGTTGTTAGATTAGAGGAGGGTGGAGAGAAAGGGAAAATGAGAAGATTGACGTGCATGGATTTGACATGTTGATATATATATATTTGGAGGAAAGGTATTTGATGAATGAATATGGTGATGCATGGTGTGGTCTGACCATAAGAGAGATGTGTTGTCTATGGTCCTACACCTTTCAGCGCCACCCACGGAGTGCCAATCAACCAACATTTTTACTTTTTATTCACCAACATTTTATTTTATGAAACTCATATTCATGCATTTCTTTTTCAGGATTTTATAGAATTAAAAAAAACCTTTTCAATTGGTATCAACCCATAGAATTTGATCAGGATAAAGAAGCCACAAGATTAAACAGGTCATATTAGATAAAACCTAGAGCTCCACAATGTCTACAAAAACTAAGGATGAGAGTCAACCTATGTAAGTAAAATCATTTAAAATAAGATATCTTTTTTAAAATAAGAATTCAATAAACTTTTATTTAAAAGGATATACGCATGAAAAAATAAGTCTAATTTGCTTCTAACTTTTGACCATTCACACCATATTGTAGTTTAAATTGTTATCATTAACATCATGATCCAATACTACAAGAAATAATTAAATTACCGATAAAATCTTATTAATGGAAATTTTTTTATTAGTAAAACAGAACATACTATTACACTTTTCTTTTCTAAAATTTCCTGGTATATTTCAGTTTTTAAGTAAAAGAAACATGTCGTGTCCTTTTTTTATGTGGTCTAGTTAACAAGTTACATTATGTCACTTCATTAAGGGTGTGTTCACTTGGAAGTGATTGAGGGAGATGAATTGGGGTGAGTGATTAAGTGGATTTGATGAGATTTAAGGGTGATTTCTTTTTGTGTTTATTTGAGTAGATTTGAAGGTAATTGAGAGTGGATTTAGAAATAAAATTTGTGATAATTAGTGTAGGATTCGATTGATGTGATAGATAAAAAAAGAATTGTTTAATAGTTAGAAAATAAAGATTACCAAAATGCCCCTAAGTATTAAAGTAATATAAAATGATATTTATTAAAGTTATATTTAATTGTAAAAATGTTTATTAAGAGTAAAAAATTCTAAATAATTTAAAAAAAAATTTAAAAATTTAATTTAATTATAATTTAGTAAAATAAATTTTTGTTAAAATGTAGTATTTGTTTGTAATATAATTTAGTTCCAAATAGTATGAATTTATTTGTTGTGAAAATTAGATTTATTAATTTTGAATACAGCCGATAATAGTCCGAAGTTATAATTATGTATTACATAAAATAAAATTCATTTTCTAAATAATGAGATCAACTTGAAAAAAAAATTGAACTAGTATTAAAAGTTAAACCAAACTAACTAAAATTAATAAATAAGACTAAAAATATAATCAAGTTATGATAAATAAATCCTTTTTTTCATATTTTTCATTTAAAACTGCTAATAAAAATATTTTCTTTTTTTATACTTCTTATTTATTTACTAATATGTTTGAATAATTTTCTATAAACATTTCTAAGAAAGAAAATAAAAAATATATTTGAACAAATTATTCCATAAAATACTCATGAAAATAATAAAAATGGCATAAAATTTTCGGAATCTAAAATCAACTTATGTTAAAATTAAAAAAAAAAAATAAGAGTTTAAAAAATTTCTTTAAATTAATTTATACATAACTTAATTTTAACTTGCAAATATATTTTTTTCTTATAGAAAAAGTTTTTCTAATCATATCCTTAGAAGGAAAAGAAAAAGGAAACAAATTTCTAAACTCTTTTTATTAAATTTTACTTAATTTTAACCTATTAAAAATGTTTATTATATCCTGTGTGTTGCTGTTATTATATTATAATACAAAGACTCGACGAATACACACAAAAAAGAAGCAAAAAAAGAAGTCTTCTTTAAGTAAGATGATCCTTACCTTCATGTTGCTCTTCACCATTCTCATAGCTGCTGCTGCATCTTCTTCATGTCCAATGGATCTTACCTATGTTCAAACCATTCATTCCCTGGAACACTTCAATTTGCAAAGACCCTGTTAACAAAAGGCGTACTATGTAACCGAATACGACCAGCACTTTGAATGGGATACGACTTGACGTAACCAAATATGCAGCCCGGCGTTCATCTTCTTCATTGTGTAACCAGATACGCTTCCGTTGTAATCGAATCAAGCTGCGTGTTCTTCTTCTTCATAACAACGTAACTGGATACGCTTCTGCTGTAACCGAATATAGCTGCATATTCATCTTCTTCATAACAGCGTAACTGAATACGCTTGTGGTGTAACCAAATACAGCTCGTCGTCTTCTTCTTCTTCTACATGTTCTCTTCATCAATGACCTGCTTTCTTCATCTTCCACCAACCTCATCTTCCACCAAATATTTAATGGTTTATGGCAACTGCGAATTATTTAAAATAAAGAGGGACATTTTAGACAAAACATCATTCATTTCTTCAAATCTTCACACATCTGTGAGTGACTGAACAATACACATATCTCGCAATTACCTTCAAATCATTGCTCGCAATTCAACACAAGTGAACATGTTTTTTTTAATTCATCGCTTGCTGGCTACCGTGAATAGTAAATTACGTCCAAGTGAACACGACCTAAAAATTGCACAGTCAGCCAGTTAAGACACAGAAATTTTAACACCATCTAGTTCAATTAAAGACAAAGTTTTAATTGAGTCAATTTTACAAAGAGAGAGACCTAATTGAAATCAATTAAAATACGAGAATCTATTTGAGATAAATCTATACAAATAGAAACCTCTGAAATGGTTAAACCTGTTATTTTTAAATAATACCATAAAAGTACATTTTCATGGTGTTAATTTAATAAAAAGAAACATATTTTCTTGACAAAGGTAAACAAACTAATATTTTGTTTTCACCATATGAGGGTGCTTGATTAGTAACTTGTAGGTGTCAATAGCTGGGTTTGTGTTCGAATTGCAAAGCCCAATGAGAGTTTGGATCCTTCGTTCGTCAATTGCTTGTATAAAAATACTGCCCAACCCAAAAGAAAGACTTAAAGAAAAAGCTATTTTTTACGGGCTTATACATGTCCCGAGTTTTCATAGGCCAATTTACATAATCAGTGTAATTAACAAGTGGGTAAATGAGGAAGATCCTTTGATGTAAATTCTCTTTTATTTTGTAGGCTGTATTAAGTTTGCTTCAATGTAACTTTTATAATTTCGAAGTGATTTAAATAATCTTTTCATCGATTTAAAATCAACTCTATTGATATTTAGTTATATTGGTGGTTTAAAATTGTCATAAAAGCAACATATTTTGGTTTCTAAAGAATGTTAGTACACACAAAAGTGATTAAATATTGCTATTAGCTCGATCATGAATAAAAAGAGTCATTTCCTCAATACAATAAATGTCAAGTTTGGGACCAAATCTTAGGATGAGGTTTCACTTTAAAGCAAAATCTTTACATAAATGGTAAAAAAATAAATTAATGTAATTTAGACAAAGATTTTTTTTAGTTATAAACAAATGAATAAAATCATGTCAAATATTATAAAAATAAGAATGTTTGGTTTAAAAAAATATATATAAAAATAACATCTAAGACTTATAATTCTTAATTTTTTTTCTCATATATATTTTTACCATAAAACCTATTCACCTTCTTATTTGTTAGAAATTCAAGTTGAGTCTAAGTCTCACATTAAACACAAATAAGAAAGTTTAACATCATATCAAAATGAAAATCCTTAAACTCATTGTCTTTAAGGTTTTGGGTTGAAGATTGTGTCAATATGGTGAAAGTCGTGTCATGCTTGCTTGATTTGGAGTAATAGAATGAAATGGATTGTGGCATAAGCTTGAAGAATGATGGAGCTAGCATGATGTGAAGAGATGAAAGTGTTCTTGAAGAGAGAGGTTCAACCAACTCTCTAAACTAAAAAGGCTACTAGTTGTGTCTAGAGAAGCCTATTCTAAGGGACCTTTGAGATTACTGAAGTGCAATCTCAAACATTTCATTACCCAAATCAAAGGTGATTTTACAATGAGTGAGTACCTTAATTTAGGAGGCTCAAATTTGACCTAGGGCTGAACAAATGGAGGGAAATCCAAATTTCAATATTCCCCATGTGCTCATAAAATCAAGGCACAAAGAGTGGATCACATGTCATATATCCACCCAAGGTTTCCACATTACAACATTTGAAAAATTAGGAGCAAGTGTTTGTCCAAGAAAGGAGTGACCGACCTAAGGTTTTTCTTGGGCTTAGGTGAGCCCAATTGAAACTCGTGGTTAATTATCTAACCTAGACAAACCCTAATTTAATTTAAGGTCGAATGTAAGCCCCAAATCCTACATTACTTGGCCGAAATAGTATACACTACTTGGTACAAATATAAGGCCCAAATGTTTTATTTTACTCTATACATTTTATTACACACTAGAGTTAACTTCTTCAGAGATGATCTTGGGCTCAATAAGGACTATTGGAGGCCCATTAGAGCCCAAATCTCTTGCAAACTCCTAATAAAAAATCTAAATCTTTTTGTGCTTTTATTTTCTGTGTGGCATGACTAGACTATTTCCACATTCTCCTCTTTCTTGATAAGGATTTGTCCTTAAATCTACATGATTCTCTGTAACTGCAACAATTTTGTGTTGGTCATGTTGCTCTCTTTCTCTAGGATCAAAGATTATTTTGCAATAAACAATAAACAAGGTAAATTATATATTTACAAACATTCTAATCTAATAGTAACTCCCTCAAGTAAATATTTAGATAAGATATTTCTCCCAACGTCTATATACCTTATATGAAATGAATGACAAAGGTATATATTATTAGGAGCATATTTATTTATTTTAAACTTTATTTCTTCCTTATATTCTTTCCTTGTTATCTTAAGGAGGCTTTATTTCTTAGGAAACTCGACACAAGGTTTTTTTTTTTATAACAAAAAGATTCTTATGTAACACACTAAAAATTGGTGTTACTAGATGTACTTTACTTGTTTAACATATAATTTATTTGTGTAAAGATAATTATCTTTTATTCTTTTAACAATATACTAGGCTAAATAAAAATACATCACTTAAATGTATTGTCTCTTAAACATACATAATATTTCCGAATAAAATGTTAATATACATTTAATATATATACATTTAATATATATATATATATATATATATATATATATATATATATATATATATAAATGTATGTAAGAGAACATTGTCCATACTTTTACAAAAAAACTAAATAAGTCTTAATTTAAAATACATCATAAAACAAGCTAAACTATATTTACCTACAGATTTGACAAAATCAAAAGTTACATAAAAAGTCAAGGTAGAGTAATGTCATTGTGACAAGTTAAGTCTTTATTTTCTTTCTTTAAAAAAAAACAGAAAGTAAGGGTGACTATTTTCCCCACCTCTAAAACTTCATCATATCATCTCAAAATTCATAACATAATTATTCAAATAAACTTGCAAATCAATAAAACATCTCAAAATTTTAGATTTTCATGAATCATAACTAATCATGTAAAAAAAATGAAGTTCATCACACAAAAAAAAATTGTGACAGTATATTTTGAATTCAAACATTATCAATTAATATTTATCTTAATGATGTCACTTCACAGGCTTGACATTCAAACAATGGTAATTAAAGATAATTGAGAGAAAGGTGAAAAGTTTACTAAAAATTTGATTAATGTGATAAGATTTAAAAAGTTTGTAAAATCATATATTTAGATGATTTAAAGAGAGGAATGTGAATGAATTTTTCTTCAAATGATAATCAAACCCATCCGAATGAAATGCAATTAAATGTTTAATGTTTAAACACTTAATAATGCGTTAATCTATACATTTTCTATAAATACAATACTTACTTCTCAAGTAATAATAGATTATTTGATCTTTTGATAAGAAAAACAAAATATTAATCAAATTTGAAATAAAATTAAAATATAAAAAAAATCATTACAAAATTTTAGTACAAGTAAAAATGATAGATTAGAAAAAAAAAGAATAAGTTCATCAAATAGTAAACTTATATAAAAAAAATTGATAGTAGAAACTGTTTCACATTTAAATTTATACCGTGAAAGTAATAAATATTAAATTAAAAATATAATTCCTCATTTTAAATTTAACTTTCTATATTAATTTTAAAATATTAAACTTATATTTCTTATTTTAAAATAGACATCCTAAATCTAAATTATAGTTCCAAAAACATAATTAGATCAGAACGAAAACCTGTTCGTATAATATTACTTATGTTGAATTTTTTAAGTTATATAAACAATATATATCCGATAGAGTTTTTAATTCCCTTCAAATCAAATACATAGCATAGTATGACTTGAGGTAATTTTTCTTAATCATATATTGCAGTTATTTTAATTTTATTTTTCTAATAATATAAAATAATTGACATCACTAGCATAAGTCAGTTTTTTATTAAATTACATATACAAAACTAAAAATTAAAATATATTCATAATTTTCTCATGAATATTCAAAACTAACTCTACATTATATCTTTACAAAAATTATATATTCATTTTCTATCATCTAATCATTTATTATTTTCTTAACTTAATTTATTTCGATATATATATATATATATATATATATATATATATAAAATCTAATTATGTATCAATAAAATTTAACCATCCTTAATTTTTTTTATATAATTATGACATTCTAAATAATTGGTTAAAAAATATAAGTCATAAGATTATTTCATAACTCTATCCATCAACTGTATTAGATGTTGTTGAACTCTTTCTATATAAAGCAAACACATCATAATGTGTTTTTCAAGTATAGTAGCACCACTTATATTTACCATTTATATTTTTATGGTTCCACATTTTTTCAATGAAGTGTGAATATTTGATTTGATGTGAAAAATATAAAAGTGCTCATTCATATTTATTTTGATGATTGAATGAACATAAAAAAAAAATATTAATGGAAGTTTTTAAATGACATGTTGGAGGGTTTGAACTACAAATTCATATATAAACACTTCCATTCAAAAGTTCACTTAGTGTGATATTATAGTTATTTAACTAGTCCTTAAACAACATCAAATTTTCATAGAGATGTTGGAAAATAATGTAAAATAATAATAACAACTTGAATCTAGACCCATAAAATAGAAAAAGACATAAAATCAAATTCTTAAACTTACATATTTGCAATCCTTATTGACGTGTGGAAATTAAAATAAAATCAATAATGAATCATTAAATAATTAAGGATACATCTTAAACTTCTTATAAGAAAATAATAATTTTATTTAATTTTATTTCAAGGATAATTTTATAAGTTACAGGACTGCATATCTTTATTAGGCTAACTTTTCTTCTTTTATTTTAAAATGTCTTTTCTAATTTTCTATTCTTCTAATTTTCTATATAAAATGTGTCAGACAAGCAAACATTGGTTGGCTTAAGTCGTTTTAACTTTGCGTCCCTTTTCTGAATTTGTATATAAATAAGAAGTTTTATGGACTTTAGACCACAAACTCAAAGCTTTGCGGCATAAGCTCCCCAATTCATAAGATTAATTTTCCTCTATTAGTTAAGATCTCTAAATTTGTTGCTTAGATTTATAGCTTTTTTTTGTTTTCTTACTTCTCACTTTTACATGTAACTTCTTCCACACAACCTTTCAAGTAGAAGTCAGTTGTTCTTCACCGACTTGTAGTGACAAAGTAAGACCATTTTTTTCTTAGGATTTTGTTGATTTTTACATACGGAAAACTAAATTTCTTCTCTATAAAAGTGATATATACAAAATCGATTCCACGAAAAAAAAGAAGTCAATTATCCATTTTTATAAGCATATATACATATATTTTTTTTTATTATGTCATAGAAATATTTGAAGACTCATTTTTTAGTATTTTTTTATTATGTCATAGAAATATTTCGACACCTATTTTTCAGAGGACAAATTCTTAACTGAGGTATCTTTTTCCCTTTTGTTATGGATGCACAACCAATTTCATGACATTTTTAGGAAAAGAAAAGAAATTGTTTGAAAAAAATCATAAATTAAGATCTAATAGCTTATTATTTGTGTACTTGTTTATTAGAAAATAGGTTTTTAAATCTAACTCAACTCCACAAAACCGGCTTGTAAAGTGAGGTTTGCACCTCACTTATATATTATAATTTGGCCTTATATCTAGTCGATGTGGGATTTTCAACACACCTCCTTCACGTCGAGGTATAAACATCACGTGCGTGATAGTAGAAATTTGGTAGTCCAATAGCGGCCCGACAACGGGTGGAAATAGAAATGCCTAAGAAAGAATAGATATCGCTCGGATAGGCTCCAACCATGGCTCTGATACCATATTAGAAAGTAGGTTTTTAAGCCTAACTTAACCCCACAAAACTGGTTTATAGGGTGAGGTTTGCACCCACTTATATACATTGAATTGGCCTTATCTCTAGTCAATGTGAGACTTCCAACACACCCCCTCACGCCGAGGTATACATCTCGAGCGTGGGACTAGACATTAATGGTTGGTCCAATAGCGGCCCCATAGTGGGTGTAACAATATGCCCAACAAACAACAAATATCGCTAGGATAGGCTTTAACGATGGCTCTGATACCATGTTAGAAGTGAACTTTAAGCCTAACTCAACCCCACAAAACTGGCTTGTAAGGTGAGGTTTGCACCTCACTTATATATTATAATTTGACCTTATCTCTAGTCGATGTGTGACTTCTAACACTTGTGTTGAGTGTGCCTTTTGAATTTGTAAAACTTATTTTGAATGTAGTTTATGTTTAATATGGTGTGTTAAATGTATTTTTTTCTTAAAATAAATCAAACAAAAGGACCAGTTGATTTTGGTTAAACATGACTTTAAATAGTGATTTATGTTATTAGTTTTTTTTCTCCCAAAGTAAGTTTATTGTAAATTGTATGCTTAGATATACTTATGCAAAATTGATTGATAAAATAGATTTTTATACAAACCCTGATTTACCTTAGATGTTCTATATATCTTAAAAGTAAATTTCCTATAAAATTGAATTTCCTACAAAATTGAGTTTAGATGGTTCATTTCAATGTGAAAACTACTAATTGTCACTTCAAATCAAATTTTTAGGTAAAGTCATTATACATTGTGGGATATTTTGTTGTTAATACAAATAGCTTTACTTGTTTAACAAAATATTTTCAAAAGGAGACAAATTAAATCTTACTATAATTTTATTATCTAAGATAAAAAATACCTATATTTTTTATAACTTTTAGTTAAATTGAGGTTTAAGGGTATGATGGCAAACTCCTTTAGCTAGGTTGGGCCAAAGCTTAGAAGGATGCAATGAGGTGTTCATGGTGGGGTGTTTCCTTAGATGAATGGTGCAAAAATGTGGTGGTAAATGGTCCAAGGATGATGAGTTAAGGTATGGATGGGGTAGAAGCTCAAAGCCTCTAGGAGATATGGTGATAGTGGTGTAGTGTTTGGTGGCTCCAAGAGAGGTTAGGCCAACTCAAGGAGAAAGGTGACTAGAAGGGCCTTTAGGGTTGTTCTAGTCTTGATCAAGGAAGAGTATGACCATATTTTGGCAGCATAACATTACTTAATTCCAAGATGAAATACAAGGGTGAAGACACCTCTATTTATAGGCCAAGGGTGTTTCCTTCTAACCCTAAAATCATGATCTCCACCTTTGTTCTCATTGGCCAAAAATGAGGCCTTCTAACCTCTCCAATGATGAGAGGACATGTGACCACTCACAAAACACAATCCTCTCATTCTTAGAGTGCCATGTGGTCACTCCTAAAAGAAAAAAACTCTCCACTCCTAAGGTGCCATGTGACCACCTTTTCAAAAAGTAAATCCTCTCCAATGGAAGCATGACACATGGCAGACACTTTCCACTTGGTTTGGATGTCTAACTTTTAAGGAAAATCCTATGCTACTTAGGCCTTAATACAAGCCTTAAACAAACCTACACTACATGGCCTAATACAATGGCCTAAATTCCTACACTACTCTTCAATCCATGCTTCATGATGGCTCCAATGTTGGTCCACAAAGTAGAGTTGACACCATCTTCAAGGATGACTTTCACTCTCTTGAAAGTTCTTGACCAAGGCTAAGGGATTTTCCATCATTCCCTCCCTCTTGAAAAGGATTTTCCCTCAAATCTTCAACATGGAACAAGGCAAACTTCCTTATCATCTTCGGAGTTTTGTGTGCTTCTCCACCAAGGTCAAATACCCATTTTATAACACAAGTTAGAATAAATGTTATAATAATGAGTAAATGAAGAATATAGCTCCCAACAATGATACACCTTAAATCAAATGAATGATCAAGGTCTTGAAGAGTATGAGAATCTTTAAAGCTTTTATTTGTGTTGTGTTGGATGTATATGTTTGAAAGACTATCCATTCCAACACAAGAGTTATTTTTTAAGGATATGCCATCAAGGTAAAATAAATTTTGACTAAAATAAGATAAACACATTTGTCTAATTCTTTTTTTTTCTCATACTTTTTTACCATAAAACCCATTCACCTTCTTATTTGTTCGGAATTAAAGTGTGAGTCTAAGTCTTACATTGAATACAAATAATAAAGTTAAACATCATATCAAAATAAAAATCCTTAAACCCATTGTCTTTAAGGTTTTAGGTTGGAGATGGTGTCAATTTGGTGAAAGTCGTGCCATGCTTGCTTGATTTGGGTCAATAGAATGCAATGGATTATGGCATAAATTTGAAAAATGATGGAGCTAACATGAAGTGAAGAGATGGAAGTGTTCTGAGAGAGAGAGAGAGGTTTTACCAACTCTCTGAACTAAGAAGGTTACTAACTGTAAATAGAGAAGCCTATTCTAAGGGACCTTTGAGATTACTAAAGTGTAATCTCAACAACATTTCATTACCCAAATCAAAGGTGATTTTACAAGGAATGAGTACCTCAAATTATGAGGCTTAAATCTTACCTAGGGCTGAACAAATGAAGGGAAATCCAAACTCCAATATTTCCCATGTGCTCCTAAAATCAAGGCACAAAGAGTGGATCATACGTCATGTGTCTACCCATGCTTTCCACAATGCAACATTTGCAAAATGGTGAGCATGTGCACGTCCAAGAAAGGAGTGACCAACCTAGGGTTTCTCTTAGGCTTAGGTGAGCTCAATTGGAACTCGTGGTTAGTTGTCTAACTTGTACAAACCCTAATTTATTTTAGGCCTAAATACAAGCCCAAAATCATACACTAGTTGGCCAAATAGTCTATTGGTACAAATATAAGGGCCAAATGATTTATTTTACTCTATACATTTTATTACACACTAGAGTTGACCTCTTCAAAGTTGATCTTGGGCTCAATAAGTACTATTGGAGGCCTAATAGAGGTCAAATCCCTTGTAAGCTCCTTATCTATGATCCAAGTCTTTTAATGCCTTTATTTTATGAGTGACATGGCTAGATGATTTTCACCAAATCTCTTGAAAAAGATTTGTTCTCGAATCTACATTATCCTAACAACAACAATTTGTGTTGGTCATGTTGCTCTCCTCCTTTATGATCAAATATCATCCTGTAAGAAAAATTAAACAAGGTAAATGATATATTTACAAGCATCCTAAGAATAACTCACTCAAGAAAATATTTAAACAAAATGTGCCTCTCAACATCATATGTTGTTAGGAACACTTTTAAATTGATGACAAATGCATATATTATTAGGAACACTTTTATTTATTTTTAAGTTTATTTCTTCGTTATGATGTTCCCTTGATATCTTAAGGTATATTTATAAAACTAAAAATTAAAATATATTTACAATTTTCACATGAATATTTAAAAGTAACTCTACATTATATCTTAAAAAAAAATCATATTCATTTTCTATCATGTAATCATTTATTATTTTTTTAACTTAATTTATATATATAATCTATGTAAGAATAAAATCTAACCAACCTTAAATTTTTTTTTATATAACTATGACATTCCAAATAATTGGTTAACAAATCACTTAAGACCTTTATCCATCAACTCAAAGGTATTAGATCTTGTTGAGTTCTTCCTATATAAAGAAAAAACATCAAAATGTGTTTTTCAAGTATAGTAGCACCACTTGTATTTATCATTTAACTGTGTGGTCCATTTTCTGAATTTGTTTATTAATAAGAAGTTTTATGGACTTCAAACCACAAACTCAAAGCTTTGCAGCTTAAGCTCCCATAATCATAAGATTAATTTTTCTCTCTTTGTTAAGATCTCTAAATCTTTTGTTTAGATCTATAACTTTTTTCTTTTCTTCCACATATTTTTCACTTTTAAATCTAAATTCTTCCACACAATCTTTTAAGTAGAAGGAGCACAACTAGAAGGACCTTTTATTTGGAACAAACTTTATAGGAATTGGGCCTTTGTTTGGGTTTGGATCATGGGAGATCACCCAAGGTGTCAATTGGGCTTCAATTGGCCTAATCAAAACCCTAGGCTAACCACTTAAGCTAGGGGACATACATCTTCCTCCATTAGTCTCTAACCCTTTCTAATTTACTCATAACAACTTTGTCTATATCACTCTAGACACTTATACATAATAAAAAAGTGTTAAATTTCCAAATACATTTTCAACCGTTATTTTCTTTCAACATAAGACCCACTTATATCCTCAAAGGTTCTATGAAGATTAATTTTCATTTTTACCCACCATTCAAATCTACCGTTAAATTAAAATATATTTCAGTAAATAATAAAAAAAAACTATAAATAAATAAAAGTCATAATTTCTCTTAAAAAAAGATGAGTATTTTGAAAATAAAAATTAAAACGTTCCACCTGCTAAGATATTATATTAAGTTAAAACACCATTTAAATATTTATTCTTTTATAATTTACACATGTATGTTTTGTCATTTGTGCGTTTAGTGAAAATGATATCAATTATATATACTATATATTTTAAAAAAATACTGAAATTGTTATCAATTATTTATACTATATATTTAATTTAATTTTTAACGTTTGTTTTGAAAAAAAGAAGTGTTATATAGTAATACTTATTTCTTTTTCTGTTGGGCCCATTTTCATTAAATTGTTGAATTGTAAAAGTGAGTGCACGTGAATTTGGTCTGTATCATACGTTTCTCTTCCACTCTTTACCAACCAAACATCAATCTGATCTGTGAGATTCTGAAAAACGGTAAGACCTGATTTTTAATTTAATCCATAATTTAATATGGAAAATAAAAGTAAACCTACCTTTACTGGTTTTTTCTATGATCCTCTATCCTCTTTTTGAACCTTCTTAATTTGTATTTTTTTTTTTTGAAGTTATAAAAGGACAATATTATAGTTAGAGGCAGGAAATTAACTTTCACAATTTTTTCTTTTTGTTTAAAAATCTATTTTCCTAAATAAATTCATCCTATGAAGGAAGCTTTGTGAGGTCATCCGATTGTCAATTATTTGGACATAAATGTTTACCTCTAAACAAAAATTAGGAAAACGGTAGCAACATTCCAAAGTTGAGATGAATATCGTAATGAAGAGAAAACTAAGAAAAAAATAAATAAAGTAAAAGATGTGATAAAGATCTGAGTATGCGACAAAAAACAAAAACAGAAGATTAAAACTAAAACGTGGTAAGTAAATATAGAAGAAAAATAAGTGTGAGCTTAATTACTATAAACAAAAAGCCAAATTTCTTCCGGAAATAAGTTAAGTTTATTTGAGGATAATGTTTTCTGAAAAAGAAAATGAGATAAATCATAAATTGTAAATAACATAAAAGTAGTGTGGCTAAAGATTACATGTAGGTTGTGATAAGGCTCCCCAAAATAAAATGTACGGTGAATGATGGGAAAAGAATGTGAAATTAGCAAGTTATGTGAACATAGCTTAGTCTATGGCAAAAAAATCCACATTTGCGAATATCCGCAAATAAAATTCGCGACGGATAGTTGATACCTGCGAATATTTACTATCCGCAAAAAATAAAAATAAAAATTTAATTTTTATTTTATTAAGTTAAACTTAATTAAAATTAACATTAATTTATATTTTACAAGGTTAAATTTAATTAAAATTATAATATATGAAGTATACAGATCGGAATTAATTGTCATTTATGAACAATTAGAAGGTATTAATAGGTCAGATTGTCTTACTCTTTACAAAATATACTGTATTGATTATTGATTATTGAGTTTGATTGCCGCCTAAAAATATATTACACTAATAGGTAGGCCAGCTTGTCTTACTCTTTACAAAATATAATGTATTAATTATTGATTATTGAGTTTGATCGCCTAAAAATATATTACAATGGATCAATGGGCTTGTATGCTAATAAATATACAATTGATGTCTATTACAATCTTCCTCTTCTATCCTAATAAAATTTATTTAGACCTTTTTATATCTTGAGCATGAGAATGTCTTCTGCACATCAACAACACATCGGAGTGGATGACATTCTCAGGAAGGATTGAAGATCAAAAGAGAACAAAGCAAAAAAGAACGACTGACCCTCAGACTAATTCAACCGAAACAAAAATATCATTTTAATTTATATTTAATTTATATTATACTTTATATTTTTTTTTAATTTTATTTTAATAATTTATAAGAATTTTTTTTTTAATATTTGCGGGTATCCGCTGATTTTAAAATATCCGCGGATATTTTTTAAGCGGGTATCCGTGCTGGTAACGGTTCGGGTAGTGGGTGGAATTTTTTGTCGGGTCGGATTGCGGGTAGGCACTATCCGTACCCGACCTGACCCGTTGCCATCTCTTTGAGTTCCTTTTTGTTCATGTTAAGTGACTCCCAAAACGTAGGATTGGTCGTATTAAAAAGTTGCTTGATACTTGATGCATTTTGTAAGGAATGTAGGGAATCATAAGTTCACTTGATCATTTGTTCTACTTGAATCCGAAAGATGTGGTTAATATTCAATTTAATTTATATTAACCAAAACTGATATTTTGTAGTTAAGAAGTCAAGATAATTTTTTTTTTAAAAAGATTGAATTAAAATTCATCCTAATTCACCCTATTAAATATTGATTTTAATCTATGCTTACTCTCAATGGAGAAAAAGCAAGTTACAATATACAAAGGAATAGTAGCGGTCTTATATGGTAGAAAGGAATAATTAATTGAAGGACTATTATCTATAATAAGCATCACTAGTTTGTTTGATTACTAAAACATCCTCACTACTTTTCTCGAATAAGAGAATTAGTAAATTTCAACACACAGAAATACCAATTAAATTAAAGATTAAATTAGAGAGTTAAAATGAAAAAAAGAAAAGAAAAGAAAAGTAAAGGATGAAATTGTTGTTGTTTCAATTCCAAGTTTGTCCTCGAATGACATTTTTAGGATCAATCACCATACATATGAATTATTGTACATTTTGGAATCTGAAACTTCGTCACGGTTTTGTCCTTAAAAGATGTCTCAGAGGGTGAAAGAAGGAATGAGTCTTTAAATTGTACTTGACCTTGACTCCTAAGCAATGTGAGACTATTGGGTGTGGTAGGAACATAAAGTCCCCAATCTAGGTCTAAGGGGAATGACTAGTCATTTCTAGTGGAGGGTGTAAGACTTGAGAAATTAGTACTATTCTATGCTTAAGTTAGTTAATAAAATATTTTTTTGAGTTAAAGTTTATTTTAGTACCATATGGTTAATTAGAGTAAAGTGTATTATGGTAAAAGTCTTCTGTGTAAGTGCTACGTGGACTATATATATTAATTATTTGAGTTAAAAAGAGGTACAATATAGTATAAAGAAATAAGAATACATTAAAAGTGTTGAATATAGTGAAAATTATGTATGAGATTAATCTTCCTTGTGTTGAATATACACATAGGATCCTCTATTTATAATAGAAGAAATATGAACTATGCCCAAAATACAAATAAGAAATAATAAAAAACTAACTAAAGATAAAAGATAAATATAAAGTAAAGATAATATATCTAACACTTCTCCTCAAGCTAGTGCATACAAATCGTATGTACCAAGTTTGTTACTAATATAATCCATAAAGACTTAGTAAAAATATCTCCTATGCACTCAAATGACACCAAATTCCTAATGATTTGCAAGATGACATAGAAGACGAAATACCAACCCAAAACACTCCCCCAGGCAATAAATCTGGGAGATTGCTCTATGTAAATCTCTTCTTGAAAATCGCCACTGAGGAATGCATTGTTGACATCCAGTGGATAAAGAATACATTGTTAGAGAGCGTCCACAACTATAAATAAATTAACAAAAATCATCTTTTCCATGGGAGGCAAAACATATATGGACGAGTCAAACGCAATGGTGACAAAAGAGAGGTCAGAAGAGACGACAATGGAAGAAGTCATGGATGAACAGGAGAAAGAAACCATAAAAATCCAAGATTCTCCAATCAAGGCACCTGAAAAAGGAAAAAGAGAAACATCGATGCTCCAAATAGCTGCATGAGAGGAGACAGGACGTGCCATAACACACGATGAACCTAAAAGAGAAAAACGAATGACCTTGATGCTTTGAACCCATAAGTCCCAAGACTGGAACCTGACTCTGATACTATGTTGAATATAGTGAAAATTATGTATGAGATTAATCTCCCTTGTATTGAATATACACATAGGGTCCTCTATTTATAATAGAAGAAATATGGGCTAAGCCCAACATACAAATAAAAAATAATAACAAACTAAATAAAGATAAAAGATAAATATAAAATAAAGATAATATATCTAACAAAAAAGATATTATATGGTAATAACATCAACGAATTGAGCTTGACTTAGTGGTGAAAGTGTTGTGTGTTGAGGTGTATGATGTGAGGACTTGGCTCTCGAACCTGGCTGAAAACAAAATGGTGTTTTGTTTTTAGTTGCATTGTTTTTTTTTTAATCTCCTTTTGGGCCAAAAGAAAACCATGAGAGTGAAGGGAGAACCCATTCTCTCTTTCATCCTTCGAAAACCTAAAACCTCTTTATTCTCTTCATCTTTCCTTTTTCTTTTGTTTTCCCTTTCTTTATGTTCCATTACTTTTATTTGTTCCTCTTTTGATTCCTTCATTTTTTTTGCCTCTTGTGAACCCTAGAGGAAGAGAAAAAGGAATAAAAGTAGGGCATGAGAGAGAGAAGAGAGAGCCAACAATGCTAAATCCATGACAAATGCGATTTGTGGGGATTTTCAACAGTGATTGAGGGTCAAAATGAGAAGAAAAGAGGTCGAGTTTTAGAAACCTAAAACATGGTAGGCACAGGGGGCGTAATTCCTCGAGAACAAGAGGGGGATTCTGTGGGTTTCGGAGGACAAGAAATGTGAAGCTCGAATTAGGTTTTTGAGTGGGAGAGAGAGAGAGAGAGGAGAGAGAGACTGAAACAAGTATGGATAAGCTTACATATGTCTTATTTGTATAGTGAATGAGGTTATGCTATTGATTTTTTGGAATGATATGGGAATATATTTCTGCATTATGATACGGTGTATACCATGACTGTTAGGATTATGTTAAGGGTTAGGAAATTGCATGTGTGTTATGAGGGTTACACACAAAGAAAGGGTATGATCTGTTGGAGGTGAGGAATGAGTTTAGGTTGTGATGTTGATTGTGTTTTAGGTGGAAGGTGCATGGACCTTGCTGTTGAATCTATGAATGCATGTTGAGGATTATAGCATGCAAGTTTGGTTCATAGGAATTAATAATGGAGCTGATTTATGCATAATTGATGAATATTGAGATGTTTGAGTTTCTAATTTGTATTTTATTGGTATCTATATGATTCATGAGGCATGATATAAGTATCTAGGTATTTTCCATGTATCTAGGATGCTTAAATGTATGTATGAGGTGTTAATATGGTTTTCACGAAGTCTAGAGATATTGTATGGATTATATAATCCTTTTGAACCTTTGTTGTGTGGTTTGGTTTCGAGAATAATTGATTGTCTTGAGTGAGTGTCGTTGTTGAGTCATGCCCTGGAATAATCGATTATCTTGAGTGATAATCGACTATCTCCGCATAGCTTGTAATCCAAAAGTTTTAGATTGTAAAAATTACTAGAATAATTGATTATTATTGGTGATAATCAATTATCCTGGAAAATTACGTTTTGATGAAGAATAAGCGAGGGTCAAACTAGTTGGATTGCAGCTAGTTGGATTGCAAGACGTGTTGTTTAGCAAGAAAAGTGAATTAAATGATACAATTCAGGTTACTAGATTTGACTCTAAATTGATTTTGGAGCATGGATAAGCGATGAATTATACCCAGATGAGTAATTAATAAATGAGCATAAGAGGTAAAAGACATGTCTCTTGCTATACTTAGTAACAATTCTAATTAAGAATAATGGAGAAAAAGGTAAAAAGTTTACTAAATGTGATATGATTTAAAATGTTTGTAAAGTGATATACTTAAATGATTTAAAAAAAAATTTATATTCAATACAAGTGAAATGTGAATCAATTTTTATTCAATAACCAAAATGTTTATAATCAAGCCCATCCTATTAAGAATAAAATGCAATTAAATGTTAATGATTAAACACTTAATAATGGGTTCATATATATTTTCTATAAGTACAATACTTACGTATCAAGTAATAGTAGATTATTTGATATTTGTCCATATTTCTTCTTTTATCAAATAATTTAATAAGAAAAACAAAATATTAATCAAATTTGAAATAAAATTAAAATATAAATAAAAAATCATTACAAAATTTTAGTAGAAGCAAAAATGATAGATTAGAAACAAAAAAGAATAAGTTCATCAAATAGTAAACTTATATAAAAAGAATTTATTGTATAAACTATTTCACATTTAAATTTATACTATGAAAGTAATAAATATTAAATTAAAAATATTATTCCTCATTTTAAATTTAACTTTCTATATTAATTTTAAAATATTACTTATAATTCTTATTTTAAAATAGACATCCTAAATCTAAATTCTAGTTCCAAAAACATAATTATATCAGAACAAAAACATGTTAATATTACTTACGTTGAATTTTTTAAGTTATATAAACAATATATATCCGATAGAGTTTTTAATTCCCTTCAAATAAAATACATAGCATAGAATGACTTGAGGTAATTTTTCTTAATTAATTGATTAAATTATAGCTATTTTAATTTTATTTTTTAAATAATATAAAAAAATTGACATCACTAACATAAGTCAGTTTTTATATTAAATTATATTTACAAAACAAAAATAAAATAAAATATTTTTATAATTTTATCATGAATACTCAAAAGCAACTCTACATTATATCCTTACAAAAAAGATTATATTCATTTTCTATTATATAATTATTTATTATTTTCTTAATTTACTTTATTTCAATATATATATATATATATATATATATATATAATTATGTATCAATAAAATCTAACCATCCTTAAGATTTTTTAATATTATTATGACATTCCAATATAGTTGATTAAAAAATATAAGTCATCAAATCACGTAAAACCTCTATCCATCAACTCAAATGTATTAGATCTGGTTGAATATTTTCTATATAAAGAAAAAACATTATGATGTTTTTTTTCAAGTATAATAGCACCACTTGTATTTATTATTTATATTTATATGGTTTTACTTTTTTCAATGAAGTTTGAATATTTGATTTAGTGTGAAAAATCCAAAAGTGCTATCCTTATTTATTTTGATGATTGAATGAAACATAAATCCAAACAAAAGTTTAAGAGAAGTTTTAAATGACATGTTGGAGGGTTTGAACTACAAATTCATAAATAAACACTTCTATTCAAAAGTTTACTTAAATATGATATTATAGTTGTTTAACTAATTCCTAAATATCATCAAATTCTCTTAGAGATGTTGGAAAGTAACATAAAATAATAATAATAATAATAATAATAATAATTTGAATCCAACCTATAAAATAGAACATGAGTTAAAATTAAATTATTAACGTGACATCCCAAATATATGATAAATATATATATAATTAAGACGCCATCATGAATAATACTAGAAAGCAGTTAAAGAAGTAATTAAGATATTTAGGATTACAGTCATCTTTAAAACAATACAAGAATTTAAAACTGGAATATTAGAGTCCTCCTGCAAAATGCTAGGAATTTAAAACTTTAAACATAGAGAAGTTCTTCAAAATAACTTAGGTTAAAAGGAATAAAGCCTAGTGGACTAAACTGCAGTATCGCCATCTCCTTCCAAAGCTGTCTCCAAAGGAACCTCATCTTCCCCTGCTCACATCCAAGTCGATGATCATTGCAAAAGAGAGCACATACAACAAGCAACACAAACAAGCAAGGGTGAGCTATGTATAAAAAGCATGTTATACAATCACACACAACATGCAAAGCCACACAAAACATATTAATTGATACTACACACTACAAAAATATACAATTTTATCGGAGGTTATTTTTTTCGTTTATGGAGGTTTTAACCCCCGAAAAATATGTTATCCGGGGTTAGGAAAACCCCTAGAAAAGGTGTGGAAAACCACCGGAAAAAACTGCATCACTGTTAGTGGGGATTTTTTCAAAACTGCCTAAAATAACCGGAATTTTGCCAAAATCGTCGGAAATAGCCGGGATTGTGACAAAACTGCCGGAAATAGCCAGAGTTTTGACAAAACCGCCAACAATAACCGGAGTTTTACCAAAACCGTCAGAAATGTGTACATATTTTTTTTTAACTTTTGATTATAATAAAAGGGAATCTCGAAGGATATAGACAATTAAATAATATTAACTAAAACTTAATATTATATATAAAATAAACTATATTATTTAACATATTAATAGGATACAACTAATTGTTTATATATTAAAAAAAATATTCAATTCTAAATTAAAATACTAAATATATGATTAAGATGTTTATAAATAAACTAAAATTAAATAATATAAAACCAAAATTAAATATTATGAAACCAAAATTAAATGTAAACATTAAATATAAACCAAAATTTTATTATAGAGTGTAAACATTAGAAATAGAATTAACATTTCCTAAAAATTAAAATAAACATGTTATGAATAATAATCATCACTTTTTCATTGTCTTCATCATTTGATACTTCTTCATTGTTGCATCATTTGATAAACTTTTTTTTCATATACCTACGATATAAAATAATAATTAGCTAATAATATATTAAAAGAATTAAAAAACAAATTTAAGAATTATTGATGTTTGAAAAATGTTAAAAAGTGATATAATAAAAACTAATAGCCAACTTAGAAAACTTGTCATAACACTTTCAATATTAATCCAAATTTATAAAAAAAAAAAAAAAGAATCCAAGGTTCCAATTTATAAAAATAAGAGACAAGTGCATTACATTTGTAAGGAGCTAATTATGACAATGTTAAGTCCATTGAATTATTCATATAAAACTTGCCAAATAAACCAAAAAATATATTATTTTTACCTCATCTTCTTCTCTTCTTAGCCTGCCAGATAATTGAGCAAACAAATGTTGAATCTTGGGAGGTTTTCTTATCATTTCTCTGACTTGATCACAACCCTTTCACATACTGGCTGATAGAAAAACATGAGATAAAAGATTTAATTTCACGCTAAAATTGTTCTATAGTTTTTGCAATCAAGTTTGGATTTTCAACAAGAGCTTGTGGTTGGGATGAATACAAACTCCCAGTCCCAGAGCTAGATAAATACCCATCATCACTTCCAAGACCCTGTCCTCTACCACTTGATGTCTTGTTAAAAAATTGTAAATTAGGGTTTTTAATACCCCTAGTGGCAGCTTGAAGAATAGCTGTTGTCGCAGCTGCATCCATGCTAACTGTGTTTTGAGCTTGGTATTTGGGAATTGGATCTTGACTATCCTTCTTTCACTTGCCAATAGTCATCTTAACAAAAACAGGTGAAAGAAATTTAGTACACTAAGTAGTATCTGAAGTTGTATGGAAAAAATAAAATGCAATTTAAAAGAGACCAACAATGTCTTCTAAAATGTACCTAATAAATAATTAAGGACCGAAGAGAGTATTAATTAAACCAAAAACTCACAGAACAAACGGCACTCAAACTTGATATTTGCTCACTGTGCCTTTACTGATCACTTCAACTACAATAATGGTTTTCAAATGCCTTTATCAAATATAAGTTTAGCTAACTTGCAGAAAAGGTTTTCATATGGAATTAATTGATGCAAAAATACAAGTGATGAAGCTGCCATTGATATCAATATCCAAGAAAATAAAATGAATATATATATATATATATATATATATATATATATATATATATAATCTAACTAATTATGAATAAAATCTAACTCTCCTTTAATTTTTTTTTATATAACTATGACATTCTAAATAATTCGTTAACAAATATAAGTCATAAAGATCACTTAAGAACTCCATCCATCAACTCAAATGTATTAGATCTTGTTGAATTCTTTCTATATAAAGAAAAAACATCATAATGTTTTCTTTTTCAAGCATATTAGCACTTGTATTTACCATTTATATTAATATGGTTCCACATTTTTTCAATGAAGAGTGTGAATATTTGATTTAATGTGAAAAATCCAAAAGTGATCATCCTTATTTATTTTTGATGATTCAATGAAACATAAAACCAAACAAAAATTTAATGGAAGTTTTTAAATGACATGTTCGAGGGATTGAACTACAACTTCATATAAAATAATGCATATATGCAATCCTTGCTGACACATGGAAATTAAAATAAAATAAATTATGAATCATTAAATAATTAAGGATACGTCTTAAACTTCTTATAATAAAATAATAATTTTATTTAATTTTATTTCAAGGATAATTTTACAAGTTACACACTACATATCTTCATCATGCTAACTTCTTTTCTTTTATTTTAAAATGTTAATTCTAATTTTCAATACAAAATGTGTCAAACAAACAAAACATTGGTTGAGTTAAGTTGTTTTAACTTTCTGACCTCTTTCCTGAATTTGTTTATTAATAAGAAGTTTTATGACCACAAACTCAAAGCTTTGCGGCACAAGATGATTTATAAGAAGATTTACATCTAAATTCTTCCACACAACCTTTTAAGTGGAAGGGACGTAACCAGTAGAGTACGATTTCATTTTGGACTTTGTATTTGAAGCAAAATTTATAGGAATTGGGCCTTTGTTTGGGTTTGGATCATGGAGATCACCGAAGGTTTCAATTGGGCTTCAATTGATCAAATCAAAACCTTAGGTCACTCACTTAAGCTAGGGGTCACATTTTCCTCATTTTTCACATGTTGTAAATGCATGAGACGTACTTAAACTAGAACTCCTTAATGGTTTCCTTTAGACTCCTTTTTCTAGAGTTGATTCAACCTCTCTCTTGAGAGAACTTCTTTATACAAAAAGATCATCATTTCATCGAATAAATCCTTCAATTGCTTTCGCTACTTCCATTCAACCAAGACTCCCTTCATCAAATCCTTGAAGTTGGATATCATTATATCTAGTGTACCTCCTTAACTATCCATTTAATCCTCAAAATAACATTATTTTCTCATCCTTAATTTGATTCACTGTATTTTATTTTGCAAACATCATTCCACGTTAACTTTAAATATAATTATTGTAACTAAAATTTATTCACAAAATTTTGGCATCATAACAACTGCATTTTTAACCTCCCAAAATTTTACAAAATCAAAATTTTAAGATAGGCATTAAAGTTTATATATGTATGATATATGACTATTCAATTTATATTTTTGATTTTTTATTAGTAAAATAGTCGAGTATTATTTTTAAAATCATTATCTTCTTAAAATATTTCCTGGATTATAACTTATTTATTTAGATTAAAGCCAACCAAATTATCAAATCTTTTTAATATAAAATAAAATGAATTTTAAATTGAATGTACATATATTATTTTACTTTAACATTATATTATCTTATATAATATTTTTTTTTCAATTCTTTAATTTTTGTCCCTTATACATAATAAAAAAAATATTAATTTAATTAGATGAAAGTATCAAACTTTCCAAATACATTTTCAACCGTTATTTTCTTTCAACATAAGACCCACTTATATCCTCAAAGGTTCTATGAAGATTAATTTTCATTTTTACCCACCATTCAAATCTACCGTTAAATTAAAATATATTTCAGTCAATAATAATAATAAAAACTATAAATAAATAAAAGTCATAATTTCTCTTAAAAAAAGATGAGTATTTTGAAAATAAAAATTAAAACGTTCCACCTGCTAAGATATTATATTAAGTTAATACACCATTTAAATATTTATTCTTTTATAATTTACACATGTATGTTTTGTCATTTGTGCGTTTAGTGAAAATGATATCAATTATATATACTATATATTTTAAAAAAATACTGAAATTGTTATCAATTATTTATACTATATATTTAATTTAATTTTTAACGTTTGTTTTGAAAAAAAAAAAGTGTTATATAGTAATACTTATTTCTTTTTCTGTTGGGCCCATTTTCATTAAATTGTTGAATTGTAAAAGTGAGTGCACGTGAATTTGGTCTGTATCATACGTTTCTCTTCCACTCTTTACCAACCAAACATCAATCTGATCTGTGAGATTCTGAAAAACGGTAAGACCTGATTTTAATTTAATCCATAATTTAATATGGAAAATAAAAGTAAACCTACCTTTACTGGGTTTTTCTATGATCCTCTATCCTCTTTTTGAACCTTCTTAATTTGTATTTTTTTTTTGAAGTTATAAAAGGACAATATTATAGTTAGAGGCAGGAAATTAACTTTCACAATTTTTTCTTTTTGTTTAAAAATCTATTTTCCTAAATAAATTCATCCTATGAAGGAAGCTTTGTGAGGTCATCCGATTGTCAATTATTTGGACATAAATGTTACCTCTAAACAAAAATTAGGAAAACGGTAGCAACATTCCAAAGTTGAGATGAATATCGTAATGAAGAGAAAACTAAGAAATAAATAAATAAAGTAAAAGATGTGATAAAGATCTGAGTATGCGACAAAAAACAAAAACAGAAGATTACAACTAAAACGTGGTAAGTAAATATAGAAGAAAAATAAGTGTGAGCTTAATTACTATAAACAAAAAGCCAAATTTCTTCCGGAAATAAGTTAAGTTTATTTGAGGATAATGTTTTCTGAAAAAGAAAATGAGATAAATCATAAATTGTAAATAACATAAAAGTAGTGTGGCTAAAGATTACATGTAGGTTGTGATAAGGCTCTCCAAAATAAAATGTACGGTGAATGATGGGAAAAGAATGTGAAGTTAGCAAGTTATGTGAACATAGCTTTTGTGTTTGAGTTTTTTTTTTCATATTAAATGACTTCTAAAAGTAGGATTGATCGTATTAAAAATTTGCTTGATACTTAATGCATTTTTTAAGGAATGTAAGGAATCATAAGTTCACTTGATCATTTGTTCTACTTGAATTGGAAGAATCTTTCTAATTTGGTTAATATTCTGAACCAAAATTGATAACTTTTAGTTGAGAAGTCAAGATAATTTTTTTTTCAAATCAAATTAAAATTCATCCTAATTAACCTTATTAAATATTGATTCTAATCTATGCTTACTCTTAAAAGAGAAAAAGCAAGTTACAAAATCCAAAGGAGTAGATATGTTATAAAGGAAGAGTTAATTGAAGGATCATAATGTATAATAACCATCGAGAGTTTGTTTGACCACCAAAGTATCTTCACTACTTTCCTCAAATAAGACAATTAGTAAATTTCAACACAAAAAAATACCAATTGAATTATATTAAAAAGTGATTTTTAAGTCTAACTCAAATTTATAAAACCGGCTTGTAAAATGAGATTTACACTTCACTTATATATTATAAATTGGCCTTATCTCTAGTGTTAGTTCACAATAATCGGTACCGATTTTGCACAGCGGAAATAAAAACAGAGTTTGATACAAATTGTTGAAAGCGAAGAGCTTGTTCAGTCAATTTAAAATGGTTCCCTTTTATTTTCTTATAAACGTTTTATCGAACAGTTAATGTGAAAAAAATATAAAGAATGTAGGGAGTAGAAAAATCACACTGAAGATTTTTATACTGGTTCGAATAAATGGATTCTACGTCCAGTTGTTAATCACCATAAAGAGTGATTAACAACTTCACTAAAAAACAGTTTCACAGTTACAATATAGTGAATGGAAATTAAGAATAGCAAAAACCTTCATTCGACAAACGAACCGGAAGTAAGCAGCAAACACCTTCCTTCGACAAACGAACCGAAAGTATGCAACAAGTATCTTCCTTCGACAAACGAACCGGAAGAATCAACTCTGTCAACTTGAAGAGAACTGCTCCAACCTTTGACACACAAAGCGTGGGCCTCTCCTATTTACAAGACTTGACAAGAACAATGAACTATCACTTGAGAACTTCCTCATATTACACTGTATTCTCAAATGGCATAGATATTTTTTTTAAAGGGTTTTGACACAAGTATTTATAACCTGTTGGTCTGAAACTGAAAAGACATATTACAACTGTCAGTGATAATATATTATTGTAAGTAATAATCTATTATTCAAGTCCGTTACAGGGTTTTAAAAAAATTTGATAATCGATTATCTTGAGGAATAATTGATTATCTGCACGACTTGGACAATTTGAAATCAGACCAGGATAATCGATTAATTCAAGCAATAATCGATTATCTGTGCGAGCAATGGTTTTCCAAAAGAGCTCATGATAATCGATTATTACACCAAATAATCGATTATATGCACATATATCCTAAAGACAAGAAAACTTCTAAGTTTTTACATGTTTAAAGTTATTCCTAACACATTTTCAGTCTACATAAGTGCTTTTAAATATATTACATCAAAGGTCTCCAAGTTCTTCATTTTGTCATATCATCAATATCATTATCTTCAAAACACTAATGTTCCTCATTGGTAACATCTAGTCGATGTGGGACTTCCAACACGCCCTTCACGTCGAGGTATAGACATCTCGAGTATGATCGTAGAAATGGGTGGTCCGATAAAGGTCCGACAACGGGTGGAATAAAAATGCCCAAGAAACAAGAAATATCTCTAGGATATGCTCTAACCTGGCTTTGATACCATATTAGAAAGTGGTTTTTAAACCTAATTCAACCCCACAAAACCGGCTTGTAAGGTGAAGTTTGCACCCTACTTATATATTATAAATTGGTCTTATCTTTAGTCGATGTGGGACTTCCAACAAATTAGAGAGTTAAATGTAAAAAAAGAAAAGAAAAGTGAAGAATGAAATTGTTGATGGTTTGATCCCAAATTTATCCCGTGATATTGTCAGGGTCAATCAGCATACATCTGAAGTATTATCTATTTTGGAATCTAGAACTCCATCGCGGTTATGTCTTTAAAAGTCATCTAAGAGTGAAAGGAATAACTATTTAAATTATGCTTGACCTTGACTCTTAAGCAATGTGAGACTATTGGGTATGGTAGGAACACAAGACCCTTATTTTAGGTATAAGGGGAATGATTACTGGTCATCTCCAATGGAAGGCTTAAGAGACCAAATGTTCCATTATGAGCCCTAAGAATCGAATGTTCCATATTATCGACCCTACGGTGGGCACCAAATGATTTTTCCAAGATCTTGAGAGCGGACTTGCAAACAAGTGACTAGATCTAATGGTGGTTTTGAGAGCCCCAACCGTTTGGAAAGGGATTCCTTACTAAGTTGAGCATTAGAGAGTCTTTTGCTGGTGGATTTGCACTCCTCAACAACAAAGAGTCCCTTTCTAGAGGATAAGATCTCTCAAAACCATTGAATCTTGCCACCTGTCCATAAGTCCATGCTCAATCTCAATAAGATAATTTATGTTCCTACTACACTTAATAATTTCACATTGCTTAGAGTCAAGGTTAAGGGCAATTTAATTTTTTTTTCCTTTTTCCATTTTGTGAGACACCTTTTCATGACAAAATCATGATGAAATTTCGAACTCCAAAACAAACAATATCTCGTATGTATGATCATTTATCCTAATAATATCACCTCATAAATTTGGTATCGAACAAATTGTAATTAAGGATAATTAAAAGAATGATGAAAAGTTTACTAGAAATTTGATTAATGTGATAAGATTTAAAAAGTTTGTAAAGCCGTTAAGAGTGGAATGTGAATGATTTTTTATTCAATAACAATTGTGATAATCAAACCTATCATACTTAAGAATAAAATGCAATTAAATGTTTAATGTTTAAACTCTTAATAATGGGTTAATCTATATATTTTCTATAAGTGCAATCCTTACTTTTTCAAGTAATAGTAGATTATTTGATATTTGTCCATATTTCTTCTTCTTATCAAATAATTTAATAAGAAAAACAAAATATTAATCAAATTTGAAATAAAATTAAAATAAAAATAAAAAATTATCACAAAATTTTAGTGGAAGTGAAAATGAGTGATAAAAAAATAGAATAAGTTAATCAAATAGTAATTTTATATAAAAAAAAATTGATTGTAGAAACTATTTCACTTTTTAAATTTATACCATGAAAGTAATAAATATTAAATTAAAAATATAATTCCTCATTTTAAATTTAACTTTCTACATTAATTTTAAAATATAAAACTCATATTTCTTATTTTAAAATAGACATCCTAAATATAAATTCTAGTTCGAGAAACATAATTAGATGAGAACAAAAACCTTTTCGTATAATATTACTTATGTTAATTTTTTAAGTTGTATAAACAATATATATCCAATAGAGTTTTTAATTCCCTTCAAATCAAATGGATAGTATAGTATGAGTTGAGGTAATTTTTCTTAATCATATAATTTTAATTAATTGATTATATTATAGTTATTTTAATTTTATTTTTCAAATAATATAAAAAAATTGACATCTCTAACATAAGTCAGTTTTTTTTATTAAATTATATTTACAAAACTAAAAATTAAAATATATTTATAATTTTCTCATATGTTCAAAAGTAACTCTACATTATATCTACAAAAAATTTAAATTCATTTTCTATCATGTAATCATTTATTATTTTCTTAATTTTAATTTATTTCAATAATATATATATATATATATATATATATATATATATAAAATCTAACTATGTATCAATAAAATCTAACCATCCTTTAATTGTTTTTATATAACTATTGCATTCCTAATAATTGGTTAACAAAGTCATGAGATCACTTAAGAACTCTATCCATCAACTCAAATATATTAGATCTGGTTGAATTCTTTCTATATAAAGAAAAAAACATCATAATGTGTTTATAGTAGCACCACTTGTATTTAGGATTTATATTTTTATGGTTTCACATTTTTTCAATGAAGTGCGAGTATTTGATTTGAGGTCAAAAACCGAAAAGTGCTCATAATTATTTATTTTAATGATTGAATGAAGCATAAAACCAAACAATAATTTAATGGAAATTTTTAAATGACATATTGGAGGTTTGAACTATAACTTCATATATATAAACATTTCTATTCAAAAGTTTATTTACTATGATATTATAGTGATTTCACTAGTCTCCAAACATCATCAAATTCCTTGGAGATGTTGGAAAGTAATGTCAAATAATAATAATAATAATAATTTGAATCCAGACCCATAAAAAAGAACATGAATTAAAATCATATTGTTAAGCTTGCATCTCAGCCATATTTATTGACATGTGAAAATTAAAATAAAATCAATTATGAATCATTAAATAACTAAGGATACATAATTAAGTTTTCTATAAGAAAATAATATTATTATTTAATTTTATTTCAAGGATAATTTTATAAGTTACAGGAGTACATATCTTTTTCATGCTACCTTCTCTTCTTTTATTTGGAAACCTCTTTTGTAATTTTCTATACAAAATGTGTCAGACAAACAAATTAGGTTAAGTCCTTTTATCTTTGTGGTCTCATTGCTTGTTTATAAATAAGAAGTTTTATGGACTTCAGGCCACAAACTCAAAGCTTTGTAGCATAAGCTCCTATAGTTATAAGATTACTTTTCCTCTCTTCGTTAAGATTTCTAAATCTACTGCTTAGATTTATAACTTTTTTTTTCCACATACTTCCCACTTCTACATCTAAATTCTTATACACAACCTTTTGAGTGGAAGGAGTGCAACAACAATAGTTCTTCACCAACTTTTATTGACAAAGTAAGACTCTTTCTTAGGATTTTGTTGATTTTTACATATGAAAGAACTAAATTTTCTCTTTATAAAAATGATATATGCAAAATCGATTTAAAAGAAATCAATTTTTTCGTTTTTGTAGGCATATATAAATATAAAATTTTTGTTATTGTGTCATACAGATATTTTTTGGACTCATTTTCTAGTATTCTTTTCTGTAGGGTCAAAATCAACTCTTGTTTTCAAAGGACAAATTCTTAACTGAGGTATTACGTACATCCAATTTCTTGACACTTTTATGAAAAACAAAAAAATGTTTTAAAAAATCACATGAATTAGGATCTAATTGCCTAGTTATTTGTATACTTGTGTTGAGTGTGCCTTTTGAATTTGTAAGACTAATTTTGAATGTAGTATATGTTTAAAATGACAGTGTATTAAAAATATTCTTTTTCTTATAATCAATCAAACAAAAAAAAAAACAATTTGATTTAGGTTAAAATTGATTTTGAAACATGTTATTAGTTTTTTTTTTCTTCAAAGTAAGTTTGTTGTAAATTGTATGTTTAGATATACTTATGCAAAATTGATTTTAGATAAAATAGATTTTGATGAGAATCCTGATTTATCTTAGATGTTCTATTAATTATATATATATATATATATATATATATATATTAAAAGGAAATTTAGTATAAAATTGAATTTAGATGATTCAGTTCAATGCGAAAACTTCTTATTGTCACTGCAAATCAAATTGAGATTTTTAGGTAAAATCAAGTGTTCATTATGAGTTATTTTGTTGGTAATACAAATGGCTTTGTTTGTTTAACAATAGATTTTCAATAAGAGACAAAATGAGCCTTATTCTAATTTTTTAACCTAAAAATCTTTTAGTTAAATTGAGGTTTACGGTTAAAATAAATGTGCTAAACACACCTGCCTAAAGTAAAAACAATTATAATATATGCCCCTATGAAATTAAGCACTCTTGTTCTTTCTCTAAGATGCGTACATCCAAGAATAGAAAATTGATCTAATTTTACAAAGTTTTCAGTTTTTAAAACATTATTAATTATTTTATTTGAAATTTAAATATGTATCATTTAGATGTTGAAATAAGTGGTTAATCATCTCTTAAATTTGAATTGGATTTTACCCACACTAATAAAAAAATTTGTTTGTTTTCAAAATAGATAAATCTCTCTATTAGATTTTTCCTTGTTCAGCTGAATTTTTTTATCAAAAAAAAAGTAATAACATTAAAATGTTGGTAGTGATTCATTTGGGTCAGAAATGTCTTGTTTTAATTTAGGGAATATATAATTACTTGAGTACAATGTATTCAAGGTATGAATATAATTGGTTTTAAGTAGACTAGGATTTACATCTTAGTACAATGTATTTAAAGCGAGAAGTTATGAATATAATGAAAGAGAAATATATCATATTTAATTAAAAAATATATAGATACTGGAAAGTTCTGTGTACAAATTTTGTTTGTCATTATAAAAAAAGATGCAAAAAAGTTGAATTAATTTTTTAATATAATTTAAAAGAACACTTTAATTCACTTGTACATAGGTATTTTTTCTTAGTATAGTATTTATGACATATGTACATACATATAAGATAGTTATTTTTTGTAAGTGTTATTATAAAAGAGACATCTTATTGTATAATTAAATATATATTTTTTATCATTATTGAAAAAGAAATACACCACTTTGGTTGATTTCAAGTTGATTGTTAAAGAAATTATTCTGACATTTATTTCTTTTCAAAAATATTACTACATTTTAGGATGAGATTAAATTAGATGGTTATTCATGTTTAATCAAAATGACATGTAATAAATAAATTCTTTATCAGTTCAACCAGAATGAAATCATTATAATCCTATGATTCTATGCATCCTTGTTTAGGGAAACAAATTGGAAGAGTAAATATTTTTATTAATGTATTTATTTGTCTATTATTTCCTTTTTAAAATATTTTTTTATATAAACTTAAAGGTCGACATGGAGGATCTAGATATGGAAGTTGATTGGGCACAGGTGGATATTCTGACCGATGTCAGTCCTTCATTGTTCAACAACCTCACCTATGCTCCCGAGCAACTCAATCTACCCACTGTAAAAACTATCTCTTTCCTCTTTTTTATTCCATTTTTATAACGTAGTAATGTAAAAATAATTTTTTTAATAGATGTGATAATAATGCATATTTATTATTATATTTTATAGTCAATGTTAATATTTATTAGTTATATTATTTTTTTAATGTTAATAACAAAATTTGAATATTTATATTTTTTACATACAAGTGATTTTTACTATTCACATCCAACTGAATATATTTATTACTGGTTGTAAAATAGTCATTTTCTTCATTTCTAAATACCAAAATCAATTACTTTTTAAATTAAAATAAAAATATTACCACCATCTATATTTATTGCTGTTACATAACTTTTTAAAGTTTAGTGATGTCAAGGAGACTAATATAGTGTTATTTTCTCTAATTAAGGTAAAAGTAAAATTTAAAATATTATAAATATAATACTCAAATTAGTACATTGCTACCATTTACTTCTTCTATTTACTTCTAGATATCATTAACTTAGTGAATGTACCTAGCTAAAATAAGGTAAAACTATATGTCAAATTATTGTTAATAATACATGTAGTAAACTCATTTTAAAATTTTTTATGGTTATTAAATAAATTACAGGCTTTATTATGTTTGTAATTTATCAAATTAAGTTACAGTGAAAAAAGTTAATATTAATTGTTGAATATTATCCTAAATAATCAAATACAATAAAGAGTTACCAATTTTTTTATAAAAACAATTTTAAACTTAATACCCTCTCACTCTATATATAATCTAAAAAAATTAAAAAATATTGGGAGCCAAAGCTCCCGCTTCAACCAAGTTGCACTATTAATTCTATAATATTGTGGTTCAGTGCTCCGCCGTAACTGCAGTGGCAACACCAAATCAGGCACAGAATACTGATCATACTTTCAACTTCTCCGATGAAGCAAACTCTGGAAACCTTCCGCAACTTCTAGTAAATGGTAGTTATCAAATACCTCAGTTACCACAAAACTCTTCTTTAGCTCCATTACCGGAAGAAATCCAATCAACCTATTGTGTACCATCCATGGTAACTTCATGATTATTTCAGTAATATATATCATCATAGTTTGTTAAATTTTTCCTCCATTGACAAACATTTGTAAATGAGTAGTGTCTACAATTACTGACATTTGATTTTTTTTTTATTAGGTGGGATTGATCAATGAAGGAGCAGGTTCATCTGTTCAAGGCCAAAATATGATTCCAATGAATTACTACAGTCAATTCCCTCTCACTGAGAACAACAATTTACCTCTGTAGGTTTAGTGGATATTAAGGATTGTGCAGTCATATGTTCTCCTTCATGACAACTTATACTGTATCTTTGGTCTACATTGCTGTTTTGTAGGATGCATGATATTGGTCAGCAAAACACAAATAATGAGATGTTGGGGAAAAATATCTTAACAAACCAAAATTTCTGTGAAATCAATCAGCATTCATCCCCTTATCCAGGCTTTTTTCAGCAAAATTCAGTGAGTTTAAGCTCCTTTAAAAACTCTTCCAATACTGTTCATGTTCTTCGTGAACCATCTTTTATATACCAAGTTGACATTATTAATGTTGTCTGTCATAACTCATAAGCAGGTGCAGACACTAGCAGCAGGGAATGAGGCAACAAATACCCATTTCATGACTAACCAAAGATCTCCAGTGTTTTCTCTGAACAATCATGCTATTAACTCTCATAGTGTCTGGAATTCCCAGAGGTAAATAGCTATTTGAATATGTAGAAAAATCTTAAACTATTATATATTTTATTTGCATAAGAATGAATCTATGTCATTTTGCATCATTTATCTGTTTTACCATATTTTTTAAAAGATTTGAAAAAGTCATTTTAGTTTAAATTTTTTAATGAAAAAAATGTTGTGTTTTTTATTCTACCCAATTATCATCTACTCATTCAATACATGTTATGTAACTATTTAATTGTTTTATTTTTATTCTCTTAAAATAAATACTTCACTAAGTATATATTTTGTAAGTTTATCTAGAATTTTGCTTGAGTTGTTTATCAATTTGTAATTTATATATATATATATATAGACACACACACTTAACACTCCTTTTCCACTGTTTCTTAGGAGTGGAATTGTTTTATACTAGTTTTTCTTGTTACAAACCAATAGTGGAAATATATTTTAAGACTAAATAAAAAAACGTTTTGAATAAATTTTATTTATTTAAAATATTGTAGAGTCAAATTTTACTTATGATGGCATAATTTCTTTGACTATTTTTAAAGATTGATTTGACTTAAAGATTTTATAATGTATGGGTCAGTTCTAGAATAATTTAATTGGCCAGAGACTATCCTGAAAGGAAATGAAAAGAAAAAACTCCATGCAACCTAATTTATTTTGAAACGTTGACCACTATTTGAGTTCCACAGTAATTTCTTAATAATTCATTCATTTTTATAATTTTGAAAGGTCCCTTTGGATGCAAGATCAGGGAAACCAGTACAATCCATTGTTGCAGAACACTGGTTTTATGCAGCATAACAGCTCCTCATTGAATGGACCTACGTCTCTGTCATCAGGCTTCACATCTCCTTCAGTATTGAACTCTGCCATTATGGGGTTTTCTGGTACTAGACCCACTGAAGGACCAAGTTCACAAAGTTTTAACACTCAAATGTCTCATATTTCAAGCCTTTTAAGGTATCATATTTTTATTCAAACATGCTTCATATTTTTGTAATTGCCTATATGTTAACATTTTTCAACATTACTAGACCTGAAAGACCACAGACACAACTGCAGCAAGTCCCATTTTCTGTGAACTCAATCACTTCACAGCGTGCAGACAACGGACTTTCTATACATTCATCTTTTAGGTATATACGATTTTTAAACAATTTATGTATTGGGTAAAAGTTCAAAAAAATTAAATATAGAACATGTTCAGAATTCTTTTGATTTGCTTTACTATATTTGAAGTAACAAAAGAACTGGCAAAATCTTACATATTTCAAGTTCTCATTATATTGTTGAACTTGCAGGACAGTATCGAGTCTAAACATGCTGAATCAAAGTGACAGATCGCTGGTTTCTTACGGTCCTTATACCAGTCTGCAGCAAAGTCCAAGTCTGAATTTACAATATCCAAGGGTGAAAATTTCTCAAAACTTTTTTTGTCCTTTTAACAATGTGATGATATTTGTAGGATATATTTCAACACATACAGTTAAACTAAACGTGGTAAATTGAACATGAGCAGCAGGGACAGCGAGAACCCCCACGTCGTGGTCGTCCCAGGAAACATTTTGAACCAGGCGAGGCATCTTCACCTTATAAACGTCGAAAGGTAACCATTTTTACTGGCCATGCATGCATGAAGATGTTTTTGTTGTAATATAATGAGTTTTTGTGTTACTGTGCCTGGTTAACTTTGAGTTGTCGCAGAGGGGTTCGTCCACAAGAGAAAATGTTGGGAGATCATCTTTATCCCAAGGAAACCAAACTGCTGCTGGTGTAGTGATAGAAAATCAGAACCCATCAAACACTTCCTCTGCTGCTGAAACTGCAAGGTTCTTCGCTGCATTTACCATTTTTTTCTTTTCACCTTTTCAGTAACGAGACATAAATAACTATATACAGTATATATCAACATTTTTCTTTCTCTAGATTTCTAGAAGAATAATATAGTGTCCATCCGTAATTTTCCTTCACTTTTACTATCGAGTACAAAAATACTTAAACACTTTCATGATCTTAAATTTCAGTCCCTTTGTGAATGCTATGTATGATCCTGCATTTGAGAGAGCTGGCGTTCCCATTGACCCCCTTCTCCGGTTATTCAACGCATCAATATCTGGTAATTACTTCAACTTTCTATAAACCATTCAACTTGTTGGAGTACTAATAGATTTGTTTTGATAATTTTCTTCTAAAAATTAAATATTTTTTTCGTAAACTAAAATCAATTTACGTAGAAGTTAAAAAGTGTATATTTTTAATAGCTATGCAATAGTTTTTACAAATATATTAATTAATTTAAATTTATAGAAAAAATTTCTCCTGTAATTGTTTATAAAAAAGCCTGTCTCTGATTAGTTATCATAGCATCATTACTCATCATATATAGAAACTTTTTCTTTTATAAAGATGATCATATTAAAAGTCAAATTTACGTTTTGACCTTAAGAAACTTCCAAATATGTGTATCTGATCGGAATGATGTCGTTGTTGACGCAGAGAAACCTGCAGGACCCCAACAATGAAATGAAGTCTTTAAGCGTCCCGAATTCTCAACAAGCATGGGATTTTCTTCTCATTAGTTTGAAATTTTGAAATTTGTAACATTGGTGAACTTCTGTACGAGGTGTAGATGTAATTTAGAATTTGATGGCAGATTTCTGTTATTTGTTACCCTTGTTAATTATGTTTTTCTTTTCAGATTTGAAGTTATAGATTATTAGCTTTAGAAACATTGAATTCTGTGACTATATATATTCGGTCTGAAAGTTTAGCGAATATATGTCAATACTATTACTTTTTCTAATTTTAAGTTTTTACTGCATTTATGAATCTATAATTTTTAAAAAGATCCATATATATTTTGTTAGATAAAATGTTTTTATCAATAAATACTTTGGAAATAATTTTATTACTTAGAAAACGTGTAACTGACTGTTCATAAGTTAAACAATAAGTTTAGGCTTTAGGGTCATTTTTGAATAAGCTTATTCGGGAGAATTTTTACGAAAATGAAAATAAAGTTTTCAGAAATTGATATTAATTTATATTAAAATAATAATGAAAAAATGATATATAAATTTCTACACATGAATTAATATATACTACCATGAATATAATATTCAAGATTTAATTAAATAAATTATTTGTAGACAGTTAAATTTGTATATTTGTTTAGAACACTAACTACAACAAAATTATTAAAATAAAAATAAATTATAGAAACAAAAAATAATTAATTACTATAATTTAATAATTTAAATACATTTTATAAATAAAATAATTTTTATTATAAATAAAAAATTATAATTAATTTTTTAATTAGAGTATAAATTGATTACAAATTTATTATAATTTTTTATTCATAATTTTTAGTTTATAAAGTTATATCTAACTTAGTGGATGATTAATTATATATTGATTATTTTTTATTGATTATTTTAGTGATTTCTATTAAAATAATTTTTATACAAAATTACTTTTTATTTTTCAAATCAATTTAATATTTTGCTTTAAATTGATAGAAATGTTATTAAGAAGGTTAGATGTTTAAAGTATGTTATTAATGCTTCACACTATTTTATTAATAACATTTTCTTCAAAAATTGACAGAATAAATTAAGGAACTATCTATTAAAAATAAATAAGATTTAATTCAAATGGAATGAAATAGAATATTGGTATATTTTTTATTACAGTTCCTATAACATATATATAATCTTTTCCATTTGTTTTCAATAATCTCATTCACCTAAGTAACACTTCTTATTTTAATACCTTATTATTAATTATATTTTAAGAGGTAATTATTTATTTTATCAAAATTTGACAATTTATAATTTTTATATTATATTTTTTTTCTACCTTATTTGCATATTTTCTTATTCTTTGAAGAAAAAGGAGAGTTTTATTTATTTACAATTATATTTTTCCTCATATTATTATTTCTTTTACATTGTTGGTTAGTGGGTTGATATAAATGTTGTGAGAAATATAAAAAGTGATTATTATTGGTCTTTTTGGAATAATCGAGGTTCAAGGTCATAAACAAATGTTAAAATTGACCATCAAGTTTATCTAAAAAAGTGAGTGACTAAACTGACAATGATGTTCAAAGGCCAACTCATTCTTAAAAACACCATTAGTGATAATCACAGAGCATTAGTATAAAAAATTTGGACTTCCATATATTTAAGTTGAAATTTTCATTTTTTGACATGTACAAGTGACAAAATAAACGAAAGTGAGAAAAAAATATGATGTAAAATAATCTAATATTAAAACAATTACATAAAAATAAATTTTATTTTATTAATATATATAAGTAAGAACAAATCTTATCTTACAATTGGTTTTATAAAATTTAGTTAAACTTAAAATTCATTTCTTAATATTCTATCATAGTATGATTTGCAAACAATTTTAATGTGAGAAAGATGTGTTGAAGATTTCAAATTAAATGAAAACAAAATGAATTAAGATTTTACATTAATTAAAGATAAAACAAATTTATAATATATAAATGGAGAGAAACTTTCAATAATAAAAACTCATTTTGTATACTTAAAATTAAATTTAAAGTTCACTCCTTAAACAATATCACAAAATTATTACATTTTGAATAATATACATAGTTGTTTGAATCCTTAATACCAAACCTACAACAAAAAATTGATCTTTTGTTAATCTATTTTTATCATTATTTATTATTATTACTTTATATATGGTAATACAAAGTTAAGAAAATTAAAAAAATACGATGATTCTTAGTGAAAATATATAATCATAAAATAAATAAATAAATAGATAGATAAATAAATAAAATGAGAATAGAGACAATTTTTGAGAAAAATAATTATAAAATAAATAAAGAAGTAAATATATCGAGATTAAGAACAAATCACCGAAAAAAGAGATATAAAATTAATAAAAAAGATAAATACGTTAAAATGTTATTAGAGCTATATACTAAACAAAGATAATTACAAATAAATAAATAAACAATATCATAAATGTTTCTTTCTCTGAATATACCATGTTACAAATTTTAAGATGTTATAAGCTCTAAATTTGTGCTTTATAAATAATGTTATATTTGAAGATGATGATATCATATGCATAAAATATTTTGGTAGCTCCGAAAAGTATTACACGTGTCAAAATAAGTTTTGTTGGACAATTAAAATTTGATACGTGGGGATGACATTTTTAATTTATTATTTTGTTTTAGTTTCTTCTGTCTAATATGTTAAATTAGTAAAATAAAAATAGACAAGGAAGACTCACTAGTTAATTTTTCTAAATTAAAACTTAAACTAAAATAATTATTTTTTAAAATTTAAATACATAATATTGATATAACTTTAATCAATAATATTATTGACACGTTAACATGTAAATAATATTATTGATTTAATGGTTTAATATGTAAAAATGATGTTGGATTAGAGATATTATCTAATTACATAAAATTAAAAAATATATATATAATTAAGCATATTTTTAATATATATATATATATAATAATAATAATAATAAAAAAAAATCAAGAATTATAAAATTTGAAAAGAAGAAAAAGCAAACTATAGTTTTATGGATCATATCAACAATTTTAATTTTGATGATGAACTTTTGTACAAGGTGTGTACAAGGTGTAGATGTAATTTATAAATTGATGGCATATTATTCTTATTTGTTACTCTCGTTATGTTTTTGATGTAGTTGGCCTTATCTCAAAAATTTTGGATATATATATGAAATTCCTAGTTTAAGTACTTGTCAGAATGATAAGTAGAATCTTAGAACTTCTTTGATTTCTTATCTCGACATAGGTTGCTATGTCTATACTTGTTGTGAGCACGTTCTAAGTGGTAGGAATGTTCGTGAGTTGTCCTCATTTTCCATTAGGTTGACCTATTCCAGTTTGTTTGAGTTTTGCGTGAAAGGGATCGGTCACAACTTTAACATGAACCTCACCGTGTTGGCATGATGCACTTTGCCCAAGAATTATTTAAACCTTCTTCTTGAGAGTTAGGTTGAGATCAGGGAGGTGATTTCTCATTCTCCAGGTCAGTCAACTTCTGTTGGAGTTCTTAAAGGTTTGCCTGATGTTGAGCGCATAGGGTTAGCTGGCCATCATAGCGTCTACGCTGTTCTTTGTTCTGCTAGATTAGCCTTTGCATTTGATATTGAAGGGTCGTCACATAGGTTAGATTCCATCTCGTGAGAAAGCTTGGATTGACTTTCAGGTGGTGACCATAGGAAGGTAAGGTCAGGGAAAAGTTTTACCGAGGCCCTACTATGGGCTCCAAATGTTCTTACTAGAGACTTGAACAAAGTCCTCTGAATAGGTGGCGTGATCTAAGAGGCTTTGAAATATCTCACGTGTACTCCTAAAGGTTGGAATATGAGGAAGATCCACCTACAAAAGACTATCTGACGTTCAGGTCAGTAAGATAGTTTTAATATCTATGGGAATAGAGTAATAAGTATAAGTGTGATTATTAGAGTATTTGAGTATTTTCTAAAAAAAATAGTTGTATTTATAAAGTTAACATGGATTATGGACCTATGTTTTGATATCAAATAATATCATAGAAGTAATACTTACCTCAAGTATATAATAATAATGAAGTGATACATTACCACAAATAATAACCATAATATTAAAATGGAAAGATTAGTTACGATTGCTTAAATATGTTAATATTCTCCTAATAGATATATTTTGAATTAATCCAAGATAAAAAGGTTTAATGAATCTAATTAGACCACACTCTTTAATGTATTTATTGGATTAAATGGATAAAAAAATTAGATGTTGAAAATTTGTTATTAATACTTCACACTTTTTTTTAATAAAATTTTGGTCAAATTGACCCAATAAATTAAGGAACTATCTCTTAAAAGAAAATAAAATTTAATCTAAATGAAACAAAATAAACTATTAGATATATATTTTATAGAATGTATATTATAAAATATATATATATATATATATATATATATTTATTTATTTTGTTAGATACATCATATTTAGTTTATATTTATCTTTTATCTTTAGTTAGTTTGTTATTATTTCTTATTTGTATTTTGAGCTTACCCCATATTTCTTCTATTATAAATAGAGAACCCTAAGTGTGTATTTAACACATGGGAGATTAATCCCAAATATAGTTTTTCATTATATTCAACATAGTATCTAGAGTCACGTTCTTTTGAGAAAAAAGTTTCTTGTGCACTACATCTGCCGCTGCCAGTGGCGGTGCCATTTACCACTGTCGGCGGTGCCGTCGTTTACCGCTGTTGTTTATCGCTGCCATTAACAAAATTTCAATTTCGACCGACGATCACACGGTTTTGATCGTCTCGGCCATGCAATCACCATGTCATCAACGAAGCCGTCATTAGAGCTCCTAGCGCCTTTTGAAGTTATGGATTTACTCCCTTTTTTGTCGTGCATGGTGGCATGTCTAGTAGTAATTTAGAGCGTCGAGGTCGCGTTCATCGTGTGTTGTTGCATGTCTCGTCTCCTCTCAAGCAGCTATTCAAAGCATCGATATTGTTCTTTTTCCTTTTCCAGGTGCCTTGATTGGAGAATTTTTTATTTTTATAGTTTCTCTCTCCTGTTTATCCATGGCTTCTTCTGCTGTTGTCTCTTCTGTCCTCTCTTTTATCACCATTACGTTCGACCCGTCCATATATGTTTTTTTTTCATGGAAAATATGGTTTTGTTAGTTTATTTATAGTCGTGGTGGCTCTCCAACAATTACCTCTTTATCCAATGGTGACATTCCTCAAGGGAAATTTGTAGGAAGAGATTTACATGGAGCAACCTTCCAGATTTGTTGCTTAGGAGGAGTCTTTTGGGTTGATATTTTTTCTTCTACGTCGTCTTGCAAATCATTAGCAATTTGGTGTCTCTCGAATACAGAAGCAGATATTTTCACTAAGTCTTTATAGATTATTTTAGTAACAAGCTTAGTACATATGATTTATATGCACCAGCTTGAGGGGGAGTGTTAGATATATTATATTTAATTTATATTTAACTTTTATCTCTAGTTAGTTTGTTATTATTTCTTATTTGTATTTTGGGTTTACCCCATATTATATATATATATATATATATATATATATATATATATTTCACTACAAGAAAATTGATATTATAGATTTCTAAAATTTGTCAGAAAATTAAAATTATCGACAATTTACCGACGGTAAAAAAATTGCTGATAAAACTATTGTCGGTTAATTTTACCGATATAATTTTTTTTTTCAGTAATTATCAACAAATTTTTCTTCCAGTAGTTTCATCAACAAAAATATCGTGATCTGGTTCATCTTCTTCCTTCACTCTCCTTCTTTTTTCCGCTCTCTTTCTTATTTTTTTATTTTTACCAATACAGAAGAATGAACACATTAAAGGCAGTGATACACTTTGGTTTTGACTAAACTTAGAGCAAACAACAATGACATTGGTGAAAGAGGAAGAATAAAGGTGGCTTGGTTGAACCAAGAGACGTATTGACTAAACGTAGCGGCAACCTTGATGAATGGAGATGGAGGCGGTCTTGATTTATAGCTCCAATGATCTGAGTTCGGGAAGTAGGAGAAGAGGAACACCTTTTAGCTGCCTCATGCAAAGAAGTCGAACACTTACGAGAAAGAAAATAAATAAATAACATCTATGTCTTAGAGACAGAAAGGAAAAATGGACGGGAAAATTCCTGCTCTTTTTAACGACAAATGTATCGACAAATTTTTCGTCGGTAAGTGAATATACCTTACTGATAGATTTTGTTGAGAGTTTTTTTGTTGATAAGTTAAATAATACACATTATCGACGAATTTGCCAACATTTTTTTTCCAATAAATAATACACATTATCAATGGATTTAACGACCGATTTTTCCATTGATAATGAATTCATTGATAAAATCGATAATTCAAAATTTACGGATAAATTTATTTTCATTAGAGAAATTAAGTCCGTAATTTGAATTATGTTTCTAGTATATATATATAATCTTTTTCGTTTATTTTCAATAATCTCATTCACCTATATAGCACCTTGCCGTCTATTAATATAATTATAGTTTAAGAGCTAATATTTTTTTATGAAATTTTGACAACTTATACTTTTTTATTATAGTTTTTTTTCTACCCTATATGAATATTTTCTTATTTTTTAAAGAAAAGGGAGAGTTTTATTTCTCTACAATTAATTTTTTTATATTATTACATTGTTGACGGTTAGTGGGTTGATATATGGATGTTGGGAGAGATATGAAAAGTGATTATTATTGGTCTTTTTAGAATAATCAGGATTCTAGGTCAGAAACAAATGTTAAAATTGACCATCAAGTTTACCTAAAAGATTGAATGAATTGACAATGATGTTTGTAGTCCGAGGCATCATGAAAAAACTGTTTTGATAACCACTGAGAATTAGTATAAAAAATTTGGGCTTCCAAATATTTTCTTTCTTGTCATGTACAAGGGAAAATATACGTGAAGGTTAGAAAAAATATAATGTAAAAATAATCTAATATTAAAGAAATAAAATATATTAACAAATTCAATTTTATTTTATATTGAAAAGATTTGATTTAATTTTGTAGTCATTTGTTAAAATAAATAAGTTTTGTTATGATTAATAGTTTGAACATCTCACGTCATCTTAAAATAAAATGAATTTATAATATATTAATAAACCAAAATTTATTTTATAAGCCTATTTTGTAAAATATAATTAAATCGTTATTTATTAAAATAATATCAAAGTCTTATCTTAACGATATTTATTATTTGTTCAATTTATCGTGTTATCTTTTATAAAATAATTAATTAATATCAATATATATATAGACTATAAATAAATTGAATTTAAAATATATAAGTGATACTACATTATAATTAAGTAATTTAATATATAAAAGTGATGTTAATGATTTAGTTAATTAATCAAAATATTATTTAATTAATTAAAATTTTATATTAAGAAATGGATTTTAAATTTAATTCAATCTTATAAAACTAGTTTATAAGACGACGTATAATTTTGCAAGAAGAGATTTACATGAAACAACCTCTCAGATTTGTTTGTTAAGAGAGTTTTTTGGGTTGATATTTTGTTTTTTATGTCGTCTTTGCAAATCATTTAACAATTTGATGTCACTCGAGTGTAGAAACAAATATATTTACTAAGTTTTTATAGGTTATATTAATAACAAACTTGGTATATTACTATTTGTATCAAAGAACTTGAGAAGAATATTAAATATATTATCTTTATATTATATTTTTTTTAATTTGTTGTTATTTTTTATTTATATTTTGAACTTAGTCTATATTTTTTTTATTATAAATAGATGACTCTATGTGTATATTTAACCTATAGGAGACTAATCTGATAGATAATTTTTCATTATATTCATCATAAAGATATAAATATAAGTTATAGAATTAAAAATTATAATTATATAAAAAATAAGATTTGGATTAAAATATTTAAAATTTAAGTTATAGATTTAAGAATTAAATTTATTAGACTTTCCTATTAAAATATGTTAAAATGTCATACGAAGAAAGAATATTTTTCTATTTTAGAAATATATTTTTTTCTTAAAGAAAAAATTAAATACAATATTAATGAAATTATGATTTTTGTAATTATGTTAAAAAAGTATAAAAAATCTTAAATATTATTTGAAAGCCGTTTATGTGAAAGTCAACATAACTCATCTGAATGCAGTTTTTGAAATCTTGACTGCATGCTTTGTTATTGGTCCAAAAATATTAATATTTAACATTGTACCAGGAATATTATTTAACTAGTATTAAATACAAGACATTCAGTTTGTACAGTTACATTATTTCTGACAAAATAAAACAACTATATTTAATAATATATTAATATAGTTATTTATTACTATCTTTCAAATAATGGTCAAAGAACTTGTAGCAATCAATATTTTTTAAAAGATATCAAAAAATACATTAATAGCGCATTCAATTTATATATTAAATATATATTTAAGTGTCATTAAAGGCTTTAGAGTTATTTATGAAATAGAATACGTTTTTTTTTTCAATTTTAGTAAATTACTTATAAAATTTTATATTTGGTCATTTTCATTTTTATATCACAATATATAAATTAATTAAACAAATAATAAATGTTAAAAATATAAATAAACAAATATTTAATATTGTCTTGAATGTTAAAAATAAAAGTTATATAAAATAAGAAAAGGAACGGAGCTACAATATTTTTACTCTTAGTTAATAAAACTACACACATATTTTTTAAATAAAAAAACATGTAAATTATATATTACTATAATATCTCAATTATACTGAATTTGCACATTTTCTTATATTTTCATAAAAAAAAATTAAAAAAAGGTTTTCACATCTCATTACAAAATATTTCAGACATATTTTCTTTCAGTAAATTGAAAATAAAATATGACTTAACTTTAAAGAAAATTAAACTTTAGAGTTTGTATTTTTTTTTTCCCATTTAAGTCATACGCGTCATATATTAAATTAGCAAGTTAAAGAATGTGTGAGACAGATGATGTAATATATTTGAATTGATAAAGTTAAAAGAAACTATTATACAAGTGTGCCATGAACTTAATTGCATTCAATGAATAAACTATGTAAATTAATATGTGTTTAATTAAATTTTAACTTCTTATGACAAATTTTAATATTATAATTAATGTTTTATTAAATGTTTTCAGTGTATTAAATATTTAAATTTTTTATATTTTTTAACTGAGTTAATGAGTTTAGATGATTTAATTTATTTGTTAATAGGTGAGATAACTATTGTCTTAAAAATATAAGTTATTATTAGTATAAAATGATATTGTGATTAAGGTAAAGTAATAAATGAATTTTATTATTTTTATTAAAAATGTGATAATAATAATGATTTCATCAATGTAGAAATAGAAAATTTTGATCATTATAGATGATGATGTGAGTTGTATCAACATAACTTATATAAAAATAATAAAAGTAATTGGTGGTTTTATATTAGTTGTAATATCGTTTTTATATTAATTAGTAAAAAAAGTATATGTGAATTTCTTTCTTTAGGATAATAAAAAATAATAAAACTATTATTATTATTATAAAATTAAATAAAATAAATTTTATAACTTTATTGTAAATCTTTTTATTTATTTTGTAGGTTGTTTTATAATTAAAAAAATTTTAAATTTAAAAAAAACGATCAAATAAAAAGAATGACTAAATTTAAAAAAAGTTAAAGAGTAAAGTTGATAAAATAATTATTTTAATTTTAAGAAAAATCATTTAAAAAGTAAAATTGAAAATTAAATATATAGAAAAAAAAGAATATCTTCTTTATATCTAGACATATATTACAAAATCTTATATTTCTTAATACGTGAATAAAATAAATACAATAGTAAAATAAAATAAAGATCAATTGACATAGTTTATAACATAATTAGATAACAAGAGAGACAATTAAAAATATAAAAAATTTGTAACATTTGACAACAAGAAATAGAAATAATGGTCAATTTAGATCCTTATTTGTTAATTTATATTCAATAAATAATAAATTTAATAAAAATACAATTAAAAATATAAATAATATAGTAAATTTTGAAACTTAATTTAGCTATTAATATAAATAGTTAATGGTAGAATTTTTTTATTATATTTTGTTTTGTCTTATTAACGAGGAAGGCGTTAGAATTAACTCTGTGATTGAAGTTACGAAAATCTCTTATCCTTTTGACAACAAAGCATCCAGTCTGTATTCTCTTCTGAGAGTGGCCCTTGTCTTTCAAATTTTATGACAAAAAAAAAAAGTTTGCTATTTATAGAGTGCTTGACTGCATCTCTTTCTCACTTTTGTCATTCACAAATGGATGCTGTACAGAACATGGAAGGGGAGTTTGAACCCCTTCATATGTTCATTCACTGCTACCATGAAACCTTTCTACCAACATTTTTACTCTCCCAGACTGTTTTTCAAACTATTGAGGACACAATAACTGAGTTGGCTGCTGTTTCTACCTCTCTCGTAAGCACTAAAACCACATTCCGAGGAAGGAATTTATGTTGCATATGTTTATTTCCTCTCGTATGTATTTTAATCTTTTCAAACTCTAACTCAAACTAGAAATGTCTGTTTTTGCAAGTTGCAATTATGCAGATTGCTGAGTTGATGGTGGAAATCTTGGACCCTACGCCATCGTCTTACGAGGGTTCTTCAGTGGCAGCGGCTCTCACTTTTGTTCCGAACCCGCTGCCCCAGTCACCACCAAACTCTTCTGTTCTTAATGGAACACAATCAAACCACGCGGTAAATTAACAATCCAATCATTAAATCTTGTGTTAAAATGATTTATACAACTAACCCTACTTTCTTCAATAGGCTTTGCTTTTTCTGAACCTAAATATCTGGATCTGTATGTAGGTAGGTGCAAGGACTGGAATACTGAAAGGGCACACTCAAGTGGACCATTTGCCCCACCCCAAAGACATCCGTTATTAACGCAGCACGACCATACAAGGTAACTCTCATAGGTACTCTTTCACTTTTCTACTTCTCAATCACTTTGGAATACGCACCCTAACACAAGTTTGCAGGGAAATAACTCAAGGATTCTTGGTCATTCAAGTCCTAGGATAACTGAAGGACCAAGTTCACAAAACTGGAAGCATGAATATTGCACCCAGTTTTAAGGTTGGTTTGTTTTGAGTAGTCGTTGAAGGGTTCTTCCGAAACTGGAAGACGTGGATCAAGCAGTACATCGCAAAGAACACAAAGGACTACGAACAGTGTGGAGATAAGAGATCCAAACGTTGTACTTCCAAACCCCCATCTTAGATTATTTAAACGACCACCAGGTAAGTTACAGTGAGTTTACAGCATCATGAAATTAATTACATTACAAGCCAAATTTTACATTCTGAGATATAAAAGAGCTTCCCATTTATGACAGATGATGATTTTGTTTATGCAGAGAACTAATGTGCGTGTAACGAAGCGTCAAGGGCCAGGAAATTCTCAAAGGACAATATCAATTTGTGTACTCAAATAGTTTTTCACAATTCTGATTACTAGAAATTGCGACTTAATATTAAGTTAAAGATTCATGTATTAATATAAAAAATCTTATTTGTATACTCAAATTGCTTTTCGCAATTCTGATTACAAGAAATTGTGACTTAATATTAAGCTAAAGATTCATGTATTAATATAAACAATCTTATTTGTATACTCAAATTGCTTTTTACAATTCTGATTACAAGAAATTGCGACTTAATATTAAGTTAAAGATTCAGGTATTAATATAATATAAACAATCTTATTTGTATACTCAAATTGCTTTTCACAAACAATCTTATTTGTATACTCAAATTGCTTTTCACAATTCTGATTACTTCATAAGTATTAATATACACTTATGAAGCCCCGATACATAGTAATACCATAGGGATATTAAAATGGTATGCATAAGCTCATTACAAGGTATAGAATATTCATAAATACAGATAATTTTATTTTATTTTATAATTATGGTGATTACAATTTATACACAGGTACATTTGTAATCATAAAAATAAAAAATATTTTCGTGAATATCATAACTGGTGTTGACTATATGTACCAATAAAGGCATCTATTATATATAACTTAAAAAGTATTAATTGTATATAATAAAGTTCACAATAAGATGTAATGCTACATTTTTATCTAATATTTATTCTTTCCTTCACTACTATCATCTAAACAAGTATAATTTATAAATTTAATTCGTTAAGAGACAACCCATATAAGTTTAATTGGTTGAGAGACAACTTAAGTCTAACATCATCATTACGTGTATTTTCTTAATGGCTCGTTCACTTAAAGGGATTTGGAAGAGAGTAAATGAATGGATTTGAGAGAATTTGAAAATAATATTAATACTTTTTGTTGTTTATTTGAATGGATTTGAAGGTAAGTGAAAGTAGATTTATAAATAAAATTTGTGAGAATTAGTGTATGATTTAATTTATATGACAGATTAAAAAAATTTACTTCCAAATTCACTTTTACTTATTTCTAAATCCACTCAAATAAAAAAAAATCTTCAAATCCTCTCAAATCCATCCAATTACTCTTCCCCAAATCCGCGTTCAAGTGAACAAGGCATGAATGTTCCTCAATCTTGTTTCTATTATTTCATTCAACACCTTTAATCTTTTCTCAACCAGAAGACAAATATTAGAAGTATATTTATATTTATCTATTTTAATTCTCTTCAGAGATGAATAAATTCAAATTCCTCTCATAAACCACGTAGAATATGATTGCTTAAAAAATTTCAAAGCAAAGCAAACTTTCGATTACTATTATATAAAAGGCATATCCTGAAAAAATAAAAAAGATAACAAAATAAATAATAATTACTTTTCAGATAGATATCTAAGCATTCCATAAATATTCTATAAGTATTCAAACAATATTTGAAACGTATTTTTGAATTTTTCTATATTATATTATATTATATTATATATTATATATATATATATATATATATATATATATATATATATATGGGTTTGTTAACGCGCGTACGCCTGTTTTTCAGTTGCTATATTTTAACAATGTATACCGGATTATAGTAGACAAAAATACCCTCATATATTATGGATTCTAAGTTTTAAAGTCAAGGATATTTAAATAATTTTTATTCTGAAAACTAAGAAAGAAAAAGAAACCCCCAAACCCTTACCCACCTTCCTCATCCCTCTTAATTCTTTCTCTTTCATCTCTCTCACACCAACATTTTCTTATGGTAGATCCAACTGAAAAAAAAAAATAGAAATATTCGTCGTTAAATAATTTACCTTCGTAAAGACTTGAGTCATTGGCATATTCGCCTTCAGGCAAAGATTCATTCAAGATCTCTTCAATTTCAAAGGTTCATTCAAGATCTCTTCAATTTCATCATCTTCATTAACCTCTCTAATTTCATCATCTGCAAATTATAAAATGAAAACTCATTATAAAATCATTTTTTATAAGAAATTGTTTAATAGCGAGTGTTTTTGATTTTTTCCAGGCGAATTACCAATTCCTTCATATGTCATTATGCTTGTGAAAATTAGATAAAATTAGATAAGACAAAAATTATAAAATGAAAACTCATTATAAAATCATTTTTTTTAAGAAATTGTTTAACGGTCAGTGTTTCTGATTTTTTTTAATTGGGACTACAGTAGAGATACCAGAGAAAAGGTTGGTGTAAGAGAAATGAAAGAGAAAGGATTCAGAAGAATGAGAGAGGTGAGTAAGGGTTTGAATGTTTCTTTGTTTTGAGAATTAAAATTATTTAAATATCCTTGACTTTAAAACTTAGAATCCATAATATATGAGGGTATTTTTCGTATTGTATGATCGTCTGGTTTGTGAACGGACTGAGCAGTCAGAGAGCCAGCAACTCAGCGACTGATCGATAGAGACAATAGTTAATGTCATTAATAAGTAATTAATCAGAGTAATAAAAGTTATTAATTGACCCCATTAATGAGAATAATAATAATTATTAAGGAATATTTAATGGATTGATTCAATTGTCATTAAGAGGTTTGACATTGAAATAAATGATATTTTTTTTCATAACTCAATTTTTTTTTAGATCCATTGAAAAAAGTAATTAATTTGAACATCAAAATACTTTCTACAAATAACCACATGGATAAACCGAACGGCTCAAGAGCTACAATAAGCTGTTACTCCTTAAAACCGAAACCACTTCTAATATTTATTATAATAATTTTACCTGTTAAATATAATTATTTTCATAAAAGAAAAAATCATATGCATTAAACCTGTCTTTATTTTGTGTGCTCAATCACTATATGAAGTTAAAGTATAAATATATGTTAGTGAAAAATATGATAAAAGAAGATATGATAAAATATATATATATATATATATATATATATATATATATGATGACAAAAATATATGTATTTGTAGGTATTCGTCGATAGAATCTGCAATGAATATTTGGTATCTGTGAATATTTATTTCTCGTAGGTAACGGATATTTTAATACTTATTTATAAACAGGTCGACTGTAAATATTATATTGTCCATACCAACAGGTATTCGATACCCACAAAAACTAGAAACAAAAATTAAGTTAAATTTAATTAAAATTAAAATTGATTTATATTTTATCAAATTAAATCTAATTAAAATTAAATTTTAATTTATATTATATTATATTATATATGTATATATATTTATATTTTTTTGTAATTTTATTTAAAAAAAATTTTAAATATAACTTTTAAAATATTCGCAAGTATCCACGAATTTTAAAATACTTACATGTTTTTTCTAAAGAAATATTCACAGGTAACAAGTGAAATTTTTGTTACAACCATTGTCATTCCTATATGTATATAAATAGATATGTAATGGTAAAATATTTAAAAAAAGGAATAAAAAGTAAAAAAAAAAAAGGATAATAACAAATAAATATAAAATAAGTAATGATAGCATCACTAGTGGAAAAACGATGTTTAACGTCGGTTATTTTGGACTTTTAACGTCTCATTCACAGCCGACGTCATAGCTGGTGACGTCAATGGGACGTCGGACATCCACATAACAAACGTCTATACAGACGTCTATATAGACGTCAATTAGTGCAATATCCGACGTCACTAAACGTCGGTGCAGACGTGTAAACCGACGGCTAAAGACAATATATAGACGTCGAAGAGCGCAATACCCGACGTCTAAGAGCACATAAAGACATCAAACATGTCATTAACCGCCGTATAAAATCACTATAGATGTCGGTGTAAGCATTAACCGACGTCTAATGTAGTGGTTGTATTTTAGTGCAGTTTTGTTCCTATCTTTGGATAGTCCAGTAGCACACTCTTTCTTTGCTAGTTTCCCCAAAAAAAAGCTTGCGTCTTTTGAATTTCTCATGACATTTGAACCCAAAACCAAACCTGGGTCTTTGCTTAGTTCCATTTTCAAACGCAAGAGGGAAAAATTACGGTGAAACGATAACTAGGCAACGACGACCCAGGGTCGTTTTTGGGTCGAAACGCCACGAGAAATCCAAAAGACGCTGCTTTTTCTGGGAGGCAGCTAGCAAAGGAAGAATGTGGTACTGCGTTACCCCAAGAGAGGAACAAAACTGCACTAAAACAAAAAACAAGAAAACAAATTTTATCATTTCAATCAGAACGAGAAGATAATCGATGAAAGATTAAACAAAGTTTAAACAATAACCATAAAAAAACATGCACCTGGGATGCAATGCCGCAAAAGAGAAAAAGGAGAGGAGGAAGAAGATGATGTTAATAGAAATAATAATGCAATGCCGCAAGAGAGAAAAAGGAGAGGAGTCGCAAGAGAGAAAAAGGAGAGGAGGAAGACGCGATGATATCAGACACTGCAATGCCGCGAAGGGTCTGCAGTATATTTAAAATGAAAAGGGCGTCGGTTCCCCCAGGACCCGACGTCTATAATCACCTAGAAGTCGGTTATCTAACTAATTTGACGTCCAAGATAACATTTAAAGTGACTTTTTGATAGCCATTAGACGTCGATGTAGACGTCTAGGGCGTTGAACCGATTGATGTTTCATTCACGTCGGGCCCCCATCAAAAGCGACGTCAATGGCGCAGGAAAAGTCTGTCTTCTCGCCTACCTCATTACATTGGACGTCGGTTTAGGAAAGAGCGGACGTGTATTATATTATAGACGTCGAGTCCCCTTGAAACCGACGTCTAGGTACCAACTTATTTACGCTAATGCCACCGTGCACTCATATACGTCAGACTACTCGCTAATCGACGTCATTAGGGTGACGTTAAACAGCATTTTTCCACTAGTGCATATACATGTGTGCGATTGAGTTTCTATACTAAAAACTTATATGTAAAGGAAATGAAGAGTGCATGTTAAATAAATATACAAAACGAATAAATTATTTAAAAAAATGTAAACATAGTGTTTGGTTAAAGGTAATTTTTTTTAATTATAATTTTTTTTGTGATTTTATTTATTGTGTATCAAATTGTTTTTAGGACATAAATTGATTGATTTCCTGTACTAAAGGGCTTTTATGTAGAGGGAATGGAGGGTGCATGCCAAATAAATATGCACTAGCAAATAAAATATTTAAAAAAATTGTACATAGTATTTGGTTAAATGTAAAATTGTTTTTTAATTATATATTTCTTTTGTCGTGTATTAAATTGTTTCTATGACGTAAATTAATTATTTTTATTTTTTTAATATTTTTTTTATTATTTATTTTTATCGTTTAGATTATGGTTTCATTAATTTTTTATATAATTATTTTTGTTTTATAACTAGTTTTCATTAATGTAATTTTATTACAATAATTGTATAAAGACGTTTAAATATAATATATTAGTTTATTATTATTAGTTTTTTTATTAGAATATAATATAGATTGGAATAAGATGAAAATATCAATGTATAAGTTTGAATTATTATATGTTTAATCATTTAAGTGGTGTATTAAAAATTTGATGATTAAAATATTATTATAAAAGCATACTTATATTCATGTAATAAAATTTACCATTGATCACATTTTTAACAAATTGGTTTTTTAATTAATAGTTATTTTGATACTTTTATCTTCTACATTATATGTTTAATTAATAGTTTTTTCATAATGTATATTTTATTTATTGACAAAAGAATTTATCGATAAAATTTGTCGATAAATGAATTATGTATTATTAATAGAAAAATTTGTTGGTAATTCATCGATAAAAAGAGTGAGAAATTTTCTGTCCAAATTTTTCTTCAGTGTTAATATATACACGCATTCATCTTCTTAGAGACTTGCGTTCTTTTGTCTTCTTAGAGCCTTCTCGCCACCATTGCAACTTCCATTCATTACAACCCAGAGTCTACTCATCGCTGCTCTCCACCACCACTACAAGCTACTACCACTGTAATCCACCATCACTACAACCTAGAGTCTCATCACCGCTGCTCCCCGCCACCATTACAAGCTGACACACCACAACCATTATAACCCACGATGTTCGCATTGTAGCTTTTTTGTCGAGCCTATGCAATATTGACGCAATAGTATGATTACGAATATCATCAACACTGGCGACGTCTTTCTTCCCTCCCTCTTTCTCTCTCAGAAATGAAAATCTTAAAAATAAACTGATTGTTTGGTCGTTTGAAAATAAACAAGTTGTTTGTGTGATGCTCTGTTAGTGACAAATTTCGTCAAAATGAAAAAAAAATAGAGAAAAAAGATGAACGAGGGACGAGAAAGAAGATGAACTAAATCACGGTGTTTACTGTCGGATTTTATTGATAGATTTTATCGATGACAATTTTACTGAAAGATTTTTAACCGTCGATAAATCGTCAATAATTTTAATTTATCGACAAATTTAATACATTATTAATGAATTTTGGCTGTAGAAATATTAATTTTTCGTATATTTTACTAAATCTTATTGTCACATGCAAAATAAATATTAGAAATTTACAAAATAAGGGATATCATTAATTCAAATTTCTTTTCCTTGAAATAATTTTTAACTACAAGGTCAAGCACACAGTGCCAAACTTTATAACCTTGAGCCTATGCTTAAAATTTATATGGATCAAATTCTATCTCAATTCATGACAATGCGAATAATACCTCTATAGCAAAATACTTAGAAAAATGAAAGTCTATATGGAAATTTCTGACCAAACCATAAAGAAAGGAACAAAATATCAACAAAACTAACCTACAAATATTTTATTTTTGCGTTCCTAAAAGAAGGGGGTGGCGACTGATCAGGGGAACAACTAAAACAAAATGGGAGATACGGAATACATTTTAAGTTTTTATTGATTTCTTAAGTCAGGGCAAAATGGTCATTAACAACCTTATAGGGGAGCACGAATAAAAGAGAATGCACTAGTGCAAAAACACTCTTTAACGTCACCCCTTAGACGTCGGTTAAGGGTAAGCACGATGTATATTGATGACCGGTGGCATTTTCGTAAATAAGTTGGCCATATAAGCGTTAGTTAGAAGGTGCCCCGACGTTTATAATATTTTAGACGTCGGGGCCCCTTCTAACTGACGTCTATATGTCTGGCAGGTAGGTGAATAGCCATTAATTTCCGCCATATTGACGTCTATATGACCGAAAGAAATGACTTTTCACCCACCTGTCAGACATATAGACGTTAGTTGGGAGAGCCCTGACGTCTAAAATATTATAGACGTCTGTTATGGGGGGAACTGACGTTTAAACCCTAAATCCAAAAATTTAAAAATTCATTTTTTGACTCCATATAGACATCTGATCTCGCCACTCCGACTTCTAAAGCACTTTAGACGTCAGTTATTGGAGGAACCGACGTCTAAACCTTAAATCCAAAAATTTGAAAAGTCACTTTTTGACTCCATATAGATGTCTGATCCGCTACTCTGACTTCTAAAGCCTTTTAGACATTTGTTGTGGGGGGAACTGACGTCTGTAGATGTCTGTTATGGGGGAACCGACTTCTAAATGTCTGCATTAAAGCACTGCGAACGCGAGGCAGCAGTTACGCGCACTCATTGTTCATCATCGTCCTCGCATTTTCTCTCCACGGGCTACGTTTTTCAGGTTCGTTTTCTCACTTTTGCACCGTTTAAAATTAATTTTACTCTGATTACATTACTCTTTGATGAATTATCTTTCATTTCAACCGATTAAAATGCGTTTTCGTTGAGTTTTGTCCAGTTTTGCTCGTGTCCTTCGGCAACGTTCTTGGACGACGATTTCTTGCGTTTTGCATTCCTCTAATTCCCTCCACTACATTATTAAAACCATCCAATACAAAAAAAAAACGTACAATCCATTCTCTTCAACTAAAATATAAAGTTGTAAACTCGAATCACCATAAGCCAGGAGCAACTCGAGAGGCCTCAAGCGGAGAAAGATCCTATCAAATACGGCGACATTTTAGACGTCTGACCTATAGATTCCGACGTCTATATAAACGTCTGACCTATATAGTCCGACGTCTACATAGACGTCGGTCATATCCTGACCGATGTGTAATTAGTGTCACCCGAATAGACATCGGTTCCATATGTGACATTAAAAGCTCAAAATAACCGACGTTAAACAGCGTTTTTCTACTAGTGGTGGTGTAGAAAGCACTGGCTTACCTTTTGTGTGACTGATTTACTCATAATTCAAAGATTCTTGTTTCTTCCACCACCACCCCTGCATCATTCCGTTCCCAATTTGTCTTTTTTATAAAGTGGAAGTCAACATCCGTTTCACCTTCAACGGATGTTGACATCCGTTTACATATTTTAACTTTTTTTCATATTTTGATTTATTGTTTTTATTTTAGATTTTATTTTAATAATATTTTTTATTTAAAGTACAATAGATTAAAAATTAAATAGATTAAAAAAATATTTTATAAATTAATTTATATATTAAATAACAAAAGAAATTAAATATTTTATAAATTAATTTAAAATATATAAAAAATTAAAATAATATTTATATATTAATTTAAAGTACAATAGATTAAAAAACTGAAAACTAAAAAAAGCCTTAACGGATGTGACCACATCCGTAATTATATAAAAAATATTTAAATAATTAATTAAATAATAATACATAAATTAAATTAATAATAATTATTTTATTAAATAAATTAAATTAAATTAAATATAATTACGTAATAAATTAATTTATTTTATTTTATTAAATAATTATTATTAATTTAATTTAATTATAAAAAAATTTAATTAATTATAATCTGCCACACATCCGTTTATGTTTTATTTTAATTTTAGTTTATTTAAATATTATATTTTATTTAATTTATAGATTATTTAATTTTTTTATAATATATTATGAAAATTAATTTTATTTTATTTAATTAAATAATTATTATTATTAATATAATAAATTAATAAACTAAAAACTAAAAAAAAAACATAAAGCTTAAACGGATATGCGGCACATCTGTTAAAGAATATGACATATTCGTTAAGAATTTCGACATTCGTTGAAGAAAAGAAGTGGAAGTGTAGAATTTTTTTAAATATAAAAATTAGTTTGAGAATTTTCAAAAAAATGTGGTCGTGCAGAGAACAATTTGGAATGGTGCAGAGAATAACCCTCTTATTCAAATGGGTTCTTAAGGTCTAGCTCCTTGGTTTTTGGACTAACAGTTTTTAATGTGATAATTATGTTTATTTTTGAAAAAAAAGTAATATTATGTTATTAAAATATATATATATATATATATATATATATATATATATCATAATTTATATAAAGAATTAATATATTAAAAATTAAAATTAATTTCATGTAAATAAATTTAAAACATTCATATTTTAGGTTTGAACTTTTGGATCTAAATATATTTTTAATTTTTTAAATGAACAAAATGACTCCTTCACTTTACATAAAACTGGACTAACATAAAAACATATAGGTAATTTAAAATACACCTAATATTGAGAGTTGATTTGAAATGTGGATTGGTCCAAATTACAAAAAAGAGATTATAGCTAGTCTATCATATTATCCTGGGTTATCTCCTTTATTATTTCCTAGAAAATCGTTGTTAATATGAAAATGTAATTACGGTATAAATTCTTGCTTCACTTTACACATTTTTTTTTAATGTATGTTCGTTGGATAAATGTGTCAAATTAGTGTATTTCATAAGATTTAGCCTATTTCATAAGATTTGATTCTAGTCTATATAAATTAAAGTAAAAAAAAAAATCTACAAAATAAAAAATATCTTTTATTAAAAAACAAGATGAAATATTCATAAATTTTTATGGATTAGAATTAAATGCTAACTATTTTATTCCTATTAATATATTCATAATAAAAAGTTGTTTGATTAAGTTAATATATTGGTTTAACTGATGCTCACTATTATAAAAACGAGTTTTGATGTCCATTATTTTCAATCTTTAATATTTGCCCAAACTCCAATGTCATAGCGAGAGACGCCAATTTGATGTCGAAAGAAAAAGAGAGACATTGATTGACGTCAAAAAACTAAGATATCTGATATTCGACACCGCTCAACGACATACCTTGACCGTTGAGTACAATTTTCTAAGATAGTGAAAAGGGGCCAAATTGACATCGAAATTTAGATTATTTTTTTTTTAATAAATCATTCATTTTTATAGTTTTACCAAACTTAAAAAGTAAAAAAGTAGTAGTTTGGCATTTCATGTATCCAGAACTCAGTTTCAACTTTGTATGTATTAATCAAAATTATAAACTAAAGCTATCACAAGTAAATCTGAAAATTAAAGCTATCAAAACACAGAATTAAAACGAAACTAATGTATGTCCTAACTCCATCGCTCCAAAAGATACATTGTCCACTCCTATCGTATCTTCTTCAATGTGGTCTCTGTTATTGGTGATGCATTATTGAAGAATTGCAAAAAAAGACAACTTTATTATGTTTGCATTCGAATGTGTGAATAAAATTTAATTGCATTCATATCTTAGCTTAGGCCATTTGCATACATAATTGCATTAGTTGAATGATTTCATCATGCATTATCTTTGTTTCGGATCATGCATTTGGGTTTTGCATTTTTCTTGTAGATAGGTGTTTCTAAGTGTTAAAATCACAAGTTGGAAAGAATTGATGTCCAAGATGCAAATTGATGTCTAAGATACAGAGTTGAAACCAGAGAACTCCACAACTTAGTTGTGAACATTTCCACAACCTGTGGATTTTGCTCAAAAATGCAGAGTTGAAACCAGAAAGCTCCACAACTGAGTTGTGAACGTTTTCACAACCTGTAAATTTGTCTCAAGAGAAACAAAATGCACACAACCAGAGAAGTGCGAAATTGAGTTGTGCTTTTTCCATAACCTGTGGATTTACTCTAGGAGTGCGAAATTGAAACCACAGAAGTACACAACCAGATTATGGATTTTTCCATGAGCAGTTGAATTTTCCAAATCATTCACTAACTTTTAATATTATGTGGATTTAAAAAGATTAAAGAAAAAGAGGACAATTACATTGAGGGAGTAACCACTCCCTAAAAGGAGGGAATTGGAAGAAAATTAGGGGAGCGACACTGGAGATTAGAGGAAGCACACTGAATTCATTTCCACTTCTTCTTCTTTTAGTTTCTTGTAAATTTTTACATTATGTAGAACTAATTTTTCTTTTTGTTAAAGGATTGATGTAATACTTTAGAATATAATTTATGAACCTTGACAATTGATGTTTAGTTAATTTTAATTATCCTAGTGTTCTATTTATGTTCTAATGTCTATTATATGAGCAGTTTCACAATTAGAAAATTGGAAATTGTTTGTAATTATAAATGGAGTAGATTAGATGTTGTCAAAATTGGAAAATTGGGCATAACTAACTAGTTTGCAATTGAGATAATAATTGTTCTTCATGATTTTATTGAGTTTTGTAATTGGCCTAAGGGGGATTGGGGGTTAGAATTAAATGAATAAGTTTGCATATCTAAGGAATTAGGGGTAAACAAGCTCTTAATAAGCTGAAGTGGATAATTAAAATTTGCACAAATTGGAAATGGTAGGAATTTATATGAAAGTGTATTAAATCAATTCTCTAAAAAAATTTATATTAATTGAATTCTCGTCACTTGTTTATGTTCATTATTTTATGTGATTTTCTGTTGCTCAAAATTACGTGAATTAGTAACCTAGTACTCAACTAATTCAATCCTAAAGGACAATATTTTGTTACTATAATAACGATTGGTACACTATGCCATGCATCCATCACATTCTAATGTTTAAAGTTAAATGTGATTTGTAATATATGTGAAAGATATATTATTATCTCAATCCAATCATCTCTAATTTCTACTCGAATGATAGTCTTGATCCAAGACATGACATAGTAGCCGCATGCCCATGAATCTGACTACTTGTTACACTAGACATGACAAAGAAAATAGTCAAATACGAAGGTCTAAAGTTCACATACAAAAATTAATAACCTAAAGATCAATGAGTTCCAACCTTTGGATCAATATTTGAATTTGTTGTGCTCTACACCTACCCACAACTCTAATTAAATTTGAAACATAGGTTAATATATTAATATCATAATGAAGTGATATGAAAGAATGTAACACTTACATTTGTAATAAGGATTTCAAGTTATGTTTCATCTTCCTGTGTAGAGAACAAAACCATACAATTGTGCATTGACTTGTTATGATCACCATTAGTTGGCAATGGACCCTATTATGAATCATAAATAGTGAGTCAATTAATTAAGTAAACCTTCATAAAATTGTACAATTAGTAACACATACCCATCAATGTATAACGTGATGTAAATCTCTCTTTTGGACTTAGTCATCCACATTTTCAAATATGATTGCTTGAATTCAACTGTGTTTTTAGAAGGTTTAATGGAGGTTCAAAAAATTCATACATGGATATCTGACCTTGGTCAATGACGGTGTCCATGTACCTATAATAATATAGTTAAGAATATATATTAAAAAGTAACTGAATATATAAATAGGAAAGACAATGAAAAATCTTACATGCATTATAGTTGTAGGATTGAAATATTTAACATGCTTTCTCCACCAATGACCTCTAGTGCATCATTTAGAGTAATGTACAATGGCGCATGAAACTGGAGGCCAAATACTCTTAAATCTCATTCCAGATCGGTCATTTATTCAACCTGTATAATTTTTTCATCAACTTTGCTAGAGGATCATCTCTGCTTCTGTCATGTCATCATCATCATGGATTACAGGTTCACGCATTGGTTGTTTCTTAGGACAGAAGTACTGAAATAAACATTTTAAAAGTTATGAATCATGACGAACGAAAAAAAAACTTTGTTGCATCACCGTCTTTCACTAGAGATGTTTCAACACCTATCCCTCATTTGCTCACACCAATAAGGTGATCATCGCAAAAGAAAAAAAAACAAACATAAAGATATTATCATACATCACTCAGTTATAAAAACAACCATATCACATGTGAAGACTCATACTAGATTCAATTATCTGTATACATGTATTGAGATCAGACTCTGGTGAGTCATGCACTTGTGGTGGTAGAAAAACTTGCCTACCCAAGTTACCACACACAAGCTTAGTTCGGTAACCATTTTTGGCCAAGGTAAAACTCCTAAACTAGGACCTCTTGCACCTCTTACCATGTATCCCACCTTTTTGTACTTGAGATTAGATTGTTATTAGAGCGATATGATAACTTCTGATATTGAATTCATACATCAATACATACACTAATGAAATACAACTGACGAGATCCCTGGAATTACATCAAACATATACAATGCACATATCCCTTAACACGCTCATCATCATGACCATTTCATACATCTTTATTCACATGCGTATTTATCCATAAATCTATCAACCATTCTTAGATAAATATCATAAATCAACTATCATTTTAATATCATATAGTCATGCATTTAACATACCAGAAAAGTACATATAAATTGATTTAGTCTCTGTTAATTTTGCTCAACGAGAATATTTATTCACTTAGCGAATAGTTCCTAAAAGCACACTTGTCCAGTGACTAAATAGCTCGCCCAACGAGATTCACGCAAAAGTTGCCTAGTGAGACTTGTCTTGCTGGTTGCTGCTAAGTTAGTGAATTCTTTGACATTGACTTTGTTCAAAAAGTATATTCTCGCCCAGAGACCACCAAGTCAGTAGCTCTCTGACTTTGACTTCGCCCAACGAGTATATTATCGCCCAACGACAACCAAGTCAATATCTCTATGACTTTGACTTCGCTAGTGATTATATTCTCAGCAACAACCAAGTCAGTAGCTCTCTGACTTTGGCTTCACCCAACAAGTATATTCTCATCCAGCAAGTCAGCATAATTCTATAGAACATAATGTTACATATTTATGTCATTCCAATCCTGCAAGTTCAATCCAATAGGTAACACAAATGCCAAAACATACCAAATTTGAATTATTTAACCTTCACTCACTCAAATCATCTAATCAATAACACCAATCTGACAACATTCTTAAATTTCATCATACAATCAATTCATGCAATTTAAGAACCTAACCACAATTCAATAGATCACACTCATCACATAGCTCATTCATTTAGTCAATTAACCATAAATCATAAAATTATAAATTCAAGGTATTTATAACTTAATAACAATGTAATTAGCTTCCCTTAATTACCTAACCAATAGCTCACAAGACCTTAACTAGTGAAAATCCTCTCAACTTGTAGATACTCTATCTACACATAGAAACATCACAAAGAAACTCATATATATGACTAAAAATATGCATGCAAGTGAAAGAAGACTCACATACATCAGATAACATAAAAAAACTAAGAAAAGAGTTAAAATTCATGAACTTACACAAATAAAAAAATTGATCTGTCCAATTCGAAAAACTCATCACGAAAACCAATATTACGACCTCAGTTTCTCAATTAGACGAACAGAAAGAAAAAAATTATAAAAAAAAATCAAATAATATTTAAATAAATAATATTTTATAATAGTGAAACTCATTCATAATAAAATTATTTATATTAAAAACATTTTATTACTAAAATAATCGAATATCTGATCACTTCTAAAATGTGAATTCATATTTATAATCACTTTTTTAAAAGTAATTGGTTTATAACTGTTTAAAAAATATTTTATTTTAATATTAAATTAATTTTAAACATTTACGTCGCTATGACATTTTCTTATGAAAATTCCCTTTACAATATACAATTATCATTTTTCTACTTTAACAGTTTTCAAAATTATAAAAAAAAAAACAAAGTCATCAATGAAAATTTACGTTACAAATTCAAATTTAAAAAATGTCTCCACACCAATTTAAAAGTCTATTACTAAAATATATTGTTTGAAAAACGCGTTAAATCACTATATATATTTACTTTAACTATAATAATGAAACATCTTGAAGCCTCATATATATATATATATATATATATATATATATATATATATATATATATATATATATATATATATATATATATAATGCATTACAAAATTTCAAATAATTAAACTTCTGTTTATTGTGAATTTTAAGTCATTACGTCTTCAAAACAAATTCAATCCTGATCCTGCCAATGAGTCTTTTTAATTATTTTTCGATAATGCTACTCTCTTAAACTATTATATTATTTCATATTTATCGGTTTTCTCTTTAGTTTATCCTATACCAAATGAAACGTAAAGTCTAGGTCTTGTTGCATTTGAACAACCATAAACTATTTTACGTTTTTTTTTTTCAGTGGGTTTATCTAAAAGTCAACCCATCCCAGTTGTTAACGTATCTAATTAAATCAACTTATCTTGATAACTCACGTGAACAGCGGTTTCATAAATCCGGACATCTGGCTTGTGGTGGGTCCCAAGTATAATTACACTTTCCCAGGAACATTACGTAAGCTGTATAAATACCAGACTGAGTTTGTACAGTAATACAAGTCTTTATTTGTGAGTAATGATTTAATTAATAAGAATTAAGCAAAATAATTAATTTACTTATTATAAATCGAGACTTATTAAAGTACCCCATTTCTAATTTGAAAATTATAAACAGTAATGCACGCAACATTACAATTTAATATCTTATGCACTTGAATTTAAAACATCCTGCAATATTTTACTTCAAATTTATTATTTTCAATTTTTAATAGAAAAGTAATTTTTTGACACACTTAAAATTTTTACGTTCATTTTGATATTATTTTTTTTATTTTTTTTATTTTTTTAAAAGAGAAATGATTATTTGACACACTTAAATTTTTTTCATTTATTTTTATTTTTATTTTTTCAAAAAAATATAAAATTTTATTATTTTATAACATTTTATTTTTATATTCTGTGTGAAATGAATGTAAAAATACATCATGATACTATTATTTTTTGAAAAATATAAAATTTACACTATTTTATCCTTATATTATGTATCAAATAAACGTAAAAAAGTATATGACGGTATCATTATACTTTTTAATAACAACATGGATGACATGCAAGCTTATCACTATTATTTCTGAAATTAATAGAAACAATGTAATGTAAAGAAATTTACAGAGTGTAATTGTCCAAGTGTCTGTTTATACAAAGATGACATTAAGATTTTAACTTAGATGGCAATGCAAGTTACGAGAATCTTCCGCCATGAGTCACTCCCAGGTTTTATCCACATGACGACAAAGCATTCCAGTTTGTTCTTTTTTAGAGAGCGTCTTGCCTTCCATTTACTTGTGACAGAATAGAGTTGTGGTTTCGTTTGTTATTGAGTATTGTATCGAACTTGTTTCTCTCTTTCGTTAATCACAAATGGAAGGTTTACAAAACATGGATGGAGAGTTTGAGGCAGAAAACCTTGATACGTTCTTTGATTGGGACGACGACCAATTCATACCAACATTTTTACAGAGTGACGCTTCCATCACTGCTTTGCAAGATCTAAATTTAATGGAAGATTTTAATTTCCAAACTGAGGTTTGCTCCTGTTAACCCCTCTGCAGTAAGGACTAAGCTGCCTCTCTTTCTCTTTCTTACCTTTTATAATAAAGTTTTATTCATCTTGCTGTATTTGTGTTTTTCTTTTAAATGGTCAGAAAGGAAAATAATAGAAAAAATAAAAATAAAACAAAGGGTTGTTTTCTAAGGTGTTTGGTAAGAGAAAAAAAAATGAAATTTTGCTTTTTTCTTGTCTAATTGTTTAGAAAATAAGAATAATTTGATGTTTAAATTTACAAGATGATCTTTCTCTTTGAAAGGGAAAGATTTGAAAATCATTGAGCCCCACGTGCATTTTCATATTTTTTTCTAGCGTGTGTAATAAATAATGTAAAAAAGAGTAAGGAATTGTTCATATATATTTTTCCTCTTTCATATATGTTTCTTTTCTATTATTGCCATTTATCAACTGCAAAATTTTAAGATCTATCAACGTATGTGTAGCACAACAATGAGCACAATTGATTAATTAAACTATTCTTTCGAAAACATATCACACTGCACGTTGTCACGTAAGAGAGGAAATAGAAATGTTTGTCTGTGCTGGCTGTTAATGGCAGTGAATTTATATGAATGATCCAGGTTATGGAATCAATAGACCAAGCAGAAACTCAGGTCCAACCCACGGACCCAACATCTTGGTTTTCCCAGGGACCCTCAAGTACTACGGCTTTTCCTTTCGTTCCAAATCCACTGCCATCACCACCAAACGCTTCTGTTCTTGATGAGCTCAGCAACTCTTTACCATCCCTGGTAAATTAATAATTCTTATTATTTTTTTTAAAATAAAAACACGTAATTAACATCTTAATTCTTTTAATGCATATAAGATGACAAGTAATATACTTCATTGCGTAATTTAATTAGGAGGAATTGATGTTGGACGGTGAAGGTCTATCTTTTCCAGGACTGGATGTGACACAAACTGCTTGCTCCAATCAATTCTCAGACTTGCAAGATCAAAATGTGCTTGCGTAAGTTTTCCTGTCATTTTATGAATTGTAAATTTTATATCTCATCATAACTATAGTCTTAAAATGTTTGTTTACTTTCTGCATCCCATGGTGTAGGCTTGAAGATCTTCATTTTAATGGCGAGCAAAACACAGTCGAAATCAATAATATCAATGTTAACCAATCATCATCTAATCCAGCGTTGTTCCACCCAAACCCCGTGAGTATAATTGTTGAAAAACATGTTCAACAACTAAGGTTGCATTACACATGTTACATTGTCTTTGCTTTTTGGTGAATCAATATATCTGGAGTTGTATGCAGGTACAGGTGATGCCAGCGAATGAAACATACTCAAGTGGATTGTTTGCGCCATCCCAGAGACCTGCGTTTTTTCCTGTTCAGAATCATATCAGTGATTCCCATGCTGCATGGAACTCTAGGTGCTCTTTGCCTTTTTCTACTTCTACTTTTATCCTTACCCAGTTATTCCCTCCCCTTACAAATAATGAATCCCACAAGAAAACAAAATTACGAGTCTCACCATATGAACCCCACCTCTTTGATCACTGTGAAACTCACTCACAACTTTGTATCTTTCGTAATAGTTTTTTCAAGCTTACGATTAAACACGTTTTGATGATTGCTTCCATGTTCTGACGTTCAATTGAATATGGATTTTTAACAGTAGGCCCCAACACTTCGAATTCTCCTCTTCTGATATCTATGGAGCACAATACGCACCCAATTGCATGCAGTGAGATTTCATTCATCTGCTCCTTATTGCAATCACTCGATCAACAAGTTAACAACAAAGTGCATTAACTGTTTATTTTTTGTTCAGGTCATTCTCTACAGTGCAGAATCAAGTGGGCCATTCCTCTGAATTGCGGCATATTCATGATTTACAATCTCAAAGTTCTACGGGGCCTGTCAACTCATTGTATCTATCTATAGTTTCATCTTTTCTTGTTTTGGAAACATGCTTCTACATGAAATTTACTGTAGTGTCTTTAACTTTGTAAAAAATCAGCTTAAAGTACCATGCGCGTGGTTACGTTTTTCTTTTTCTTTTTTGTCTTAGGTTGGAGCCATACTCGGATGTTGACACTGCTTTTGTAACAAGGCCAACAATTCCTTATCAACTAGGTTGTAGACCTGTGCTGCCTAAGCCTGCAGTTCCTTCTGCATCCTCACTTGCCAATTATGGTCAAAAACCTAGCTTATTTGCGACAAGCCATTCCCAAAGATCCGGATCTTCAGGGCCTCCGACCAATCAAATGTTTGGCTTCAAATTTCCTCTCTGGTTACTAGTTCACAAAAAAATTCCATTGAAGGATTTATATACTAATTTAAAAACTTTAAATATCCAACCATATATATATATATATATATATATATTCATTTTAAGGTAGATATCCATTTATCAAATATAACATTGTATTTATTAGGTTAATAAGATTCCCTTATTGCAGGTATTCCCCGTTTCAGGATCAGCGCCATCATCCCCAAGTCGTTATGCCTAATATCCAAGGACAGCGAAGTGGTGCCTCAATGCAACAGTGGTGAGAATTCAATTTATCAATAACCATTAACACTCTCGGCTCGACTAGAAAGATACAATGCCATGTTTTTCATGAAGCCGACGATAATTTCTGTATGTTGTAATAATTCATTACTTTTCAAATAAAGGTCCCAGGGTGTGCCCAATCACTTTAGCAAATATAATCAAAGGATGAATACCCGTAATCTGCGACGGCATAGTAGCACAAGTCCTTGGGCAACTGGAGCATCAAGTTCACGAGTTTCTACCTCCAGGGAGGCTAAGATTGCTCCTGGTTTAAGGTATAAATAATACTTAAAAAGTTTCATTTCCTTGATAAAATGTTTAATAATAACATAACAAAGTTTATCCAGAATACAAGAAGAAGTCACTATTCCGAAGAATGAAGTACGGACTAGTCCGGAAAAGGGAAATCTTCAAGGAACTTCATCAACTAGGTAGATTAGTTCAGCTATCTACTATTTACACCAGTGAATATTGGATTTGTTCTTATTTACATGGTTGAATTTGTTTATAGGTCCCAACCTTCTGAAGCGATTAGGAGGATTCTGAATATGAATCCTTCGCGGTTGGTTAGGCGTCCCATCGCTGCTGGACAAATTCAAGCCAGCCACCTACCCGAAAGGGTAAACATATCCACAACCTGCATTATTTTTATTTTTATTTTTTTATCTGAGGTTACAGATACGAACATCTACGATCATCACTTTTAGTTACACTGCTAAACCTGAAAATAATGTGCGTTGTACAGGTACGTTATGAACCACCATCTCGTGGTCGTCCTCCAAAACGACGCTTTGAAGAGTATTTTCAACGTGAAAGGGTAAGCGATGTACTCGAATTTGATGGAGTAAACTGTTATCTTAATTTCTGAAAAAATAACAAATTATCTCTTTACTTTTAAAGGTCTTTGAAAGTGTAACATGCTGTCACATAATTATATACAGTTTTATTATATAAGAGCGAATTTATATACTTTGTTTTTCCTTTTACTGTGATAAAGAATATATGAACCCTAGAATGATGCAGTCTTCTGCTTGGTTTGTTTTGTTAGGTTTCTTCCGAAATAGGAAATGCTGGAACAACTTCAACATCCCGACAAGCCTTGCATATTCCTTACAGTTATCGAAACGCAATAGCCACAAATCCCCCATCTGCTCCTAGGTAGATTATGCAGCTCATAAGTCAATATCTAATGCTGCTCTTCTCACCTTACTTTCAACATTTAACTTAAAAGTAGTGAAGAAACTGAACCTTTTCATGGTGTGAATTGTCAGGTTTTCAAAGTCTCTCTATGACATAGGATTTGAGAGGAAAGGTCATCCCGTTGACCCCCTTCTTATGTTATTTAAACGACCACCAGGTAATTATAGTTCTCTAAATCACACTTTTCATGAAGAAATTTGATAAAATATTGTCAGTAATTAGCTGCCCTTTTATTCAACAATTTGCTGTAAGTTTATATATCATTGTAGAAACATTATATATAGAAAGCCAGTATTGCATATTTTGAGCTGAAAACTTCATAGTGTATGACAAATGGTAATTTTCTTCATGCAGAGAACTAGTATGCCTGGAGTTTTCAGAATATATGACACCATAACTTTTCTGCAGAGCAGTTATATCAGAAAATTTCAATTTGTATCTTTAAAAACCAGACAATACTCATAAACAAAGACTATGTTTGACAATATTATTTGCACATATAAGATTTGACAAAACACAAAGAATTAGGGTTATGTAATATATTTCTGTGTGCAAGTAATATTATCTGTGATGTTGGTTTCGGTCTACCAAGTAGTCCTGGGTGGCTTTATAATTTTGGCTTGTGTTAATGTTTCTCGGGCAAACAGACAGACTAAACCCTAAGATCTTAACCGCTAATATGACGAAATAGAATAATATCGAGTTAGGTTTTCATTATTCCTTGTCAATAATTTAGTGAAAAATGTTTTTTTACACCAAAGACAACACTTATCCGAGAGATGAAAATTATTATTAGCAAAAATGTTGAGTTGCTCAGTTTAAGAAATTAATTATTATTACATGGCTTTACTTTCCTATTTTGAAGTTTTGGAAAGTGTTTTTATTAATTGACCTATTATTTAAATTCTTTATATTATACATGTATAATATTCAAGTAAGATATAGATTAAGTTCCTTATCTGTATTTACACAATATGTTAATTAATGTATAATAAAATACGAGTTTAAGGATTTATTGGTATTCTGTCAAAAGCTATTTTGTTCATAAGTATCAGATTACATGTAAAGATATCATAACAATTTTGTTTAAGGATATATATTAAAAATTTGTTTAATGGAGAGTTATAACTTATAATAGAAAACTATATTGGTTCGGTGAGAAAGTTAATTCAGAAAAACTATTGAACAGTTCTAAGATTTGTTAAATAATTATTTTTTCTTATCCTAGATTGAAATTTATTAGATTTAATTGAATAACGGTAACCTTGTGTGTATTTACTTTTTTTTTCTCTCTCTTGTTAGCCATCCAGTCGTTTCTTTACTGGCTTTCTGTATTATCATTTGTGTTTTCGTTTGGACGGTATAGGATATGGGTTGAGTTATTTCTACCACACATATCATAATCCTTAATTATTTAATTTTTTAAATAAATATACTTAAAAGTTCAATTTATTTATTTTTTAGGTAATTTAAAGTTAAAAAAAGATATATGTTCTATGATATGATTTATAACAAACTACTTATTTTTTCAACCCTTATCTAAATTGTTCTATTATTCCACAAAATGACTATAATTTGGTTGAAGATCTTCTCATACTCAGATATTGACATCGTTCCAAGTTTTTTTTTTATCGAGATTAATATAAAACTCTAGTCGATATAGGTAAAATAATTTTAAGATATTTACAAAAAAAACAAAAAAAAAATACAACATATAGTATAAACCGACAGACAATCTAAAATAGCTTTATAATGATAGTGATTGAGAAGGTTGGTAGATGACATAAAGTCCAGCTCAGGTATCAAGGAATATTTTCTTAGGTATCAAGGAAGCAAGCTATAATTTCACAATCACCCACTAAAGTAGAACAAGTAGCTATTGCTGAAGCAATGGGTCAAGCCAGATTGTTTCAAAAGATACTAAGATAAGGAAGATAAACAAAGTGGACTCATTACAATTAACTATGACAATAAATCAAATATTACACTGATGAAAAATCGAATACAATAAAATAAAACATAGCAATTAAATACCCTTTTTAAGAAAAACAGGGACAAATATAAAAATTTGACTTTACTACTCGACAGAAGATAAAATTACAAATACTTTTACAAAGTATTACATGCTTGGAGTTACTAAATTTAAATCAAGAAAAAGTATTAAAATATAATATGCAAATTCTACAAAAAAAAAACTAAAATATGAAGTAAAAATCCACATTTTATATATAGACACAGTAAAACTTATGACTGACATTCAATTTCTAGAATAATTGTTTTATTGAAATGAGTCTATAAACATCTATGTATCCTACCATTTTGATGTAGACAATTTCAAAATATACTTTCAATAATCTAATATTAAAACGTTAACATAGCATTCATTTTACTGGTTAATCTCGAGTGCACGTATGATGTTGTAGGCATCAAGCTATTCATATTTATGACGCGCAAAACCCAATTATAGAATCGAAAACCACAATATTAAGCCGTGGTCCATCCAAACCTAGTAATAAATTATACTTTTATAAAACATAATATTTTTTATACTAATTTGATATTATTTTGTTACTTATATTTCTTTTAATTTATAAAATTCATATTTCAATAATTAATAAATATTAAATCTTTAACATGAGTTGTTCTCAATTCTTGAATATAAAAGTGAAAGTTATTGGTTATTGAGAACAATTAATTAATCAACTGTATCTGATTTTCCATTTTTAGAGTATTTTAGGTTCTCTCTTGATTTTCTTTAGTAATGAGGACAAAGAGAAAGAAATAATAATAATTGAGTGTGCTTAGAGACAAGAACCATGACCCATTTATGTAATCTCTGAGAGTTACTTTTTCTAAGTTTTAATAATTATAATTTGATCCTTTTAACAAATTAAATTATTGATGTTCTCTACAAAATAAATTTTTCATGACATATATGTCCTTAGCCACATTTACTTAATTATATCACTTTATAATTGGCTAATGAAATATAATAGCCCTAACACATTTAACGATTTTGTTATATATATATATATATATATATATATATATATATATATATGAATGAATGAATGACTCAAAATTGCTAACAATCTCCCACTGGTCACAAATATATCTATACAAATTTTTACAAATGTGTTAGATTTTATGAGTTCAAAATTGTCATTATATACCTTGAGCAAATCCAAAGTTCACATCCCCTGATTATATCCGCATGTAAAACCAAAACAGTTTTCATTGCACCAATCGCAATCAAACCTCACAATGATCACTAATGTTGATAGAACCAAATGACATGGATTCATCATGAAATGTGTAGCATGAAAATTACGTGAAGGTGACCTGTTTGCGTCTATTTTCAACTGGTCCTTACTTTATCTCAATGGGATCAATGTAATAACCTTGATGTACAAAGTGTAATTTATGAATAATAAACCATAATGTATGCATACATGAAAACTGAACATAGAACACAAACATACAAAAGGATCGCGAACCCAAGTGCGACCTCACCATTGCCACTGCCTCGTGCCATCACCACCGTGAAGCATCACCACCGTTGTTGCGCTGCAAAGCCCACTTCAGGTTGTCGCTGCTGTAAAAATCGTGCCACTCAACGAGAGAACCTGTAACCACCACATCTCCACTCGCGACGCCATCAAACCTACAAACCACAAGAATCAATCTACAGAAGGACCACGAGCTTAAATCGCAAACCCCTTTCGCGAACAAGATGCGCGAGCTTCGCGTCACCGTGAGTATTCTCAACCACCTGCGAAAAGATATCAGAAACCCTAAAGTAGTTCAAGACCCTAATCATGATCCAATAGCAACAAGCAACTCGCATCTCCATCCATGGCCGAAAATCGCAAGCAACCTTCATTCAGGGCATAGGAGTAAGCAGTTTCCCTTCTCTATCAAAATCCTAATTTTGGGGGAGAAGAGGTTGCCACGTGTAGTATCCACCTCAACCTCTTAATGCTTACCACGTTAGCACAGACAACATAAAAATGACACGTTATCACTATGTACTGCCATATCATCAGACTATTAACTTCGTTTGTTTCTTTCTAACGAAAATGACGATGTTAACATAAAATTTTCTATTTAAGGATCAATTAGACATTATTTTTAAACCTGAGACCAACTTGACACAACCGAGCAAAACTAGAGACAAAAGAGACTATTAAACCTATTTTATATTTGCAATGTTTATCAAATAAATATAAATATAAATATAACTGAGCTTACTATTAATCAAACCTTGTAAACATAACTGTTGAAAAAACACGTGTCCCTGACTGAAGTTGCACTTTGCAATCCGAAGGCTTTGTTTTTTGTGGACCTTAATTGACAATATTGTTTTGTCAATATCTAGACATGTATGCAGGAACATGCCCCACCCCCCAAAGACCTGCTTTAATCATATCAGTAACTCTAATGCTGTTTTAGGCTGTTCTCTTTCTACTTAAATATATTTACTCAGTTATGCAGTTACAAATCATTAACCTATAAAAAAGACAACAAAACTTAAATATATTTAATTCTTACGTCTCTGCTTCTGTGAAACTCACAATTTTGTATCTTTGCAATTTTTGAAGCTTAAGAATTAAGTATGTTTCCATGTGCTCATAATAACGTTCATTTGAATATGAATTTTTAACCGTAAGTGCACAATTACTGCATTAACTGGTCAACGAACCAAAATGCATGCACGGCTTGTTTTCATTCGGATCACCCCAATCATAATCAAGTGTGGACCGCCATTCCTCTGAATTATATGGGATGGATAAACGTCCTCAATTTAATATAACCTATAAATTTAATATTTTAAAATTTATATTTCATTTATTGGATTAATTGGATTTAATTTTTTATAATTAATTCGACTGAGTTTTTTTTTAACATCCCAATAAATCTATAACACGACCTATAGTTTATTTAAGGAGTTATCATGAATAATAACAAAGAACAGTGGAGAAAAGACAAGTAAAGAGAAGAGAACAAGAGATAAAACATATAAAGTTGAAATTGTACAAAATATAGAAGTCAGATACAATTTATAGAATTAGACCGAACGGTCTTGATACAGTTCATGACCGAACGGTATTAAAAAGGGGGTATCTATACCGAACGGTTCTACAAAATACTTAACCGGACGGTCATACACTAAGCGAAAAGTAAAAGTCTAATCTAAGGACCAGACGGTCCTGCACAACTCTCTGGCATAACGTCCAAAGGGATCTCGGTCTGCAGAGCATCTTCCAAGGTATCTTCATGATCACCCTCTGCTCACACCCAAAAGGATGATCATTGTAGTGAAGAGAACAACCGAACGGTTAAGACCGAACGACACATGGACAAGACAGGAAAATAAGGGTAAGCTTATGTAAATTTAATTAATCATTTTCATATACTTTTAAAACATTTCAATAATCCACACTCATCACGATTCCAAACATTTCTATCAATCTAAGTGTATCAATCAAAAACCGAACGGTAACATCATCATAACCAATCTGTCCAGACATTGTCCGGACTGTATGAACCATGTAGCTCGCCGCTCTCTGCACCCGGGTGGACCTGGCTGGGATACACTCAACAGACCGCCACCCGAGGCTACTCCAGTGGAATCACCTCGGTATAGAAACACCCTGAGGCTAAAGGACCTCCTGCCATTCCCACGAAAAAATTACCCTTCTCTACCTGAGAAGATGTACTCATGAAATATCAGGATAGAGTAGAACCTGAGTCTCACCATAGTCATACTTTACCAAATCAATTTCCAATTCATGAGATATTCCTCCCTGGAATACTCTTAAAATCACAATGAATTCAATAATTGACCGAACAAAGATAAGAAGACCAAGTATCAAAGGAATTCAACAAGCGACCGAACAGTCGAAAGCATATAAGAGACCGAATATAACAAGGGGTTTCCATCAGATGACCGAATGGTCGGATAAAGAAGAACACCGAACGCTATTTGAAAGCCAAAGAATATAAGTAATAACTGAGAAAGAATGAACGGTCACTAACTAGTTGACCTTTTAAGAGATACCGAACACTTTATAACTTGAGCCGAATGCTTTAGAATAACAAAAGTTCTCTTCAATAAAGTGAGTGTCAGTACAAGACCGAACACTCTTTAAAATAAATAATATTAATGTAAGACCGAGTACTTTCAACAAATATTATAAATATGTAAGACCGAACGCTCAGTGTATGACCGAACGTTCTTCCAATAAGTAATAGAGACTTGAAACCGAATGTTTCATAAGTTAAGTATTAGTCTAAGACCGAACACTAAATTAACCGAAGGCTAGTATATGACCGAGCACTTCTCAAGGCCGAACACTTTTCAAGACCGAGCACTTAACTATGAATATTATATGTGTGAAACCGAACGCTTTTCTAAGAAAATACAATTTATACATAACCGAGTACTCCGTCTATGACTGAACGCTCAGTATGAGACCGAACGCTCTTAAACATGTAAATCATTTCTGACTGACTAACTAAATAAGGTATTTAAGTTTCAATGCAATAGTACAAGACCGATCGGTCTTCAACTGACTCCTACAAATGGAATACAATCTAGACTGATCGTTTTAGGGAAACCAAACGGTCCTAATGACCCTTCGATTACAGATTCAGTATTTTCACTAAGTTACATAACCTTATAGGCTAATTTCATACCAAAAATCAAACATACATTTCTCAACTGCCAAAATCATACAATCAACAATCATATGCTCATACAAACATGCATATAAAATCTTCATAATTAAATTTATAAGTTTCCCTTACCTCTATTTCCAGCTAGCTTCTAGGGAACTACTTTTACGGCTTCAAAAATTCCAAAGTGCTCCAACAGAGATTTTGATCGGTGCAAATGGAAGGTCTCGTCGCCAGGAAGATCTAATCTAAAAGGGAGTAAGGTGGTCGAAGAAGAGAAGGGGTTAGAAATCTAGAGAGAAGTTGGAGGTTCTAGAGAGAAGGAAGAGAAGATGGAGTTTCTGGAGGTTGAAGACGAAGAGTTTGCATGCAGAAAGTGACACCATTTTCAAATTTCAACTTTAAATACAGCCTCCACTAAAAACCGCTCGGTCCACTCTCTGCCTACCACCACATGTCTTCCACTTTCTGGAAACACTCATTCCCTCTGCTGTCGCACGGTTTTCGAGGGCGAGAAATCAATTGCACTGACAGTTTTGTCTCCCACTAGCATGGGAAATTCAGAAAGAACGATATGTGTACTCCACTAAAGTGAAACATTAAATGGGACCTGACATTTTTTAGATTGTATAATTTATATTAAAGTTAATTTCTTTAATAAAAAATATTATTTTTGCTTTCAACAAATTATATAAATGTAATAAATCTCTAATTAAAAGAATTGCATGTATAGTTTTAATAATGATTATTATAATGAATTATAATTTTATATAATTTATTATTAAATTTTAACAAAATAATATCATATTAAAAATATATTTAAAAATTTATGAATATTAAAATATAAATTCAAATTGACCGTTATTATTTAAACGTTACAAATTTATTGAATCCAATCATATCTCAAATTATGTTTTAAATTTCTTCGAATTTGGTTTGCTAAGGATCTTTTTTCAGTTCTGCACCGCAACAAATTGTTGGTTTCCGATCTCAAAATTTATTAGGTCCTGTCTATCCTCTGAGTAGTATTTCACCTTCTATTTTGGAAATAAGTTACATGAATTTTACTGTAGTGTTGTGGAAAAATGAACCCTTTAATAAATCGATATAAATTTAATTTTCACAATTATAAACAAAATCTTTCAAGATGAAAATACAAAAACAATTTTTACAGTGTTCTTGTTAACTTTATGGTCTTATTGAGTGCAACAGTTATCTAATGTTGAACAAGTTTTCAAGAAGATAATATTTATTACTTTTTAAGTGTAATATGTATACTTGTCATTTTTTATTAACAAGTTTTTGACATCGGAACTTGAGTCCAACACAAAGTTATTTGAGCATTTATTACTCTTAAATTTTATCGTATGTTTTCTTTTCTTTTACTTTCTTTAATACAATTTGTTTACAAATGTTTATGCTTTCTATTAGTTTGACTTTTTATTGTTATTTTTTATTTTTTATTGTCAAGAAAATATTATTAGACAAGAAATTTTTAGACAAATACTCATGTTAAGGATATTAAAATTGTGTGATAAGTGTAAAAAATACTTTTTTTTTATATTTATTGGTTAGCTTAAAGTTGTAATTATTCACGAATGATGTGTTTTCTTCATAGAAAAGATATAATAGTTGGTAGGAAAGTGGTCTATCTCCTCTCAAATAGCTATTTAAAGTGTTGAGGTTGTTATTTTTCCTTAATTGAAAAATCTTAGATTTTTAAGATTTCTTTCTCATGTTCATCAATAGTTTCTTCTGTTACTGTCTCTTCTGATCTTTCTTATATTACCAATGTGTTTGACCCATTGATATATGATTTTTCTCCCATGACAAAGATGATTTTTGTTAGTTTATTTATAGTCGTGGTGACTCTTCAAATTTGACCTCTTTATCCCTAGAATGTCAACAATTTGGTATCATTTGAGGACAAAAACAAATATTTTCACTAAATTTTTATTAATTATTTTAATAACAAGCTTGATACATACGATTTGTATGCACTAGGGATGACAACGGGTCGGGTCGGGCACGGATAGTGTCTACCCGCAACCCGACCTGACAAAAAAAAATCCACCCGCTATCCGCATGGATACCCGCTTAAAAAATATCCGCGGATATTTTAAAACTCGCCGATACCCGCAAATATTTAAAAAATTATATTTTTTTAAATTATTAAAATAAAATTTAAATAGAATTAGAAAAAATATATAAATTAAATTAAATATAAATTAAAATTTAATTTTAATTAAATTTAACCTTGTAAAATATAAATTAATGTTAATTTTAATTAAATTTAACTTAATAAAATATAAATTAAATTTTTATTTTTTGCGGGTAGCGGATATCTGCAAGTACGGATAGTATAATACCCGCATCCGACCCGTTTATAAGCAGATATTAAAATGTCTACAACCCGCGGGTTGCGAGTAATAAATATTCGCAGGTATCAGACGGATATCCGCGGATATCTGCGGACGCACATTTGTTTGCCATCTCTAATATACACCTGCTTGAAGAGTGTTAGATATATTATTTTTATTTTTTATATTTAATTAGTTTATTAGTATTTTTCTTTGTATTTTAAATCAAACTCATATTTATTTTATTATAAATAGAATATTTGTGTATATATTCAATAAAAAAAAAATAGTTCCAATTCACTGAACGAATTCTATTTGATTTTTTTTTAATTTACATAAAATTGTTTTTATCTTGAAGGATGGGTGAAATTTGTAGCCATAACTTTCTCCTGCTATCAATTTAATATCATTTCACATTTTCCCCCTTTGGTAATGATCTGTACGGGGTTAGCGGCACCTAGAAGTTCTAAGCAATAAATATTTACATTTGAGTTAATTATACTCAACTGCGATGGTAAATTTTGCATGTCATCAAAATAGGAATTTTCTTTATTTTGTTTCCATGCGCGCTTTTGTTTCTTTTTATAAAGACCTGAATTTCCTAGTCTGTATTTATTACTTTTTATGAAGAAATGTCACTGAATTCTATTAGCAAAAAAGGTAATTCAAATTAAGGTGAGTGTTCTTAATGGAGAATTAGATTCCCTTTTCTTTTTCTCTTTCCTTAAAATGGCATTTTCCAGGAATTCTTTTTGTTTTCATAAAATTTGTATTTTATTAAAAAAAATTGAATGTATTGGGATTATTTTATTGCACAAATAAAATTAGGGGTCAACGTGATTCAATTCAACTTATATTAGTTCATCACCGATTGAGTTAAAAGGTAAGTTAACTCAATTTTTTGACTATATTTTTTTGTGAAAATAAATTTCTAACTCAGACTCAATCTACCATGGATCAGCTGGTTAATAAATTCTCTCTTAAGAATGTTTTGTTTTTCGATTTATGTTATATATTAATTAGAGTATAATCAAACTAAATTTACTCCAATTATTTGATAAAAATAGAATTAAAGTGTTCACTCCTTTTATCAAATATTATTATAAATATAATATTTGAAAATGAAAATGTCAAAATTTGTAAACAAATAAATTAAATATTTAAACTATTCAAATTATTAAATATCATTATAGTATTTAAAAGTTGTCAAACTGCACGATTAAAAATAATAAATAAATATAATAAAAAATTTGTAAAAAAATGGTAGAAAAACTAAGGATTATTATTGGTGGATTTTATGTCAACCCACCTTCAACCCAGTTCAAACTTATTTAAATATAGTTAAGTAAATTGGGTTTATTTTGATTCATATTTAAAAAAATACTTTTTTTAATTTAACTTTTAGTGAGTCGAATTGGCTAAAAAGTTGAAACTTATTTTGTTATTTTTGAATAAAATTGTCTTTAAAACTATATTTCTTTATTTCATTAATTACATCTTCTAGAAAATGTCAGAATGTGAACCAAACAAAGGTTATATAATTTTATATTGAGTAATAGTATCATGACACACTTTTACATTCATTTGACATAAAATACAAGGAAAAAATTGTTATAAAAGTGTAAATTTTTGTATTTTTTTCAAGAAAGAATAGAGTAAAAAGTAAATAAAGCTAATGTCAAATGAAATTAAAAAATTTAAGTGTGTCAAAGAATATTTTTCTATTATATTTGAAAAGAAGTTGGGTTAAAAAAACTGAGAGAGATTTTATATGGATTAAAGATACCAATGAAATTATAATATATAAATAGGTGAATCTATAATTTATAAAAATATGAAAAACTCACTTTATAGAAAAATTTAGAAAGATAAATTTTATATTTATTTATATATTATAATTTTGTTAGCATCTCTAAAGGATATATGATCTTTAACAACACAATTTATTATGATATGTTTAAATTATTCATAAAATACGTAGAGTCAATTTATTTATGGAAAGAAGTTGTTGAAAAAACTTAAACATGTTAAAGATTTTATATTGTTTAAAAATTCAATTGTTATAATATAAATGGATGCTAAAAGTTACCTTATAAGTTAATATAGTAATATAGGATTTAGATATAATAAAGTTATTTATATATATATATATATATATATTATAATTTGATCATATTTCTAAATGATATATGATCTCTAGCAACTCAATTTATTATTATGGTGTATTTAGATTATCCATAAAATAAGTAGTGTCAATTTATTAACATTTACATATTTTATTAATATAATCTTATTTACTAAAAACTATTACTATTAAAAATAAGAAAAGTGGAGAAATTGTAGTAATAAATTGGAATTCAAAATAATCTACCATAAAGTGTTTTTTTCTTTTAAACATCAGTTTGTGAGTAATTCTTCTTTTATGACCATTTATTATTTTTAAATATTTCTCACACTTGTGCAATACTTTCTTACCAAGTATACGTTAAAAGTTAAAGGTGGGGTATTATTTGGATTTGAGTATTTTATACACTTTTGAGACGGTTTATGCATGCGAAAGTCAACATATATATCTCACTACCATTTAATAAGTAGTTTAATTTTGAGTCTCCTCTAACGCAGTTTCAGAAATCTAGACAACCTGCTTCTGGTGGACCCAATGCTATTAATCTGCAACTTTGTAAGAGGAATATTTTCTAAGAAATATTAACTTACAAGACACTCAGTTTCATGCAGTTAAACTCTTTATGACATATTTTATATCATCATAAAATAATTTAAAAGTTTATTTGCACAGAGTGTAATGAACAAAAAGAAGACAAAAAGATATTTGATTATAGAAGGTCCATCCTTTGTTGACAGCAAAGCTTCCTTTGTTGTCTCTCTTGGGAGAGGTCACATTTTATATCATCAAAAACACAAAAAAACATCATTAAAACGTTATAAATGCAGACTGTAATTGTTCAAATATGTTTTATATATAATACACAAAGATGACAAAGAGATTTCATTATATGGAAGGTCCATTCTTTGTTGACAGCAAAGCATCTTTGTAGTTTCTCTTCTTTTTCCATCCATTGCATGCACAAGCTTTGTTATAAATACTCAATCAATGTTTATAATTTTTCTCTGTCCCTTTTCTCATACCATACCCCATCATTTATAATATCTCAAATTTCTTTCCTCTCTCATTTTCTCTTCTTTAACATTTCAGGTATTTCTGAATAATTTTTTTTCTAATTTACTAGAGAAGATTTTTCTTATTTTTTTTATCTTAATCTCTTTCTGTTTTTCATCAATCACAAATGGATTATGTACAGGACATGGATAATTTTGAGGCAGACAACCTTGGTATCTTCAGTGACTGGAACGACGATGACTTCCAACCAACATTTTTACAGACAGACACTGTCTTCACTGATTTGGATGATGCAAATTTAATGGAACATTTTAATTCTGAAATTGAGTTGCCTCCTCTTCCCCCAGTGTAGTAAGTACTGAGTTCGCACTCATTTTCTTAAATTTTTTATTTTATTTCATAAATCTAACTTTATATGTAATAACTTATTTTTGAAAATGATTTAGAAGGAACGGAGAAGGAAAAAAAAACTAATTAAAAACCATGAAAAAAAAGGAAAAATAAAGAAGGTGGTGGTAAAGAGATGATTTATTAAACAGCTTTTGTTAAACAGAAGAACAAAAGGAGAGACAAAACAATTTTTTTATCTGGTTTAATTGCTTAGAAAAAAAAAAGGAACACACGTGTATACGATTATATAAATATTATTAATAAAAAATAAGTGTAGAAAATGAATATAATTTGATATTTTAATTTACAGGACCCACACGCTTTCATGCTTTCTAACCTTAATAATATCACAACAGTTTCTTCATTCCAAATAAATACTTAAGTTTTTTAAGCTCTGATTATTATTCCAAATAAAGTATTATTAATGTTTTTCTTTCTTCCAAATAAAGTATGTATACATGGCACATACCATTGTTCTGCTACTACTGTTTATTAAAAGTTCTTTTGAGAATAAGCAAAGCACTTTGCATCATTTGTATATTATCCATAAAAAGAATCTATAAGTGTTTATTTGTGAATGATTGTGAATTTTACATGGATTATACAGATCATGGAGGAGCCAATGACAGAAATAATAGACCCTATGGCGTGGTCTTACCAGGGTTCAAACGGAGCAACTCTCACTTTTGTTCCGAACCCGCTTCCTCCGTTACAACCAAACACCTCACTTCTTAATGCACAACAATTAGACAACCCTTCATCATCATCATCATCTGGATCTGGGGTAACTGCTCTTATCTCAAAGTGTTTCTAAGTGTATATGCAACTTTAAACTAATCTCGCTTTCCTTTAATGCATAATTAATTAGGAGGGGTTAATGTTAGATGCTCTTCCAGCTCTTGAAAGCCAAGACATGACGCTAGCGGGTTATTTCAATGAACTCTCTGAACTTCAAAATGCGAATTCGGTTGCGTAAGTTTCTCCTTTCATTTTTGAATTATCCATTGTATATCTCATCGATCGTAACCAGTAATATTATAAAATGTTAATTTAGCAGAATCGACAACAACAATTACAATGTTTTCAACACTAATCAGTCAACCTCGTACCCAGGACTGCTCCACCAGAACACCGTGAGTATAACTGTTGAAAAAACATGTTTAACTGCTATGTTTGAAGTACATATATTCCATACGCTGTTTTTTTATGTTGTTTTTTGTCAATATCTGGATTTGTATGCATGTACAGGCAAGACCAGCGAATTCTGAAAGGGCACAATATTCCTGTGGACCTTTTGCCCCATCAATAAGATCTACGTTATTTACGCAGCACGACCATACCAGTAACTCTCGTGCTGCGTGGAGTTCTAGGTACTCTTTTACTTTTTCTACTTCAGTTTGTTCCTTATCCAGTTTGCAACCTATATAAAATTTTTGACCCACAAACGTCAACAAAATTGAAAGTCGAACCCCACATCATTATCGGTGTGTGTGAGACTAACAGTTTTGTATCTTCCTAATTGTTTATACTTATTATATATGTTTCCATGTGCTCATAATGACGTTCGTTTGAATGTTTAACCGCAGACCCGAACACTTTCAATTCTCTGCTTCTGATGTATATGGTGCACAATACGCACCAAACTATACGCTGTATACTACCATTCCATTCTTCAACTTCTTGATGTAATTACTCGATTAATATGCTAACAAGAAAATGCATTAACTGTTTGTTTTTTATTCAGATCCACACAGCTGTTCACTCAATTGCAGAATCAAGTAGACCATGCCTCTAATCTGCAGCAGGTTCTGGATTTACATTCTCAAGATTCTAGAAGGTCTGTCTACCCAACGTGCCCAAGGTATCTAGCTAGAATTTCACCTTGTACATGAAATATAATATATATTGTTGTCATGGAAAAGTTATAACCATTCAATATATAAATCTGCATAAAGTATCAAGCTTGTGGTTGCTTTTTGTCGTAGGTCGGAGCCGTTCTCAAATCTTCAGCCTGGTTTGGTAACAATGCAATCAAATCCTTTTCAGCAAGGCTATAGATCTATACTGCCTAATCTTGCAGCTTCTTCCGGGTCCTCAGTTGCTAGCTATGGTCAAAACCCTAGCCTATTTGCAACATCAAGCAATTCCTTTGGTTCCGGATCTTCGTTGCTTGCTAAGTATGAGTTTCCACTTTTTTTAAGAAAAAAAATTCCATTTAAGGTTTTATTTATAAACGGAGAAAAAAAATACTAAATAGACAAAAGTTCAGAAAAATATAACTAGATTTGATTAATATATCTTTCTATTTTATTCATCTATCTATCGTTTTCCTTAATAGAGATGTCACAATACAAGAGAAAAATTTTAAAAATACGATGGCATTAACAACTATCTCTGTGTTAAATTTTATTAATCAAACCGTGGAAATAAAAAAAAATTGTTGGATAAATTAAGTTTGCAATCTACTTATAAAATCTTTACATTATGAGACTTTATCAAACATTTTCAATTTAATGTAAATAAAAGACTTGATACAACTGGTGAGAGATTATTGTTGAAGGGAATAACTTCCAAAGAAAAAGCTACTCAAAGTAATTTTATCTCATTTGTTTGTAATTAATTTGTTATATATACAATTTAAAAGAAATTTTTTAAAAATGCAATTATTTTAAAAAGGTGTATCCATTTATCAAAGATAACACTATCTATTTATGTTGATGACATTTTGTTATAGCAGGTATCCCTATTTGTATGGAAATCAGGATCAGCATCATCTTCCCCAAGTCATGATGCCTAATGATCAAGGACAACAAAACAGTTCTTCAATGCAACAGTGGTGAGCAACCAGATTATCAATAGCCTTTAACACTCACGGCTAGAAGTAGTCAATGGAATTTTCTTTCTACCAATCGGTAAATTAATATTGAGTTCTATATGATATATAATAATTAGTTAATTTTTCAAATATAGGTCCCAGATTGGTGAATACAATCAAAGGATGACAGCTTCCAATCTACAAAGGCAGGTTAGCACAAGTTCACAGGCCCTTATTTCAAGGTTTATGGGCCATTCAAGTTCAAGAGTTCATAACTCCAGGGAGGTTGAGATTGCCTCCGTTTTGAGGTATCAGATTTTTTCATTCGGGATGATTTTCTTTATATCCATCTGAAACGACAGGGATTGTGTTCATACCAATGATATCACCATATGGCGTCAAATTTTACACTATTTTACACTATGTTAAAATAGAATGTAATAAAATTTAAAAAAAAAAAAAAACATTCTTCATTTGCTGTCCATGTTTTCATTTCTCCATAAAAAGTTTACTAAAAACGTAAAAAATGTTTAACCAGAATGCAGCAAGAGGCTACAGGTTTACCAAATGAAGTCCTTAACAGTCGCGACAGGGGAAAACAGCCAGCGACTTCATCAAATGAGTAATTATTTTAAGATTATCTATGATTTCTGTTGCACTTTATATAGTATATGTAAAATGAGCAGAATAGTGAGTATGGGACATATCCAATTATATTTCGTTACATTGTTATTTAAAAATAGCACTAAAAAGAGAAATAGAATTAGTATAAGAATGGTGAGGGATGTTTGACCATGCTAAAAGAAAATTAAAGAGATGTGGAAGCATTTGAATAAGATAAGCAGTATTTAATTTACATAAATAGAAGACTTTCCCCAGTTTTATTTACGTGGTTGAATGTGTGCATGTATAGGAGCGAACCTTCCGACGCAATTCAGCGAATTTTAAATATGAATCCATCACGGATGATTAGTCGGAATGTTCCTGGCATCACTGATCAAAGCGGGATCCCAACAGAACGGGTAAACTTATCCTATATATCATCATTTGCTCATAATCATAGGACATTAATGTAGTACTTGCCAAAATTACCAAAACAACTAAACATGGAAACATGGATGTTGCATGACAGGTGCCTTATGTACCACCACGCCGTGGTCGTCCTCCAAAACGACGCGAACCAATTGAATCCTATGTTCAACGTTCAAAGGTAAGCATAAACATCTAATTTATCTCTTGAAAATATAATGTATTGTTACGTTAAAACTGGAGAACTGAGATTATGAGGTTATTCTGGTTGGTTTGATTGAAGGTTTCTACTGAAACTGGAAGACGTGGATCGAGCACATCACAAAGAACGAATAGGATGACGAACAGTAGTATTGTTATAAGAGAACCAAGCGTCGTACGTCCAAACCCCCCTTCTGCTCCTAGGTAAAAAGCCATCTTCTCTGTTGCTATTTCTATCATTTTCTGCATTTAACTCTCACAACTTGAGACTGCAGAAGAAACTAAGAATGTTAATGATTCTGAAATTTTAGGCATTTTGATAACGCGGTCTACGACATGGAATTTCAGCGCCAAGGTCAACCCCTTGACCCCCATCGTAGATTCTTCAGACCACCACCAGGTAATCACAATTCTCTAAACCACATTCACATTATATTACAAGCCATTTTAAGATTTTGAGCAGTAAAAAAACTTCAGAATTTATGACAAGTGATGATTTTCTTCATGCAGAGAGGTAACGTGCTTAGCCTGCTGAAACAAAGGTGCCAAGTGCCGGAAATTCTCATTTGTAGCCAAATGCATGATAACAGTTTCCTGTACTCTAAAACTCCTTATTGTTCTGACCGTTCTCATAGATTAGAAACAAAGACAATAGCTTTTAGTAATATTATTTGCACATATAATATTTGATACAAAAAGATTATGTAATAATTTAGTGTGTGCAAATGATATTATCTGGACCTTGGACGATATTGTTTGTATATCAGTTTTGCAAAGTAGTGCTGGTATACCTTTATAATTTGTCTTGTTTTAATATAAGTTGGCCCAACAGGCCCACTAAGCCCCTAAACTATCATTGCATTTTGGAGATACCAGTAATGTCGACGTGTGCCTTGTTTTTCATCCTTTTTTTTTTCTTATTGAAAAGATACCAAGAGATAAAACAAATTATTTGCAACACTGTTGAGTTGTTTTTGTTTGGTTTAATTACTATTTTTTGTTGGTTTTGTTTTGTTCTTTTTAATTAAGTCTCATTTTATATTAACATGTGACGACATTGAACTAGTACGTAGAACACAAAAAATCATAAAAAGAGAAAACTAAAAAAACTTGTAAAATAATTCCAAGATAATAATATCCGTACCAAATTTGATAAAGTTTTCATTAAAACGATTAAATTAAAATTATTTATCAATAAAAACTTCAATTAAGAAAGTAGTTAAAAGATTAGTAAGAATAGAGATCATCTAAATCGTCTTCTAAGAAATACAGAATTGTCTCTAACCAATTAGTTTTTATAAAATTTAAATAAAAAGGTAAATAAAATCAAAATAATAAAAAGGATAAAAATAAATAAAATATTAAATAAAAAATGATAAATGAAATAAATAAATAAATAAAATTTCAAAAAATCAAAGGAAATAAAAATAATAACAAAGATGATTCCAATTGTTCAATTAATTATTAATTATTTTTAAATTTTTAAATTTTCAAATTAATCAATTAAAAGTATCAATTAATTTGTTGGTATTTTTACTATTAACCATTATAGTTAAAAAAGAGAATTTTTAATATTATTCATAGTAAATTCAATAAAATTAAAGTCTCAATTAAATTATACTAAATAATGTCTTGATTAATTCTTGTTTAAAAAATTTACCTTTAATTAAAATAGAGTTTCACTTATTGACAAAAACCTATTCAATTACATTAAAGTTTGTAACTTTAATTAAATTAAGTCTCAATTAAAATTAAAAAAACTTTAACTCATTTCATTAATATGCATGTAGATTAAACATCTTCTTAGCTAGCTACAATATAAAAATAATTATTTTTACTTAATTTGAAGACAAAAGACATAGATAAACATAAATCATAATAATAATCAAAAGAACAAGAAATTTATTCTTTCTAACCTCAAAATCTAGGTAAGAAATGACAGTAGAATCAATTTCAAAGACTTAACATTTTATAGAATGTAAAAATAAGATAAAAAAAATAGATAGGAGGACATAAAAGATGGTGGAATATGAAATTAGGTCTCCAAAGAGTTCCTAAACTCCTTTTATATGTTTTCTTAAGTCTCTAGTTTTGATTTTTTTTTTAATCTTCTTTCTAATCATGTAATATCCTCTAATTATCTTGTAACTAAATTCAATATCTTTAAGATATATTTGGTTATAAGGAAGATTTAAAAATATGTAAGAAGATTTTTTTAGATTCCAAAAGATTTGACAAATATTAATTTTGATATTTTTGTATGTAATTAAATAAGATAATTATTTAAAAATATCAAATAAAATGTCTATATATTTCCCTCAAATTATCTTTTATCATAAATACTTTTGAATTATCAAAACCTTATTATGAAAAAGAAAACAAATTGCAAGGTCTAATTTTTTTTTTTTACTCATTCCCTCATTGTAGCTTTGCCAAGTTCAATTTGGCTAAGCTAAACCTTTTCACTTTTTTTATTATTTTCTTCCCTTCTTCTGCAATGTTTGGCTTGACTTTTTGTGGTTTTAATTATTTGTTATTATTAGATTTACCTTTAAGGTATCATGAAACTTTAATAAATTAATTTTTATACCTTCATGAACTAAACTCAACTACAACTACACATCTCAAAATATCCAAAGACCATTTATGCAATTAAAATGTTATTTTTAACGCGTTTTTGTATCTCATGCTCAATAAATCAAATTATAACAAATCCTAATTAAAATTATCTTTGAAAGCACAAAAACCAATTAAAAATCTAAGATTAAAAGTTAAATGAAGACATAAATATCACTAGTGCAAAATCAGCGTATAACGTCACGTGTTTAACGTCGAACTACTCAATAGTCAACGTTAAAAATGACCGGTGATATTTTTGTAAATAAATGCAATTATTAAACGTCGTTTAGAATTGTAATTTGACGTAAAAGAATATAAAACGTCGAATGTCCCAGTGTTAGACGTTAAAAGGTTAGTGAATTCAAAAAAAAAATTGAGCGGGAGATTGAAAATTCATTTACCTTATCTTAGCGCGTAGGACCTTTTTTCCTGCTCAAACTTTTTTCGAACGTAGTTTGACGACCATCACATGTAATCTTTCTTTCATTTGATACAAATGCATGTTAATTAACTACTTTGGGTATTATTTTCGTTTGTTTTCACCAATTATTTTCGTGTTCTTGTCCTTCATAGGCGCATTCTACTTTCTCTCTCACTGGAGGCAACACTTTGTTCCGATAAACCCAGGTTAGTTTTCGTTTTCGTTTTCGTTTTGAAGAACTTATTTGTTGATAACTTGTTTTTTTTTTTGTTGAACTTGTTTGTTGTTGTTGTTGTTTGGTTGAACTTTTTGATTGAACTTGTTGTTTGATTGAACTTCTTTGTTGTTTGTTATTGTTCTTTGATTGATCCTATATTACTCTTCATAGTCCATGCCTTATTAAATACCAAAAACTAAAAATTGTTTGTTTTTTCTGCTTTTCAGGTCTCGTAGAGCTGTAAAAAAGGATCACAATTAATTAAAAAATATAAAAAAAAAATTATTAATGTCGTATATTGACAAAATTCGACATTAAATTAACGTCGTATATTGACAAAATTCGACATCAATTTAACGTCTCTTGATATGACGTCGTTCTCGAATTTGACGTGAAAGGCAAAAAATATTCGATGTTATAGATTGTGTTTGTACTAGTGTATGCACTCATCATACCCCTACACTTATCATTTTGCATCCTAGGCAAAATTACTATTTTCAAAACTTTATTTCGAGTCAATTTTATATCAACATTAAACCAAAGGAAAATAACTTCATTTTAATCAACTTTATAAATCAAGTTGCCATAAATCATGCTAATGAAAAAACTTTATTTTAAACACATGAATTAATCTTTTGGATTTACCAAAAAAATCAAGTTTGAAAGGAATCACAAGTTAAAATGTATATTCTTTCACTAATGCTCTCTTAAATGTTTAAGCTCACTCAAATTACTCATGTAAGTAAACACTCTTATAACTTAGCAAGATTCTAATATTTACACACTTTTGCAAAATATACATTCAAAGATCATGAAAACTTTTCAAAATTGTAGTGTAACCGAGACAAAGGTAAAAAATATTTTAAGATGTAGAAATTTAAAAATTCAGAAAAAAATAATTAAGGAGCATAGATTTTGAAAACAAATATATTATTTTCTTTGTGTCGTTCTTGATAAAACAAATATATTTTTTCTTTATACATTTCGTTTTTCACTTTTTTTACTTCTCTCTCTTTCCTTTCACTTTTTTTTTGTCATGATATTTCATTGCACATTCTTCTTTTTTCTACTTATTATTATGGTGAGATACTCACCCCTACCCTTTAAGTATAAGTTATTCCTAACATCACCCACTAGCTTCTTCTTTCTTCTTAAGGTGAGGAAAAACATGGTTTTTTTCTTCTTAAGGTTAACAAGAAAAAAAGTTTAAGATTTAAAGGAGTTTCAGGATTATTTGACCACATAGCTAAAAACAAAAAAATGTCTCAATTACTATGCATGTCTAATAAGTTGCAAAATAAAAGAATCAAGCTAATAAAGAATAGTACATGGTGATGCATCCATCATAAGTTCAAAACTCTGTCAGAAAAAATTAAATCAAGTAATTCTCAAATTAACTTAATTAATAAACCTAACTTCTAATCAATTCATTTAACATAAAACATGACTTCTACTTTAAAATTATGACAGTTTCAATTAGTGAATCAAATTCTAAAATCCAATATTAAAATATTTTATTTAAAATAAGAAAATATTTTTAATAGATTTCTTATGAGATATTGTTTAAAAATTTCATCAAGTAAATTCTGTAATAGTCACACTAGTAGATAAATTTAAAAACATTATCTTTCTTAACTAGAATTTTCTCAGCTAGTACTTTAATAATTTTCTTAAAAAATCACATTTTTTTTTTGGATGAAAACAAAAACAAAATCCTAACGTCTCTCTCAATTATTTGAAAAATGTGAAAATGACTTGTGTTGCGACATATAAGTTCACTAAATTTTATTTTTTGGCATATTTTCTTTTCTAGTATTTTTTTCAGCAATCAAATGCTTAATTTATTTGTAGTTGATTGTTTGACATTGCTTCTACCAAAATTGTCCGTGCAAGGTGTCCTTCCGTGAAACAATACCCTCTGCATACATGACTTTTTTTTCGTACAGGACACAGTTCCACTAACAGTGGGAGCGAACAACGTCAAACATCTATCATTACAGATAAGGTCAATGAAATCATGGTTCAGGGAATTTTGAAGATAGACATGCATCTACAGCTTCAGCAACAGTAAGAAAAACCCATTTCTTTCCAATTTTATCCACAAAGTTTGCCACTTTCAGCTTGTAAATCACTAGCCACCTGGGGTTCACCATGGCCAACTGCAAAACCACACACCAAAACACTGTTCAATTATGCAGTTAAGCTCAGAAATCATTACATGATCTTATGCTCTAAGATTAAGATCAGTAGGTGTTCATGATTTTGATCAATCTTCTCATGACACGTAACCGGGTTTTTAATTTATGAAAGAGTTAATAAAATTCGATTATCTGTCAAACATGAGATAATTAATGATAATAATTTATGTCAAGATGCATATTCATGCCAGACTGACCTGTACGCCACGCGAAAGCAACCTCTTGTGCAGTTCCTCCAGTACTAGAATCCCAGAAGTATCAACATTCATGAGATCTATCAAAGACAATTGAGAAAGGGTGATCACAAGGTTATAATAAATTCCATGAAATACATTATTATGGTCATCATCAGTTCTGAGACTCACTGCTCATGTCTAAGATCACTGCATGGACCCTTCCCTTGGCAAGTTCGTTTTCTTCTTCCATGATCCACTTCAGTATTCTGGAAAGAATTAAATAATATTGATTTCATAGTTTGGTAATTAAATTTATTAAATTCTCCAAATAATGTTTTAAATTAGGTGCTTGCCTTTCTCTAATAAAATTAGCATTTGCAAAGCAGAGTGAACCAGAACTTATGCGAATCACCAAAATTCCTGGAGTGCTTGTGGCCATAGGATATTGACTAACATCACAGAAAGCTTCTGTTCTTGGAACTCGGCCTAAAACTTCTATCCCTGGTCTGATTGATTGTATCAGTATCTTTGCAAAGGAGATTGAGACCTGCACAAACAAACTTCACTCTCAGATACATCATCAATTATTGATCCCACTCTTCACCTTTTTACCTTAATTTGATTTAATGGATGAATAGTGAAATGACCATAACTAACAAGTGTTCTAGGAAGTGATTCCTGAAAGGACATAATTCTAGGTAGATAGGGGACAACAAATAATATTTGGGTGAAATATGGATTTCTTCCTGTTTATGAACTAAATTTGTCTCAACTAAATTAAAGGAGAGACATACGCTAAACAGCTCAAAATTGGTAGTGGATTTGGATTACAACTATATTTAAATATCATACTTGACGTGGATTCTGAATTCAATCATACAAGCCAAGCACATAACGCCAAATCTGTGGACCAAAGTCTGGTCTAGAAGCCTAATAAGTAAGGAAGGTATGAGCAACACAAAACAACTATCTAGGTCAAATTATTTGATGGATGGAACCCCACTAATTAGCAGTGACAACACCAAGTCTTTCACGTATTCAGAAATCATGTCACACATTCAACTCTATTCTACGCTAGTTGCCAACTACTGTGTTTTTTGGTGTCTGCTCTTACGATTTTTGGTTTTTCTTCTAACTTCCTAATAAAAAGAACTAGATGATGCACAGTAATTTTTTAAATGAGTCAACTACTTACTGCAACAAGAAGACCAGTTTCCACTGATACAAACAAGACTCCGAAGAAGGCACCAATGCAAGCAAGAAAGTCAAATTTGTCAACCTTCCAAATATAACAAGCTTCATTTATGTCAATTAACCCAGGAAGTGCAGAGAGGATGATAGATGCAAGTATGGCCATAGGAGTGTAGTACAGGAGCCTTGTAAACAACTCAAGACACAGAAGCACAGTAACTGCCATCACAATATTTGATACTGATGTTTGACATCCTGCACTGAAATTTACTGCAGTCCTTGAGAAAGAACCTGCAAATGTTTAGTGCAAAATATGAATAATTTTGGTGCACATATTCTTCCCTGCACAAAAGTTATTCAGATCAAGACTGTGTTTGGATTAAAATTTCGAAAGGACTTTTGTGAACAGTGCACTGTAACGAATTTCAATACTAAATGAAGGAGGAAAAAATTGTCTCCCGAGTAAAAGTTCTTTCAGACTCTTCCAATTTTAATCCAAACTTGCATGATCAAACAATAAATCGCAACCAAGACAAAGTGTCACCAGTTGCCACATAGCATGAAGAGAGAGATCCCGCAATGTTCATGCATCCCATTGCCAGCATTTCTTTGTTGCCATCAAGATGGTATCCCTTAATGGAAGCAAAAGATCTACCAACTGCTATTGCTTCCTGAATTTGACGCATATTTCCATTAGTAACACTGTGCTTAAGAGTTCGGGAAAAGAAAAATTATTTTAAAAAGATAAAAGAGCAAATAATGTAACATACAGTGAGAGCAATAACGGCAGAAATCAATCCAATTTTAGCTGTTTGTCCAACATTTGGACCATGAAATTGTAACTTGTGAACTGAACTTGGATTCAACCCTCTTTTGACATGCCTTACTATATTAACCCCATTCTGATCAGCTTTTGACAAATAAACAATTAAAGTTGATAATAAAACCGATACAAGAGGAGCAATAGCTGGCAACCAGAAAAGTTTTTTGTTTCTTCTGCCCTGAAATGACATACACATTGGAACCTCAAATCAAACAGAGAAAATATAGTGGTGGAATAAGAATGTCAGAAATTTCATTACTTACAACAAATCGAGCTATTAACAGGAATATCAGGAATGAACACCCGATGACAAAATTCAGAGGGTACCACTGTCAATGTAAAAAGCAAATAATAATGTCAAATATCATGAAAACTCAAATAAATTGTTCCATTCAAAAATTTAAAATTTATCACCCCATCATTACTTTTTTTCTTTTTTTCTAAGCCATTAATGAAATAATTTATTTCCCTATACTGAAACTAATAACCAAGTTCTCCATACTAACTTTTTCTGTTGATGTTATCTGTTGGCGGAGTGACTTGTATACAGACTCCAACACGGATATTACATCAGTTTTGTTGGTAAAGTGAGTAATCCCCAGCAACCCCTTCAGCTGCTGCAGACCAATAACGATGGCTGCGCCTGCCATGAATCCAACAAGTGCAGCATGTGAAAGAAAATCCACAAGAAACCCCAACCTGCAGATTTGAAGAATAAACTGCTTACTTTTTAAGGAAACCTACACATTCACAAGAAATCTCGCTGCAAACGGATGGGGAAACCACCTGAAAATACCGAATGCAGCTTGAAAGATTCCAGCAAATAAGGTCACGGTAAAGACAACACTCCTGTAGGCATCAGGATCAACAGCAGGATCTACCACTTTGGGGACTAGGGAGGATAGAAGCAAAGATACTACAGCTACAGGTCCAATGGCTATTTCTCTTGAACTCCCCATCACAGCATAGATAAGAGGAGGAACAACACTGGTGTCTGAATGTAGTGAAAAGGAATAAAATTTGAAACACGATACATCTGTATAGTATATAGTATAACATAATGAACATAACTAAAGTTAGAGACCTACACAAGCCATACTGAGGATCAAGCTTCGCCAAATTAGCATATCCTATACTCTGCAACACCAAATGATAAAAGTAATGAGAAAAAGGCTGAGAGGAATGTAATAATGGTATACATCTGATGCATTGCCATGAGATTAGAAGCAATGTTTGTGAATTTACACCTGAGGTATGCTGAGGCTAGCAAGAGTTAAACCGGCTAGCAAATCATTTTTAAACTTTGAGGCTTTGTAAGTTTTGAACCAGCAAAGGATGGGAAACAAAGTCTCTAAGAATGAAAGAAGACGTCGATGGCAAGGCTTGTTATTGGATGAGAAAGAGGAGATGGATTTCTTGAGTGGAGAGAATAGCTTGTTCCTTAGAGGTGGTGGATTGGGAGGTTCCAGAACCCAAAGGGAGCTGTCTATTTGGCCAGAATCCTCGCTGACTCTCATACTGGGAGTTGAACTCATGGTTGTTTGAAGTGTGTGGTGGAACTCTGCTACACTTGCTGTTCTTATAGTGCATTAATGCAAGTTCAATAGCTTGGTATCTATGTGGCTGGTGTTTTATTTAGATGATTGCGTGAAAGGAGTTGCAGGAAGTACTGATTTAAGGCTGAGCTAGATGAGTTGTTAGTTGTGGCACCACTTTGATTGGCTAATCTCAAAAGTTGAGAATGTCTGACGATGAGTATGAGTCCTCTCTCGACAACACTATTCTCATTTATAATTCTCACGCCACTTTTTCACCACTTTCCTTGTCATCTTTAAGTTTATTTTATTTTTTGCTTTGCAAAAATAGAAAATTTTTACCCATCCCTTTTTGCTCTCTGTGAAACTCGATGCCCCTAATCCACCAATCACATACTGTGAGAAAAGAAAAGTTAGAGTTCAACGTGCATGAATTCACCAAAGTAGATACATTAATAGAGTTGGTTTAGAAATTCATTTACCGTATGCTAAATTCGGGTTTTGCGTTTTCATATTTACTTCCTCGTTATTTACGAAGAAGCTACTATATATAAGTGGAAAATATTTTTTGCTTTCTAGTTATGCAAATTGATTCTGTAAACTTATATTATAATTAAATAAAATTTCTAAAATGTATCAGAGTTTACTATATTAACTATTATTAAATTTATCGCATCATTAGTTAAGTCAATGAATTAAAGATCACACATTAGAGAGCACGGCTTATTTCAACTGATGATTCGTACAAACATACATATTCTTAGTCCTCCATTCAGAATGTACTATTGTCTGTTTTTTATTTGGTTTCTTTTCTTTCAATTGGGTTTATTTTATTCCTTAAGAAATCCGAGTGCATAGTTATACTTGTAGCTCTGACTATTTTATCGTGTTCAAAGCTCTCAGTCTTGTTTTCTACTAAATACTAACAAACCATATCATCAAATTTAACTCCAAAAAAAACTTTCATGTTTTCAACTCTCAATTTCTTATTTCTAATATTTCAAAATTATTTTACGTCTTAAATATATATTAAACTACAAATATTTGGAAATAAATAAATAATTTGATGGTTTTAAGTAAAAGAAAATAAGTAAATAGCAATATTTGCTCAATTTTAAATATATAGAAGTTTAATTTATTCAAATTATTTGAAAGTAAAATATTATAATATATTAATCTTATAATATTGCAAAAAGTTAAAATTTGATTTGAATGTTTGTTTTAGAAAGTTTAAATTGCTTTAAAGTTTTGGCAACGAAAAAAGAAAAATTGATTGAGCAACGTTGATTTCCTTAATTGCTCCAACGTTAAAAATTTAATGTTTTTTATTTTCTTTTATTTCCTTTATTCTTTTCTAGATCTATAAATAGAAAGTTCTTCCTCCATTTTAAGACACACAAAGAATCAGTCTTTCTTATTCTCCTCTTCTTTTAGTTTCATCCTCTTTTCTTCTTCTAAAATTATTCTTAGTTATTCTTATATTCTTTTTAAAAATTCTGAGAAGTTTATGTTGTATCCTAGGGGACTTGCGCAACACACCGCAAATGTCTCAGGAAATTTTTTTCGCTATTCTGTCAGCTTTTTACAACAATATTAAGGACTTAAAGCTGACGTCATTCTGGTACCCAGACGGTCTTCGACTTCCGAACATGTCAAAAATCGAGGTTCTCTCTGGACAGAACTTTTAGCGCTAGCAAGAACGCGTTTCCACCATTTTAGACATGTATGAAGTTGTTGTTGCTCCCAAAAGGTATGTACACAAACACCTGATCACGAAAAGAAAAATAATTTTCTTAAATCCCATCCCAATGAATCTAATCCCACCTGGCATAGAGTGAGAAACGACAAATATATCCGAAGGAGATGACATTATTGTTGTGATTGTTTCTCAAGTAAATCTGATGACCAATGTGAGCAAATGGGTGGTAGACACTACCAGGCATATCTGTGCAAAGAGAAGTGCTTTTACCTCTTACACTAGTGTAAGGGATGAAGAAGAACGTGTCTACCATGGAGATTCCAGGATCACTCTTGTTCTGGGAAAAGGGAAATCGGTGTCTCAATTGAGTCCTTATTTTGGCTAATTTGATGCAAATAAATCTTTTCCGTCAATTTCATCAAACAACGTTAAATAGTGTGTGATGTGGCCTGGTGACACTGTATTTTTAAAACACGTGTAAAAAAAAAACGTGTATGAATTAATTTTTTTAAAATTTAGAATTAAATATTTAAATAAATATATTATAATTTTTTCTGAGATCAAATAAAGAAAGGGCAAATCTGGAAAATTTGATCATCCTTTTGTTGAAATATCTCTCCATTGGTGAAACATAAAATCCCCAATTTAATTTGATTTTGCCCCTTTTTCCTAATCAGCCTTTTCTTCCTCCGCTTAGAACCCAAAGAGGGCTTAGGGTCTTCTTCGTCATTGCCACAACTTCACGCATCCAGACCAGCGCCGCCACACATCTCCTTGAGCGGCCAAGTGTCACCGCCGGTGGCGACAGTGGAGGGAGATCGACACAGATGCAGAGAAATCCCCAACGATGATGGAGGGTGCAACAGCTGCTGTGTTGCGCGGATTGGGTGCACCTGTAGTAACTACAAGAGTACTCGCTGCCTTTCACTTTTTTTTGGCCATATTTTCTCCAGTAAAATAAATCAGCGTAATGCTTCCAAATGAAAACGAAATCAGCGAGTGTGCCTCCGTAACAGCGTGCTGCTTCCACAATGAACCAGCGCCTCTTTTCTCTTAAAGCACCAAATGAAATGTTGCTTCTCTAAAATGAAAATGATGAAAATGAATCAGCTGTGTACTAAAAGAAAATCACTGTGCAGCTACCTCCCTTAATGAAAAAATACATATTCTTCATAAACTTCCATCACCTAATGAATGACCGCATCACCATATTTGGGTTCTAAGTTGTGGCAACGATGAAGAAGACCCTAAGCCCTCTTTGGTTTCTAAGCGGAAGAAGATAAAGCTCATCAGGAAAAAGGGGACAAAATCAAATTGGGGGGATTTTTTATGTTTCAACAATGGAGAGATGTTCCAGCAAAAGGAACAATCAAATTTTCACCTTTGCCCTTTCTTTATTTCATCTCAGCAAATATTATAATATATTTACTTAAATCTTTAATTTTAAATTTAAAAAAATTTAATTTACACATGTTTTTTTGACACGTGTTTTAAAAATGCAGTGTCACCAATGTCACGTCACACACTGATTAACGTCGTTTGATGAAATTGACGAAAATGATTTATTTGCATCAAATTAACAAAAATAAGGACTTAATTGAGACGCCGAAAAACAAAGGGACCTATTTGAAATTCTGGACGAAAATAAGAACCTATTGAGACATTAAACCTTAATTTAATCTCTGTAGCACTGTTGGGAAAGGTGGGGGTTAAAGTGTCATTTGAGTCTGACAAGATCATTATGACAAAAAATAATGTTTTGTGGGGAAGGTATATTGTGATCAAGGTCTCTTTGTACTTAACATTTCTGAAATTATGAATGAATCTAGTTGTTCTGCTTATATTGTTGACTCGTATGATATATGACATGTTAAATTAGGACATGTGAATTTCTCGTATGTTTTGAAATCACAATGACTAGAATTAATTAATATGCATGATAAATAGTGTAGTAAATGTGATATATGTGTAGAATCTAAATTAACAAAGAAAACATGTTTTTCTGTAGAACGTCAAACTGAATTGTTAAGGTTAATTCATACTGATCTGGCTTATATGAAACAAACCATGTCTAGAGGAGGTAAAAATTATTTTGTGACCTTTATAGATGATTATTCTAGATACACCAAAGTTTACTTAATCAAACATAAAGATGAAGCCTTTGATGTGTTTTTAACCTATAAAGCAGAAGTAGAAAATCAGTTGAATAAGAAAATTAAAAGAATTAGATCAAATAGAGGTGGTGAGTATGTTTTGTTTAATGACTATTGTGTTAAAGAAGGGATTATCCATGAAGTGTCCCCACCATATTCACCTGAGTCTAATGGAGTAGCTGAGAGGAAAAATAGAACCCTTAAGGAAATGATGAATGCTATGCTTGTTAGTTCTGGTGCACCTGATAACCTTTGGGGAGAAGCCTTGCTTACTGCATGTTTTTTACAAAATAGAATACCCCATAAGAAAACCGGTAAAACTCCTTATGAGTTGTGGAAAGGTTACCAACCTAACCTTAAAAATATAAGAGTGTGGGGGTGCTTAGCTAAGGTGATGTTACCCGATCCAAAGAAAAGAAAAATAGGCTCTAAAACCGCTGATTTCATGTTCTTAGGTTATGCTGAACATAATGCTGCTTATAGGTTTCTAGTTGTTAAAAGTAACATACTTGAGAGAAATTCTATAATGGAGACAAAAAATGCTGAGTTTTTTGAACATGTGTTTCCCTTAAAGGTTAGTGAGATGTCTCAACCTGTTGATGATATTAATAATAATAATAGTGATACCATGAATGAGGATTTGAAAAGAAGTAAAAGACAGAGAAAAGAAACTTCCTTTGGAGATGACTTTTATACTTATCTTGTTGATAGTAATTCAAGAAGCTTTGTAGAAGCTACTAGTGTTCCTGATACAAAACAGTGGGATAAGGCCATTAGGATTGAAATTGAATCAATTCAGAAAAACAATACTTGGACTTTAGTAGATTTGCTTAAAGGAGCAAAACCCATTGGTTGTAAGTGGATCTTTAAGAAGAAATATCACCCTGATGGATCTATAGAGAAATATAAGGTGAGATTAGTAGCAAAAGGATTTACTCAAAAACTCAACATAGATTACTTTGATACTTTTGCTCCTGTGACTAGGATTTCCTTTATTTGAGTGTTGTTAGCTCTAGCAGTTATCCATAAACTAGTGATACATCAGATGGATGTTAAAACAACTTTTTTGAATGGTGATTTTAGAGGAGGAAATTTATATGACTCAACCTGAAGGGTGTGTTGTACCCGGTCAAGAGGAAAAAGTATGTAAACTCTTAAAATCCTTGTATGGGTTGAAACAAGCACCAAAGCAATGGTATGAAAAACTTGATAATGTGTTGCTTTGTGATGGTTTTCCACCTAATGATGCTGATAAATGTGTGTACTCTAAATCTGAAAATGGTGATTGTGTCATTATATGCTTGTATGTGGATGACATGTTAATCTTTGGTACATGCAATGAGATTGTCGCCAGAACTAAATTGTTTTTAGGATCAAAATTTGAAATGAAAGACATGGGTGAAACCAATGTGATTTTAGGTATTAGAATCATAAGGAAGGGAGATAATATATTAGTATCTCAAGAACAAACAATTACATGGAGATCAGCCAGACAAACAATTATTGCAAGATCAACAATGGAATCTGAGGTTGTCGCTCTTGAGATGGCTGGTAATGAGGCTGAGTGGTTGAAAAAAATTCTTAGCGAACATTCCACTAGGAATAAAACCAACCCCATCGGTATCAATACACTGTGATTGTCAATCGGCAATAGCTATAGCTAAAAACAAGAATTATAATGGAAAGAATAGACATATACAATTGAGACATAATTTGGTGAAGCAACTGCTAAAGAGTGGAACTATTTTCATTGATTATGTGAAGTCAGAACGGAATCTAGCGGATCCTCTGACAAAACCCTTGGAAAGACAAATGATATTAGAAACATCGAGGGGAATGGGACTTAAGCCACTTGCAAACAAACAAGTGATGGTAACCCAACCTTTGTGATTGGAGATCCCATGAATAAGGTTCATATGGGTAAAAACAAGTCACTTGTTAGTTTTGATAGCACTAAATTGATTTTTAATCAATTATGTCCCTTCCTATGGTGTGTGAAAGTGCTAGAGACTGCATTTTTGAGAGGTTAAACTTTGTCATTAAAATTCTATGTGGTGAAAGAATTTTAGTTTAAACAAAGTTTTTAATGATTTTCATATCCCTTATGGGTGGTGTATGATTTGCAGCATACACTTGATGAAATCACCTATATGAGTGTCGAGTGGGGCCGCTTGCATGAGATCTTGGCATGATCTCTAGAGCAGTCATGAATACCGGGCACGCACATGGCCTAGTAAGTGCAACACAATGATAACAGTAAGAATTGTGGGAGTGTATTGTGATTGATAAACCTCTAACACACGTCAAGTGTCTTTGGTTCATATAGCTTGTTATACCAACTATTTGAGTTAAAGACTGTCCTCAAACATCAACACGAGGCTTTCTAATGTGTTTTGTCCTTACTCGCACACTTTTCAGGAAAACTTCCTAGAAGGTCACCCATCCCTAAATTACTCCAAGCCAAACACGCTTAACCATAGAGTTCTTATGGGTTAGGCTACTGAAAAGAAAATGCATTCTGTTGATATGGGTAGCCAAATCAATTCCTTTAAGCTATCATTCAACTGTATAGTCTCATACCTATACAGTCTCTAGATCCCTCTTATTCCGGTGTATGTTCGATTCTTCCATGTACCCCTCCTACTGGAAACCTGCCAGGAGCCGCTCTTTGTTTGTGCCTCTTGCACTTCGTATCTCTTGCACAGATGATCACTCCCTGTCATCGTCAGTGCCCGGGTGTCACAGTTATTAAAGGATAAAATTGAAAAAGAAAATGTGAACACCAAAGATGAATACTCTTTATATACAATAATATATATATATATATATATATATATATATATATATCTTTATATAATAATATGTAGAAGTATAAATAGTATAGATTATGAGAGGAAACAATATTACTAATTATCAATTAAGGTTGCACTAGCTTTGAGTTTTTGATCCAATCTCATATCTTGTATATTTTTCAATGGAAGGAAATATAATAATTGGTCGGTTGTATCTCATCCTTACAATAATTTAACTAATTTTTATAAACTTATATATGTTAAACAATAAGGATGCAATATTTAAAAATATCCCTTTGATTTACATAATCATTATTGTCAAGGTGTCACATTACTATTACTATATGTATATGTATATGTGTGTATTATATTGGTGGCGGGTCAACAAGGGATTCATATTACATATTAAGTCTCATGCAGCCGTAATAATTGCCTTATAAGTTAGGGCTCTTAAGCATCAATTCATGTTATTAAAATAATTTTTGGAAGTAACTTAGTTTTTAAAACGACGAAACGAAAACCGATGATATGAAGATGCTAATTTAATATTGTCGGTAAATAGATGACCCATATTATTTTGATATAATTAAATTTAAAAAAAATAGCATAATGTTTGTGAGGTTCATTAATATGCAAGAATGGGTGGCTAGGCATTCAGGAGAGGGAAAAACAATTAATTAAAATGCAACAGATTGAAATAAGGGGACAATAGATTCCTTCGTAAAATGACAAAGTTCTTACTTTTTTGAGAGGACAAAAGATTTTTGGTTTTTTTCATTTCGATTATACGTCTCAAACCAAGTTGCATAAATGTATATATTTTTATATTTTAGTATTTCTCTAAAGCCAGCAATCTATTTTAAAAAGGAAACTATAACTATATTTATTAACTAACAATTAAAAAATCTTATTACTTGTACCTAAAAATAATATAAGTCTATCTTTTTCTATTAGAAACCGCGTTCATCATTTTATTCCACACTGTAAATATTCTACCATCATTATTGAAATAATATAAAGCTTAACTCTAAAAAGATAATAAATTTATTAACTAGTATAAAAACGATAATAATCTGGATTCAAGCCTCACCATTATTACCATTGTAAAATAAATATTAGAAAGTGTTTCTTTAAATGTTTAGTTCTTCTTAAGTTACAATTGTTGTAAAAGAATTACTAACAATTTACTAATATTATTAATTAATAAGTTAAATTTCCTAGTTTAAGTTGTTGTTTTTTTAATTGATAAAAGAAAATGGTATTAAGATATGCAACCTAATAAGAATTAACAGAACATGTGCACCCTATAAAAATGAAATAGTTTATCATCCTCAAATAAAAAACAAACGATGACAACACCAATAATGTTGGTGGGAAAGAAAAACATGGTTAGAAATCTCATATCAACTAAAAATAAAACTAATTTATAATATATAAATAGATGTAAATCTCATCTTTCAAATCGATTCTGTAAAATTAAATTAAAATTGATTCTGTAAAATTAAGTTAATTTCGTCAATGAGAACGTTCCTTTCAATTTCTACTAAGAGAAAAAAATAGTCCATTTTCGACAATATAACCAATTCTAAAATATTTTCTTCTAAACTCCATTATACAGAACCTTCGTAATTAAGCCTACACTAGATCCTAAAATATACCACGGACACAACAATGGAAATTCATAATAATAAAAAAAAAAAAAAGAAATGTGCAAAAGAAATCAAAGACTGTTAACGCAGAGTCTACCTTAGCCTTAACAACAACATATTGATTATGTAACGAAATTTCATTTCTTAATATAAATGAAGAAGGTAACAAATATTTTATTTAAAAAAATCATATATTACATTCCTTAATTTTCTATTAAGAAACCTTAGACATTTGAAAAGAACAAATGAAATATCACATATTATAGTGATTTATTTTAAATTTCATTACTAACGATTTTTCATTCCAAATATTAATTATACTTTACACTTTTACTTTCTGAGATTGATTTACCTTAAAATGGGTTTTATTGGATTTTTTTTAAAAAAAAATGACTTAGAGATTCCAGTCTATTAAAAAACAAATCAATAAATGCATAAAATTGTTTAGTGTGTGTTTAGAACAATTTCTCTTCAGGTGAATTAGAAGCATAAGAATACTTGAATGTCAATCCCATGAATTATATATTGAGGCCTCCCACTACAATATAAAGACAATATACTGAGGTTACTCTCAGCACCAACATTATTGTTGAATCCAACAATATATATAAATAAGAAACCTTAAACCACTATGTTAACAGTCTTTTATCTTCGTATTTTATTTTTTTTATTTTTTATTTTGAAATCTAAATTTATAATTTTATAAAACAAACTAATAAGTGTTGGATATGTCTACGCTTTTCTTCTGAAATTTGTTGGCTTAAATTGAAATTCGCTGTCTCGTGTTCCCTTTTTAATTTGATTCCTATCTTCTGACAACCCGTCATCCACGTCATCCTAAAATGTGGCATCCCCAAGCTTCTTCCTTAAAGACATCAAGTAAACTGATCCAACTTGATTGTGTCATATTATAATATAATTAATACTAATCAAGTAAATATTCATAACATCTGATGTATTACATTTTTTCTTAAAATGTATTTCTGTGGTTGGAATTTGAATGTAGAGCACAATCATACTTTTTATAACCATTAAAATAATTTCTTTTTTTTTTCTCATGGATAGAAAATGCTTACCAGGAGGGATATTTTCAGCAAATCAATGTTATTTTACACTCTATATTAATTAGGATTTTTATTTTCCAATATTTACTGTGTTTTTTAATTGATCACAACCACAACTTCTTTTTTTCAATCCACATTAAGTAAAGTTACTTTTAGTTCTTCACAATTTAACAATTTATTGAAAATGATCCAGTAAAAGTTATTGCTCCGTAGATTATGTGACCCATACTTTGAAAGTAAATTATGACAATATTAATCAAATAACACATTTTTCTATGTAGGGATTACAAGAGGGGGTGATAGATTCTATAATCCATATTTATAAAGAAAAAGAAATTCATTTTTATTGATATAAATTTTTTGTCTGAACTTTATTTTTATTAAATAATAAATATATTCTCATTTTGTATCCGTATTTTTTTAATGTTTTAATATTAATTAATTACTTTTTATAAAATAAAATTGTATTATTAAATATTTAACATAACTTTTTATTTAATATCAAAAGTTATTATAATTATACACACACACATATATATATATATATATATATATATATATATATATTTAGAGTACCAATTAAAATTTATAAAAACCAAAACATTTATTAAATTTATAAATATAAATAAAAAATTTAATAAAATTAAAAATAACTTTAAAAAATTACAAAAAAGTATATATTTAAATTTAAAAATACTTTAAATATTTATTTTGTAAGAATCTAGAAAATGAAGTATTAGACTAGATAAATGTTTTAAAATAATGAAACAAAATATTATTTTTAAAACAATTTGATAATATAAATAGAATTTATAAAACTCGTATCAATACTTAAAACATCGATTATTTCTCTAGAATTCTTCGTCCTAGCTCTCTCTCACTTCTCTTTACCTTTTCTTACTTTCTGATCTTCTTTCTGACAATTAGGAAGTTCTAGAGGATCATGGTGAAGTATTCTCCACTTCCATCCGATTGGTTCTTTGTTTAGAGCAAGTAGTGTCTATCCATTTTTTCCTTCCATTCTCGGTCTTTGATCATGCATGTAAATCTGTTTTTGCATGTATCAAGAGTGTTTCTCCCTTGATTCTTAGTCAGTTTGGGGTTCTAAGGTCTGTGTTCGAGCATCAATTGGTGATTTGCGGGCTTTTCTAAATTTCTTGCGGTAGAGGCAACAGATGGAGATTTTTAGAGTTGTCGTAGTTCTTCCTAAGGTAAGGGAAACTAATTTGTTTTTCATATTTGTAGTAAGATGTTTGAAACTTTTTAACTGGTATGTATGTGATTATATGGTACTTAGTGATGTTAAATTGGGGAAAAATAATGAGTAATTGTAATTTATGATGTGTTTTTGAGAATTATGAAGGTATGATTGTTGTTTTAAGTTATTGCATGATGAATTGGATATGTCATTGAGATAAAATTGTATGAATAATGATGGTTGTGAAAATATGAAATTAAAGTACAAATTGTGGCTTAAATTGATGGATGTTGTTATGTCAATTTTGGAATGATGAGTTTTAGGAAGAATCTGCAGTGTGGTAAAGGTTATAGGGTCTGCTATAATTGGTTTATGTCATAAAATAGATATAGGAATGAAGTTAGGTTGAGAGAGTGATTGAGTTAATTTTCTACTTGTTTAAAAGTGAAATTAGGGGTGTTTGTGTAGTAAAATTGCTGACAAAATCTCGAACCGCAATTTCCTGAGGCGTGTAAATTCACTGTCCTTAAGGACTTATCCGCGGTATATAGCGCAAGTCCCCCAGGATACAACAGGAACTTCTCGAAACGTATTCGAGGATCACAGAACTAGCAAGAAACTCTATAAAGAGTATAAGTTAACCCAGAATATTTTTAGAAAATGAAAAGAAGAAAAAAAAGGAAGAGAAAAGACCCGTTTTGGTGTGTCCTGGAATGAAGAAAGAGCTTTCTATTTATAGAGTTAGGGAAGAATAAAATCAATAAAAGACCATAAAAATAATAAATAATTTGACCGTTGCAGCACTTAAAAATTTGACTGTTGCTAATTAATAAAAATATTAATGTTGTAAAAATATTCTTTTGCAATAACATAACATTATTACAACAATCCCCACTTATTGCAAAAGAAAGTTGAAAGAAAAGATAAGAAACTTTTATTCTGGGTCTCAAAGGATGTAATGCATCAGAGTTGGTATAGCAAGCTATATGAACCAGTCTTAGATTGAGATACTTAACACACAGTGTAGTTGGTATAGCAAGCTATATGAACCAAAGACACTTAAGTGTGTTAGAGATTTATCAATCACAATACACCCCCACAATTCTTGCTGTTATCGCTGTGATGCGCTTACTAGGCCATGCGCGTGCCCGGTATTCATGAGTGCTCTAGAGATCATGCCAAGATCTCATGCAAGCGGCCCCACTTGACACTCATATAGGTGATTTCATCAAGTGTATGCTGCAAATCATACACCACCCATAAGGGATATGAAAATCATTAAAAACTTTGTTTAAACAAATTCTATCACCATATAGAATTTTAACGATAAAGTTTAACCTCTCATAATGCAGTTTTTAGCACTTTCACACACCATAGGAAGGGACATAATTGATTAAAATCAATTGAGTGCTATCAGAACTAACAAGTGACTTGTTTTTACCCATATGAACCTTATTCATGGGATCTCCAATCACAAAGGTTGGGTTACCATCACTTGTTTGTTTGCAAGTGGCTTTAAGTCCCATTCCCCTCGATGTTTCTAATATCATTTGTCTTCCCAGGGGTTTTTGTTAGAGGATCCGGTAGATTCCGTTCTGACTTCACATATTCAATGGAAATAGTTCCACTCTTTAGCAGCTGCTTCACCAAATTATGTCTCAATTGTATATGTCTATTCTTTCCATTGTAATTCTTGGTTTTAGCTATAGCTATTGCCGATTGGCAATCACAGTGTATTAACACTGATGGGGTTGGTTTCATTCCTAGTGGAATGTTTGCTAAGAAGTTTTTCAACCACTCAGCCTCACTATCAGCCATCTCAAGAGCGACAAACTCAGATTCCATTGTTGATCTTGCAATAATTGTTTGTCTGGCTGATCTCCATGTAATCGCACCACCCCCAAGTGTGAATACATAACCACTAGTGGATTTTGTCTCGTCTGAATCAGAGATCCAGTTAGCATCATTGTACCCTTCTAGTACAATGGGAAATCCACTATATTCAATGGCATAATCCATTGAACCTCTTAAGTATCTCTCATAAGCCTAGCAAGTGCATCCCAATGTTCCTGATTTGGACATTGAGTGTACCTACTCAGTCTACCTACTGCATAAGCAATATCAGGTTTATAAAAGTTCATCAAGTGCAATTATCTGGGCATACTGAGACTGAGATAATGATTCTCCTCTATTTTTCATTAATCTAGACTTAGCATCATAAGTCACTGGTTTTAAATCATAAAACTCAAACTTCTTAAGAAGTTTCTCAATGTATTATTCTTGAGATAGTAATATACTATCTCCCTTTCTTATGATTCTACCTTCTAAAATCACATTGACTTCACCTAGAAGCAACTTATATTTAAGATTCTAGAAACCTTAGTTTTAGAGACTATCTTATTACATGTATCAATAATTAACATGTCATTCACATATAAATATACAATGACATATTCTCTATTTTCAGATTTAGAGTATTTAAATTAAAACTCTGTATTAATACAAAAAAAAAATTGCACTGAAGTTAAATCAAAATAATATATGCCAAAAGCACTAAATCATACGTTGGCTTCCCATCTAATACCATGTGCCAATCTTTGAAAATAAATAATTTCTACAAACTTAACATTATAACAAATCATAAGATAACTTGCACTGAATTACGTGCCTAAGCATTATAGCAACATATTATATGCCATGCACCATAACAATCCATTATATGTCGTACACTGAACCCATCATGGTCCCATAAAATTGAATGCGAGCTAACATCACTTAACGGCAAAAATATAATTGAGATGATCATTAAAATTAATTATGCCTCAAATTATAACCTAAACAACAATTCCAACAATACTACCAGTAATTATTTCCTCAACACACTTCACACATAAAGTCATGGCTATATATCCCTTTTATATTTAACAAAACTTTCATACCTCTTCCCGTATCAAACACCTAAGACGTCTAATAAATACAAAAATAGTAGTAAATAAATACTAGACGCTTAACAAGTATAGCGTTCACAATTTTTAGTGCAAAACAGGGAACGAGTATATTTGATTTAGCATCAATTAAAATTCTTTATCTTTTTTTTTTTTTTTAAAAAACAATATTTTAATCCGTGTACATAATTATCACATAAAACAAAAGGAAGAATGAAAATAACACTGCATAGACTAAACAGAAGTATGACAACAATTTGAGTAAACCCACTAAAGTATGCAGAACAACATTCAACCTATCAAGAAAAGTTCACGGCAATTACAATATTGAAAGGATTCCTAATACAAATATCTATCATGCCATAATTCATATATCATTTTTCTCAAATTGTAACAGAATAATAACAGGTATTCCCATATATTTCACCAAACCCATTCTACATCAAAGCATGTATAAGAGAATCTCCATTTTTTTTTTCAAAACAATTAATCAGAATTAATTGGCTTTAATGCTAAAGTTATTTTTTTTCCGAATACTTTAAGCATAATTGATTGCCTAATATAACATTGTTACGTTACAGCAACCATATTTACCTATTCGTTTAAATTATTTTTTTTTTCTTTTAAAAATTCACATCTCATGAAATTAATTTCATGTGTACATGGAAATAATCAACATCTAATGCTAAATTATCAATTAATAAACAAGTGAGATTAGTTTTCCATACTCCTAAAAATTTCATGAATAAATTCACATTATCATATAATAACAGTAAGTTTTTCATACCTTTTTTGACTTTTGACAGTAACGAGATTGAAATATAAGTCCTTAAGATTGTAGTAAAATTGCTGACAAAATCTCGAACCGCAATTTCCTGAGGCGTATAAATTCACTGTCCTTAAGGACTTATCCGCGGTATATAGCGCAAGTCCCCCAGGATACAACAGGAACTTCTCGAAACGTATTCGAGGATCACAGAACTAGCAAGAAACTCTATAAAGAGTATAAGTTAACCCGAAATATTTTTAGAAAATGAAAAGAAGAAAAAAAAGGAAGAGAAAAGACCCGTTTTGGTGTGTCTTGGAATGAAGAAAGAGCTCTTCTATTTATAGAGTTAGGGAAGAATAAAATCAATAAAAGACCATAAAAACAATAAATAATTTGACCGTTGCAGCACTTAAAAATTTGACTGTTGCTAATTAATAAAAATATTAATGTTGTAAAAATATTCTTTTGCAATAACATAACATTATTACAACAGTTTGTAGGCGAGTTTTTAAGTAAGTGGTTGGTTGGGAAAAATAGAAGTTTGGGGACTGTTTTGAAGTCTTTAAAGACTTGTGAGAGTTGTTAAACTAGAAAAATGTGGTGTATAATGCAGTAAAGAGTTGGTAATGTCTTTGTTGGGTGATTTTGAGTTCAATTTAGGGGATTTTGAGTAGTGAATCTTTTAAGGAGCAGTTATGTGGTGAAGGAGTTAGTTTAAAGTCTTTTATTGAGTCATTTGAAACTTGTTTGTGTAGTAAATTCAGTGCCATGAATGGTAAAAGAAGTAGAAATGAGTTTGGGTGACTTAGAGGAGTAAATTTGGTTTGAGTGGTCAAATTGAGCTAAAGGTAGTTTCTCTAAGGTTTCTTAGTGTTTATAGGATCCTAGGAAGTAGTAAAAGTTGGGATAAAGTGCTCAAGGTCAGCTAAAAAACTTAGTTTTTCCATCTAAAGATGTAAACTCTCTTCAATCTCTAAATTCAAAATACTTAGATCTTCTAAAAGTTATTAAAAAGAATATATATAATTTCTCTTTTAATTCATAAAATAATTTTTAAAATCAAAATATTAAGAAATTAAGTTTTAAATTATATTTAGAATATATATTATACCATATACGAATTATTAACTCACTCCATTGACTTTTACTTTGTTTTATAAGATGTTTAATGTTGTGTTTGAAAAAGACAATTCAATAAAGTAATTTATTTATTTAGATAATTAAAAAAGTTTTAAAATAAATTTATTTGTTCTGACGAAAAATTAAAAAAATTAAAATTGAGAAATTTTAAGAAGATATTTTAAATAATTAAAATAATGAATTTAAAATTTACTTAAAAGAAAAAGAAAGAAATTGAGATTCAACTCATTTTCATTCAATTATTACTTTATATGTAAAGGTTGAGCCAAGTTAACCTAGGCTAAAGATTGAGTCGAATCGGTCTAGAATGAAAGTCAAGTCGAGTCAACTTGAACCGAAAGTTAAGTCAAGTCGGTCCAGGATAAAGGTCAAGCTAAGCAGCAATGATGAAGGTTGAGTTGAGTCGACAAGGTCGATGGTTGAGCTGAGTCGATAGGCTGAAGGTTAAGCCGAATTGATCTAGGTCAAACGTAGAGCCAAGTTGATCTGGGTTGAAAGTCGAACCAAGTTGGTTCGAGCAAAAGTTGAGTCGAGTCATCACGGGCTGCAATTGAGTCTATTCTACTCAAATTGAAGGTCAAGTCAAGTTGGTTCGTGCCGAATGTAGAGTTGAGTCGATTTAAGCCAAAGTGGAGTTAGTCAACCCAATTTGAAGTCAAGCTAGTCGCTTGGGCCAAAAGTCAAACTGAGTTGACTCAAGTCAAAAGTCAAGCCAAGTTTACCTATGTCGTAGGTCGATCTTAGTGGACCTATTCTCGAAGGTCAAGCCAAGTCGAATCGACCCGAGCTGAAGTCAAGCCAAGTCAACTTGGGTCGAAGGTTAAGCCAAGTCGACCCAGATCGAAGCTCAAACTGAGTCAGTCTAAGTTGAAGGTTGGACCAATTCAACCCAAAATAAAGGTCGAGCCAAGTCAGCTAAGTTGAGCCAACTCATAAGCGAGCTGAGTCAATCCAAGTTGAATGAATTGTCTTGTAGTGACAAGACATTCCAGATTAGAGATCAAATTAACTCAACTCATCCTCCATAATAAAATTAAGTTTATAAGTAGAAATTAAATTACTTTATCCAAACAAGAAAATTGAAATCTAAGATATTTAAATTACTCTCTCCAAATAAACTATTTAAGAAACTAATTAAATTTAATTATAAATAATTTAAATAGTATATGTTTTAATTTTTTTGAAAATTTTCATCCAAACACAGAAAAAGTTTCATAGTAAGTTGTTGTAAAGAAAATTTACAAAAATATTTGTTTCTTAATTGATAATTATAGAATGTGATTGAGTCTGATATATATTATCTAAAATGAATTGAGTTTGGAGGAATTATGGTAAAGAGAAGTATGCAGAAGCATGCGTGGTTGGAGTGGTCCAAATTAAGCTTAAGATGAAAGGTGAAAAGGAAGAAAAAGAGTGATATGAGATATAGATGATAAGCCGAAGAGTGGAAGTGGGAATGCCACAACTTAAATTTGACAGTTTGGTATGTATGGAGGGCATTGTCTGAGGCATTATTCTGCCATGGCATGGTCCCTCACTATACCCAATTTGGTTCTTCTGGTTTTTCAATGCTCTGAAAAGACTTATGAGCACCACCACCGCCCTATGTTACTATGCACAACTTTTAGCCCACGCACTAACTATTATTCCCATTGCATCACCAACTCTTTCAACCTTACCTCACACTATCCTTCCTCTTCCCTCTTTTTATTTTTATCAGGCCATTCATCCCTATCCAAATCGATTCTCCCCTACTAAATATCTAAGTGCATGTAACAGAGAAAGCCAAAAATCTCATGCACATCTATAAACCCTTTTAAGACTCTCATTAATCATGAGGTCTTTGATTTATAACAATATCAATAAATATATTTTTAGTCTTTAAATTTTTTAAATACCAAATATATTTATGTTTAAACCGTATGCATGTTCTATTACAAATATTAGTCTAAAACATTATTTAATATATTTATTATATTTTAAGTTTAAAAATCAAAATATATAAAAATTTAAAATATTAACAAATTTTAATTTTACATTTAATTTAGAGAATATTCAAAATATTCTGGCAGCTTAATAGTCCCTGTTTTAGAGGATTGACTCCTGCAGTTTGAAATATATATATGATATGATATTTTGGAGTTTACGGGGCTCTCTAAGAATGCCTATATGATGAAATTCAAAGATGCTATGCTTTTTGAATGATTGTAGCTTTAGTGGAAGTCAATTTCAATTTAAGTTATCGAGTTGGTAGGGTCGTGTATTCCTTTTTAAGTTAGGTTGTGCTGATCATGTTGAAACTGTTAGTCAAACTCGTTTTTTTAATTTTTTCTTTTATTAATGATGTTTCTCATTCAATTTCAAACCTAATATCTTAGTATATAGATATTGTACTGGATGCAATTCTACCAAAAACACGTATTTTTCTTGTCTTACAAAATTTTACGGAAAAATTAATATAAGAAAAATCAAGTTAAAAAACCTTTGTTGGTACCAAGGTATTGTTTGTATAGAAAAGCGTTGTTGTTATTCCTGGTTTTTTTTTTCGGATGAATATAAGAGAATTAGGGTGGAAAATAATTTTATTGGATAAGTTGAAAAATGAAAATGAATAGAAAATAAGATTATTTTATCTTCTGTTAATAATTTACATATTATTTATTTATTTTTAATATTATTATTCTTGTGATAGAAAAAACATCCACTTTATGTATAATCAATTATAAGAAGAAAAAAAATTAATTTCAAAACCATCCCTAATTATAATAAACCAATGTAAATAAACATGGTGTACACTGCTAATTGGACCTAAGATTAATGCTCTCGTTAAAAGAAGTAAAGAGGAGTTATCCATTTAAAATATATCTAGTTGCAACTATAGTATTTATTTCCGAAAACTTTATTAAAATTAGAGATACAAATTATATACCTTTTTATTTTAAGTTCCATTGTATATCTACAAATTATTTGGATGGGAAGGATTGGTTTGAGAATAAAAATATCTCACATAACATTGAACATCCTAGATTAACTGATAAATAAATATTTATTTTTCTCAAACTCAATCAAAACTTAATATTAGATTAAATATGTTTTTAGTCCTTCAACTATCAAACATTTTAGGGTTTAGTTTCTTTTTCAAACTTTGTTTCATTTTTATCTTGTTGCTTAATGAAATTATAATATTTAATCATCAAAAATCAACGATGTTAAATTTTCAATAAGCTGACTAAGAATGTGCCATGAAACCGTTTCATGTTATGTGTATATTTATAAATTGAAATTCTGAAATTGAAAATTTCCTCCCTTCACCACCCTCTTTTCCTCCTTTTACATTTCAAAATCTTTTAATTAAATCAATATTTTTTTCTTTATATTTAATTCGATTTTCCAACTCTTATATTTTTCTTGAAAAACTTATTAAATCAAGAAAATAATTTTTCAAATTCAATAATAACCATTAAACAAATTCAAACAATTAAAATCGAAAAATGAATATAATTGTCTCAAAAACAAAAGAAAAAGATAAAAATAATAGAATTTTAGAGAAATAATAGTTTATAATAAATGAAATAAAGTATTTGGTATATATATATATATATATATATATATATATATATATATATATATATATATATATAAAGGCAATCTAAATATTAACATCAAACTCTTGGAAGAAATCTATGATTAAATTTGTCAATTTGATTTATGGTGCAGCGTCAGTCCTTCCTAATCCGCCTTAAGAAAAAGTTTCTTTTAAGAAACTCTTTAAATGGGGTAAAGAAAACTCCAACATCTAGAATTTCCTCTCAAATGGGTTAAAGTTAGGATAAAGTTGAGTTTAGTCCCGTTACAAAAACTTTAATTAATTTTTAAAAATAATATTATTTATATATATATATATATATATATATATATATATTTATTAGATAGTTTAATATGTTATAATTTATAAAAGAAATAGTTAAGTACTTTACATATATAAAACTAAATTTTAATATTTTTAAAAAATGATTAATCATTTTTTATTTTTATGTAAAAGAGAAATAAAATTATTTAGTTTGTGTACGTTGGGTGAGTATTCAACTCAGATAAATAAAACTTACGTAATTGCATTTTGTTTAAACGCAACTCAGTATCGAACTTAACTTTAACTCATTTTATTAATAAACTAAACTCTAAAAAGGTTTAATATAATTTTTATTCCCTATGTAGAATAATTAAATGTTTTTTCCTAGAGGATGAACTGTCATTTATCAATTTAACGTGTTTATTATCTAATCTTATGAATAAAATAGAAATACAATAATTATTTTTTATTACGTGTGTATTGTCTAATTTTAGAAACAAAATTGGAAAAATGATAGTAAAGATCATTTGATGAAATGAATCTTTTTCAAAAACATAGCCACCACATTAAATAAAAATTATAATGTGAAATGAATAAATCTTGATATTGTCAACAACAAAAAAAGGTAAATAATACTAAGATATTAAAGTAAGCTTTTATAAGAGCCAAGAAAGGACCAGTTTGACATTGTTATTCGTTGACATCCAATTTTTTTTTTTACTTTCATTTTACAACCTATTTTAACAATAATAATATATTTAACTAAAATAAACAAATATAAATAAAATTTTGAATCTATTTATAAACTATATCGTGATAAATATATAGTTTAATATGTTGTAATTTTAATAGTTTAATATGTTGCGATTTAATTTATGTAATAGTTTAATATGTTATAATTTCTTGTATTCAAAATAAATATTTTTTTTGAAAAAAAAGCTTATGAATTAGTTCTGACGTACAGAATTTTTTGTAGATATTTTAGTTTTGTGAACATTTTTTATGTGAATTTTTTTGATTTTGTAAATTTTTCTGAATCTAACTCACATAAGTTCGTACCAAACTATGTAAAAGGAGTTAAATTAACAAATCTATCCATAATTTTATTATCAGATTCGAGATACATGGACTCCTCTTCTCTTTGTGTATTACAAGCTCTTTTTCTAAAGGCAACAAAAACTAGTTCTTTCAAAGTTCTAAATTATCATCTTCATCTTTTTGTGCATTAGATGTTACTCTACCTCACAAGACATAAAAACCCTAAAAAGATCTAATTGTTGGGATGTAGTTGAGCCGAAATCACATTCATCACACCATTCAAAAGGATCACGAGAAAATGGCAACCCCAACTTAGCAAACACAATATCATACAAAAAGAAAAAAGGACCATCATTTTAGGAATTTATACAAACATGTTCTAGAAAAAAACTCCAACTACTACATTCGTTTTCTCCTTAATGATATTGAGGGCTTGGATAAAAGCCCTTAACTCTTCACGAAAGTGTAAATGGAAGTTTCTTCTGTGATTTTTAACCTAGCCTAAAGATATAGATTCATATAATCCATCACAAGTACTAATCAAAGACACAACACAAAATGAAAGTAGCAAGAATCAACCAAAAAGCTAAACAGAAGAAAGAATAAAACAAACGACAAAAATAAAGAAATAAAGGATAAAACAAACTATAGAAGCAAACATGCAAAGTATTTCTAAAGTGGCAAAAGAAGAAGTAAAGGAGACAAAGAGTTTATGATGTTGATAAAAACAAAAAGGTTATGATATATATATTTTTTGAAGAAGAAAATCATTGTCATTGCCTATATTAAAAAAAAAATCTTCGTCGAATGAAATTATTTGGCACGCATGAAAGATGTATCGTTAACCTGTTATAAACACAGAAAAAAGGACAAGTTCTTCTCTAAACTAAATGAAACATTTAAGTTTAATCAATGACTAAGAGTTCTTTAGTATATTGTATTTGTAGTTCAAATCAATATTTAAATCTTAAAATTTTAAGATTTTACAAAATATTTATGAGTTAGATTCACGTATATAGTAGTAACATACTAAGATTAATATGATTGTAATAATAAAATCGTACAATCATATAAATCATTGTTTTTTTCATTACACCACTTATTTACATTTTAAGTGAATGTATCCAATTCAAATAAAAATATAAATATAATTAAAATTAAATGCAACTAAAAATTAATTATTACGTGCATTATCAGTCGTAATATCATCTAATAAAAGTAAATATAATTAAAATTTACTTTTTCTGTGTTTAACCTGAAAAAATATAATACAATTAAAAATTTACTTTATTCGTGTTGTTAGTTGCAACATCATCCAACATTTATATTTTTGAATGAATTTTAATTAAAATAAAATCTAATTAAATAAAGAATGTTTTTTCTATATCATTTTCATTGAATTTCAATAAATTAAAATATTTATTTCTGTTACATCCTTAAAACTATTAGGATTATAACGAATTCACAAAGTGATTAATTTTGTAAACTTTGGTGAAGTATTGATAAAGAGATTAATTTTATTTTAATAATTTGTCACTTTTATAGTAGAAGATAAAATATACTTTTTGTGTCAGGATCATCTACGATCTTATAAATTCTTTGTAATCTTAATCATAATTTCAATTTTAGTTATCTTGTTGATATAAAAAACTTTATATTAATCAAAGATAAAACAATTTTATAATATATAACTGAATACAAATGTTTAAATTTTATTTAAAGTTAAAAAGATGCTGCTTTGGAAAGAAAGGAAGGGAAGAGTTTTTTCAAACTTTGAATATTGGAGAGGCCAGCAAGAGCATCCCCACATGCTGACTTTGAATGTGGACGCTATGTCATCTTCATTCAACTTCAAACCATATTACATCAACGTGGCCTCGCGAAGTGCAAACAAAGCGTAAAGACTTAACTACTTTTTTTAATAATTTTTTATAATAAATTATGTGTATATTTAAAAAGGATCAATCATAAACTATCAGATAAATAACGATAAAACAATTATAAAAAAAATTGTTAAAAAAATATTCTCAAAATCAAAAACAAAATTGTCTTACTCACTTTACATTTCATAAATAAATTAAAAAAAGAAAAAGAAAAAACAGCTGGCCTACGTTTCCTATCCCTCTCTCAATTGTCAATCACACTTCAAAAGTTGCAAGTTACAACATTTTTAGTAGTGATTACTACTCCATCTTGTTTTGTTTTCGAAGTGTCAAAATTTTAATATTTTTTAATTTATTTTAGAAATATAAATGAGACTTCAACCACCGCAAGAAACAGTGTTACCATGCAAGTATTAATACGGTAATCATTGGAATTAATAATAAATTGTACTTCATATTAAAATAAGCTTTGTAAACCAAGTGCGCTCTTTCTTTCTCGGAAAGGTATCGTGGGGACATTAGCTAGCTTTAACCTTTTCGTTTTTTGTTTTAGGATCTTCTTTTCTATTTTCTCTTGCTGTCGGACGTTTGGATACACATTTTTTATCGGCGACCAAATAGGGTTTGTCCTCCGAGGTTCACGATTGTTAACCAAACCTTATTGTAGGTTCAGATTCAAGAGTTAACACCTTGAACTGAACCCGAATGATTCATTGAACCTGGACAGTGATTGGGGTTATTTTTTTTCCTTAAATAAATTTATCAATAAAGTCCTTTTGTAAAACAACATGTTTAAGGACAAAGTATTCGCTGACTGTGCCGGGTTCTGTTGGTTTTTTTTCTTTAATGTAACTACTCCGTTCCCAAGCCCTGCTGCGTTTTTCACTTTGTCTGCTCCGGCTTTTACGATCAAAAGTAGAAGTGCAGTCTTTTCAGAGAGACATGTGAGAAGGAAAACCGATGGTAATGATACGTGGGAAGTGGAAGCCCAACCTCTTTAATTTACTCTTTTAATTTCTGGGTAGTAATTCCCTCTTCAGATATGCATATATATATATATATATATATATATATATATATATAAACCCACATGTCTAGCATGTAAAAATTTGTCTGTTTGATAGTTAGTGTTTCTTTTTATTTTTTCACTTCCGTGTGTTGTGGGTCATTCTGTCTTTGTAATTTTTTCTTTTGTGCTTTTACATGAATTCTGACATGGGAAGGGTTAAAGTGAGTCTGTGAAGAAAAAAGAATACTTTTGGTGTTAGTGTAATTGGAATCCTCCACTGGCAATGGCTTGCATGAGAAGCCTAAGAAGGTTTTCTTTGTTGGGAGTCTATTTTGGACTTTATTCTCCAAACGATTTTGGAATAAGCACTTGGTGGTTCGTAAATCACAAAGGGCTGAGAGTTGGGAAAAGTCCACATTTTGGTTGTCTGGTTCTGAATGAATTATGCTGTCATGTTCTTTACTGTTTTACCCTGCAGCCACATAAAGTGAAATCTGGTAAATGGTATTAGATATTAGTGTTTGTAGAATGCATATTATGGATAAATAACATGTATGTAAATTATGGATCAGCATTAAATTTGATTAGGGTGTGATAATTATATATTGGTTTTCACATTAGGAAGCGATTTATTGAGATTCAATTATTGTGCTCTGTTGTTCAGTCAAAACACGATTTGGACTTTGGACTTGTTGAATATTGTTTATTTCCCTTTGGAGTGACTTTATGGTTTTTTGAATTCTATTGAGGTTTAAGAATTTGATTCCTTTCTAATCTTGTATGAGAGTTACGTGTTTTTAATTGTTCTGGAATTAAAAAGGATGATAATTGAGAATTTTGTACCTATGGTTCGTAAGTGAGAGGGACTTGTGCGTGAGTTCACTCGTGCTCGGGCTTATGAAGAGGTTCAAACAAAGACCATTTACTTATATACAGGATACAAATTTTGCCATCGGTCTTCCTTAATATGAACTCTATTCTGTGATTATCTTTAGCTTCCATTAGACATGTTGATAGTCATCATAAAATCTGCGAAATCTTTCTTTTGATCAAATTAGTCTTGAGATTTGACAATAAATCCGCTAACAATTCCACTCCCAAGAATTAGTACATCCAATGGATGGTTGCCATTGACATGTTTAACTTCTTTGTCTTTTTCTTTATTTGAACTTTATTGACTTCGTGCATTTTACTAAAAGCACATAGAAATTGCATGTTGTAATTTGATTTTATTAACTTCTAGCTGTACTAAGGTTCCCAAAACGTACAATACTTATTGTATTCTCCGTCGTTCTTCTGAAGTTACGATAGATACTTGCTAGAAGAAGAATGTCTGACTTGGGAATTCCAGGGTAGTTTGGTCAGGATTGAATATTAAGCATTGTAATGTATGATTTTGACTTGTATTCATTCGATCCGGTTCACACATATATAGTCTTGTTTTCCAATCCCAGCTTGATAACATTGACCTGAAAGATAAAGTCTTTGAGGTTATAATCCACACCTTACCTGTTTAAGTAGACATTACAGTTTGAACCAGTGACCATTCAAATCTTCTATCACGTACCCCTCCTCCCTCCTCTTCTATTCAGGTTAGTAAGCATTTCAAAATCTATCAGTCACAAATCAACATCTAAAATTCCATAGTAGGTGCCTGATTATCTTCATTATTGGATTATATATTATAGCTTTAAGCAACATGGTAAACTTCATTATTGCATGCAGTATAAACCATATTTTGTGATTGCTAATCAATCACACTCATTGATGTCCTTATTTTTCCCAGTATTTCTGGTTATGACTTTTCCCTGTATTACAGACTGAAGGTCCCAGTTGATGACTTCAATGGGCCGTCCTTCTGATCAGAATCTTGAAACCAAAGAGATCGATCTGAGAAGTATGTCGTCTTCATCACATGGTCAGGTACCACAAGTCTACAAAGTGGCAGTTCCTCCAAGACAGAACCTCTTCAAGGAATTCCAAGCCACAGTAAAAGAAACATTCTTTGCTGATGATCCTCTAAGACCCTTCAAAGATCAATCTATATCAAGGAAGTTCGTCCTCGGTATTGAGGCCATATTTCCAATACTTAAGTGGGGAAGAAGTTACAACCTTAAAAAATTTAGAGGGGATTTAATATCTGGTCTCACTATTGCGAGTCTTTGCATTCCTCAGGTATTTAAATTTGCTTTACTGTGGGTTTCAAGTTTTGAAGGCTATGAGAATAATTCCTGTTGAATGCCCCATTTTTCACGGTTCTAACTTCTAATGCTTGGCTGAAAAACAGGATATTGGATACGCCAAGCTTGCACATTTGTCTCCACAGTATGGACTGTGTAAGACTCTACTTGCCTCTCACCAGCAGCTCAATTTTTTTCTTTGCACGTTAGACTGATCCTTTTGTATTTTGTTCTTTCTACCCGTTTACAGACTCAAGTTTTGTTCCACCATTGATCTATGCTGTCATGGGTAGCTCTCGTGATATTGCTATAGGACCTGTAGCAGTGGTTTCTCTCTTGTTGGGGACCCTACTTAGTAATGAGTTTGATCCTATTAAAAATGCGGAAGAATATCAGCGACTTGCTTTTACAGCCACTTTTTTTGCTGGGATTACTCAAGCAACGCTTGGTGTTCTTAGGTATGACAACACTACCGCCCAATATATGGATTTTGCATTTGGACATTTCAACCACTGAAGTTTATGTCTTGTGCAACCGCTACCAGTTACAACTAATGTTACACTGTTTAATATCACACCATAGTTGCCTTATTTATTTATTTATTTAACCAGGTTAGGATTCTTGATCGACTTCCTTTCCCATGCTGCTATTGTCGGTTTTATGGGGGGTGCTGCTATCACAATTTCCCTTCAACAGCTCAAAGGTTTCCTTGGCATTAAAACTAAAATGTTCACAACGAAAACTGATATTGTGTCTGTGCTGCATTCAGTATTCCATACAGCCCATCATGGAGTATACTCTCCTTCTCTCTCTCAATATACATGCAAATTATTAATCACCAGCAATCCTAATCTGAACAAGTCCGTGCCTAAATTTAGATAGCCAACTGTTAGTGTTACTGATATCTGTGTGTTGAACACAAAATTGACTAATAATTTATAACACTTTATCTTGCAGTGGAACTGGGAAACTATAGTCATTGGAGCTAGCTTTTTGAGTTTTCTTCTGGTCACCAAATACATTGTAAGACATTATACCTCCCCTTTATGCATTTTGCTATTATTCCCTAATTAATCGTTAGGAGTTTGTAAATTGTTTTCTCACTCATTCATATTATGTGCGTCAGGGAAAGAAAAACAGGAGATTATTCTGGCTGCCAGCAATTGCTCCATTGATATCCGTTATTTTGTCCACTTTTTTTGTATTCATAACCCGTGCAGATAAGAAAGGAGTAGAAATTGTAAGTATATGTTCATTCTCATCAAAAGACTGATAGCGTATTTTAGGAACAACTGATGGCGAGAGTGTCATAATATTGGTTACATCATAACTGAAGTTTTTGTTCATTGATATGTGAAGGTGAGAAAAATAGAAAAAGGAATCAATCCATCATCTGTTAAAGATCTTTATTTAACAGGAGAAAACCTTGGAAAAGGTTTTAAAGTTGGCATCGTGGCAGGCATGATAGCATTGACTGTGAGTAACTTTGACACCAATACCTCTCTTGAAGAGTTGTCCATTTTACTCATATAGTTCTAATTAAACCATTACATTTCGATGGCCAGGAAGCCTCGGCAATTGGAAGAACATTTGCATCTATGAAGGACTATCAACTGGATGGAAACAAAGAAATGGTTGCACTAGGAACAATGAATATTGTTGGTTCGATGACTTCCTGTTATGTGGCAACTGGTAAGCTCGTAGACAAGGTTTATGTATCTATCTACTATTGTCATAAAAAATGCATGTCTAAGGAATATGTAAAGGTGGTCATGTTTCATAAATATCTACTTTTAGCTTTAAAATACCAAACAAAAATGGAAAAAACAAAATACTAGGAGATAAAGTTGGATCTATTCCTATAGAGTTTAATGTCTACCTGTACATAAAGAGAATTTGAGACTATATTTATCTTGTAGTCTAGTGATTTATGTAGTTTTTTTTAGCCCCTGATCTATACTTTTGTTACCTTCAGGTTCTTTCTCTCGGTCAGCAGTAAATTTCATGGCTGGCTGCCAAACTGCAGTCTCTAACATTGTGATGTCAGTAGTTGTGTTCTTAACCCTAGAATTCATCACTCCACTTTTTAAATACACTCCAAATGCCATTCTTTCCGCCATCATCATTTCTGCTGTCGTCAACCTTATAGACTATGAGGCAGCAATTTTGATTTGGAAGATAGATAAATTTGACTTTGTCGCTTGCATGGGTGCATTCTTTGGGGTTGTTTTTGTCTCGGTTGAGAAAGGACTTCTAATTGCTGTAAGTGCTATAATCAATGCTTATCTTGCTCTAAAAGGTCAAAGTAATTTCTGACTAATCTTGTTTATTTCGTATGTTAATTGCTACATTCTATGGCAGGTCTGCATATCCTTTGCAAAGATCCTACTACAAGTAACAAGACCCCGAACCGCAATTCTGGGGAAGATTCCTAGGACTAATGTCTATAGAAACATCCAACAATATCCAGAAGCTAGTAAGGTTCCAGGTGTACTGATTGTAAGAGTTGATTCTGCAGTATATTTTTCCAACTCCAATTATGTCAAAGAAAGGTAAAGGCTTGTTCCTCCTTTGTTTATTCGTTTACAACGAGAAATTGTTTTATACTTTACTCTTTTGAATGAGCTGAAGTGAAACAATCCAATCTGAACACTAATTTAATTGAAAAAGCTTTTTGGCAGTAATCTAAATGCCTAAGGATTAAGAACAGATATGTGATTCAAAACATAGGGAACACCATACGCACCATGCTACAAAATTTAGATGTGGATGTAAAATTACTAACATTGATACTCATGAAAAAATACCCAGTCTCTGTCCAATATATCTTACACTGATAAAGAAAGAGGAATAGAGTTTGTCATTGTACAAAAAACCCTTAACTTTTTCAAGGTGCCACAAAATTTGAGTGATTACAATGAGGTATAGATCCGGTGAAAAAGAGTGAGGGTTGGTTTAAAAGAGAATTATATCGTAATTTTGTGAAACTTTGTTTCAATTTAGCATATTGAGGTCGCCTAATAATTACTCTTTTGCAGGACATTAAGATGGCTGACGGATGAAGAAGAAAAAGTGAAAGGAGACTACCCCACAAAAATCCAGTTTTTGATAGTTGAAATGTCACGTGAGAGTCTTTATTTTAATGCTTAATTCGTTATACCCCTTACAAATTCCCGGAGTAAAACCTTCATTTTCGTCTTGTTAATTTTTTATTATTTATTGAGTTTCGTGTTCATGATGCAGCCGTTACTGATATTGATACAAGTGGCATCCAAGCCTTCCAAGAGTTACATAGAAGTCTTGAAAAGAGAGGAGTTGAGGTAACTAATTAACTTCTGGCCAAGAATAATATGTTCATAACATGTATGCATGAGTGATTAGAAAATGATATATTATGTAACTAAGCATAGCATCTTACCGTGAGTTCTTCCTTTTATGCAAGCTTGTTCTGGCAAATCCTGGTCCAGTAGTGACAGAGAAGCTTTACGCATCCAATTTTGCAAACGCAATAGGAGAGGACAAGATCTTCCTCACCGTTGCAGAGGCTATTGCATATTGTTCTCCAAAGGTGGTTGAGGACCCTTGAAAAAGATGAAATATTGTTGAGAGTAGAGACCAGAAATCTTCAGTATAGTAGTTAGGTAGTAAAGGATTAGACAGAAAAAGGTGTAGTGGAATGCTACAGTTAGGGCTGGTTGCAGGATCCTTATCCTAAAGTGTGTAGATTAAAGTTAATATTTTGAAAAGAAAGATAAAATTAGAAGGTACAGCTTTACTTGGTTGTTTGTATGAAGTATATATTGTCTCATTTTCAGAAGGGAAGCAGTTGTTCATTATCCCTTCCTCTCTTATTGAGCCACAGAAAATATTACAAGAATATATAAAGCAAATAAATTGTACCCTTTTTTTTCCTTCCATTTTGTTTTTGTAATTCACTTTGTAATTGACCAAGTTTGAGGAGATGAATGGAGCAGGTGGATTTTCTTTTTCTTTTTCTTTCTTCTTGTTACGTACAGACAGATCTTGCATGAACGAAGAGGCTAAACAAAGCCAGATTCATGTAAGCACAATTTGTAAAAAGTGTTTCACTTTCGAAATAAAGTATTCAAGCGTCAGTTTCGAGTATAAAAAGTAGAGAAGCCTTTTGTTGCCTTAACTAGTTAGAACTTTAAATTACGGATTGATTTTATATAATTAAAAAATAAGTATTTAATATGTAATTTTATTTTATTTTAAAATTTAATGAATAATCTAATTTGGTAGATATGATTTTTCTCATTTTTATAATTTTACAAATTATTAAATTCAATTTAAAATAAATAAAAATAGTCAATTAAAACACTAAGTATGTAAATAAATAAACACAAGGATAGTTTGAGATCGATATAACAACTTCTTAACAACTCTTTGAAACTATATTTCAAATAATCTTTTAAATAAGAGAAAGATACTATTACTTTTGAATTTGCTAATGGACAAACATAAGACAATCCTAGTTTTTTTATACTTGTTTTGCATTTGCTAATTAACATAGTAAATAATATTATATTCCACTAGCTGAATACTAATAACTTCGAAGTTATTCAGTTTCGAATTTTTTTTCTCTCTTTATCTAACTCTGCAGATATTCTTAATCATGCTAGATGTATATTTGATTGATAACTCAAACAATTAGTTGGATTTTTTTATAAGACGGTGTGACTTTATTTATCTCACTAATTATATTGTTGGATCAGTTTGATAATATTATGTCAAGGTTAACCCGACGGGTCTACATTGAATTGGTTAGGCTCTACTATGCACATGTCCTCTAAACCGAGCAGTAGAGGATTGGTTGCAATGGGATGAACGCTCTATGGAAGTAATTTGCTAATATCGCTCAATATTAGAATTTCATTGGATGTATTTGAAAAAGTTATTATTGGCTCGAAGATCTAGGACACCTCGTTTCATGTGTTGCCAACTCTGACACAAGATAAGAAGTATCATGTGTTCTTAGCCATTAGATATGTTTAGATCTGAAGATCCAGATGATGTAACTATTGGCCTTCGTCCTCTATAAATAAGAGGGCTCATGGCCTGTCATTTTCACAACGAGGTTCTACATATACTGATCAATCTTCGCATTCTTTTTCTCTTAAGTTAATAATGTCTACCGTGAGTATTTCTTTTTCAAGAGAGTCCTTTGCTAGAGATGGCCAAGGGTATGATGACGACACCTCGTCGTTGTCACCTCTCGGATTGTGTTTAGGGAGCCAAGGGTCAACCGAATGGACTATGCCATTAATTAGAACCAGCACCACAAATGTGAATAATGTCGGCAATGAGGAATAAATGTTGAAGGGGTCTACATAGAGTGCGACTGGTGGGTCAAAATTGATGCGTCGGTGGAACAGGATGAGTTAAACTTGCTATAGATTTTGGGTCACGACGTTGTCCTATGAAACTCATGAACATAACTCTCGGTACTAGTGAGGAAGCGAGCTATTGGGCCTGGCCAAGCGGTTTCACATTCTTGGGGATAACATCGATGATTATGTCGTCAATCTCAAGGTGTGTAAAGGGAATAGGTGAGTATGTCACAGTTGAGGAGATTCAAAGTTGGACTTCTTTTTCGTGTACGTTTGTTTCTTCTCTAACTTGTGCAAGCATATCCCGTTTGATGATTTCCAGACAAGAGTATTATAGGCGGTGAACGTTACTTAGACCCAACTCCACCCAAATCACTAGGTGGCCATTCAAGTATTCAAAACAGTGTGTAAGACCTTCCGACTTAACCCCTACTTTCACCTTATTTCTTTATCATTTTCGCACCTGACAAAACCCAAAGGTGGGGTGATTGTCTTTGATAAGTGTGCCTAATAAGTGTTTTTTTCAACTTTTTGTTGCTTCGTATAAAAATTTAAGGACGAGTACTTCAAGGTGGAGGGTCATAAATATTACTTTAACAAGAATGAATAACCCAAGTTCCTTTTTTATTAGACTAGGAATCCTGAACGATTGATCTCTTGGTGTGATACCCTGATAACGCCCACAGAGCAATCAACACTCAAAGCCAACATCATAGCACTTCCTAGCCGTCTTTTGATTTACATACACTATGCAAATCTTGTTGTTGTCAAATGGAAATTTCATCCATATGTGATGTATGGACACTATGGAAATTTCAAGCATGACCGACCGAGTAGAACATTGTAAGATGTGTTTGTCTCTACCAAGAGATACCGAATTCAAATCTCTTTATTGTTAAGTCTAGTTCCAAGCACATTCGCAAGTCCAAATATCCCGGTCTGTTTACCTTTTCACTGAAAAAATCCAACAATCTGCTCATTGTGAAGTACAATGAATTCTTTGTATATGTATGTTTTCTTTAATGTTTTCTAGTATAAGATGTTGACTGAGTTGTCCTAATCAACCAAAACCTTTCCAATTCCATAATTCGCAAGCTCAATCGTTATCACGATCTAATCATCCTGATTAGGGTCGGGTGCTTTAAAATCTTCATTTATGAATGTGATAAGAGACATGTTTTTCACGCGTCTTTCCACCAAGTGCACTGTTTCTAATGCTCAAATGAGCCTCTTCCGAGCAAAAGTTGGTCCTTCTCTTGAGAAACCTTCCAAAAATGTGTTGATTACCCTTTTTAAGGTTTGCTCCTACTGTGACTTCGTCGCCAGACTGATTCCCTACGCCAACTAGATCTTCAACCTTCCTTTCTAGGCGAACAACTTCTTGGTTGTCTACGCCTGCGAAGGGGACTCCTTTTAGCTCGTTTGACTTTTACAAACTTTCTTAGATGCCCCACTCAAATCAATTATTCAATTTTATTTCATAGGGCAGCACACTCCTTGGTAGTGTGCTCGAGATTGTGGATGTAAAGACAATGTTTGTTACCATCCATGTTAGGAGGGGTGGCTTTCTTCCTAAGTGGAGGCGAAAGATTTGTATTCAAGACTTATTCCATGATCTTCGCTTGAGGAGTGTTCATGGGGTGTATTGATGAAAATATGCAACCCTTTAATGGGTTCCTTAAACCTTGCACCTCTTTTCCCAAACGATTTTATGTCACCCCTATTACTAATGGATGACTCGACTCTCATTTGCTTCCAAAATTCTCTTATCTCCTCCACCCACATGAAATTTACTACTCTCTTCCTTAGTTTGTCAAGGTTCTGAATGGACTACAGACACAAATTATCGACGAATGAAGCAAGTCGTAACGATGTGATCATGTGGTACATGGCCACGTTAGGACTAAGGATTTTATTTGCAAGCTACTTTTCCGAGTTGGTTTATGAAGGTCTGACGAGATCAAGTGGTGTGGTTGACTCATGACAAACTAGGCTCCAAATTTTGACCGGATTGTGGTGAAAGAATCTATAGAGTTTGGTGGGAATAAAGAAAAGCAAGTCAAGGCCTCTCCTTTTAACGAGGTAGAGAAAAATTTGCATTAAATAACATCTCTCATCATATACATCATCGTTTGGTTCATGAACATTCTGATATGCTTGTCCGGGTCGATGGAGCTATCATACTTGTTGAAAATAGGCATCCTCCAGTTATCACGTAAGGGGTCTCCATAATGCCCGTAGTAAGCAAGAGCATCTCGATTGTAGCCGTTATCACAAAAGATGGGTTATGATCCTTGCTTGCTCTACTACTTTCCTAAATCATGGTCAGGTTCATCGTGCGGTTGTTTGGTCGGTTTGGGTAGTGTCTCCGTGTGTAAGGCTTTTAACTCTTCCTCATATATGCTCTAAATTTCATCAATTCGCTTATGTAGGTTCCTCATTATCTTCCTTGGGTGGTTGTCTGAAGCTTCTTCTAACACAATGACTCATCATATTCCTTGTGGTTACTATATGAGTTTATAAGTGCTCGACCCTACGGAGGATGTCAAAATGTTTCTACTATATTGGTTGAGTATTAATAACTTTGATTCAGTTCCTAACTTCCTTCTCTCTCTTCACCTGTTAAAACCTTTGCTTCGTTTGATTTGATATAGTCTTTGCTTGCTCCACAATCGCTCAAAATGTACCTGTAGAATGTATTCTAATATTTAAGTAGAAAAGAGTTCGAATACTATGATATTAAATGCAACAATTAATGTCCTCTACTATCTTTCACAAGAAATTGAAATTCAATGCAAATTAAAAAAAAATTAAAAATCATACATCTTAAAGATTAAATTACAATTAAATGCATACAAAATAATATCCAAATAGAAGACTTTATATAAGTATATTGCGGTAATATACCCAATGTCACACACCAAACACTAAATCGTGGAAGAAATATTCAAAATTCTAAAATCCAAAAGAACCAAACAATGGTTAAAGTAGTATTATGTTGTTTAATATAATTTTGAAATTTTATAAAAAGAAACAGTGTTATTATTAAATAAATTTATTAAAACTTACAAATGAAACTCAAAAAATAAAAAAATTACAAATTGTGTGATATTCAATCAATTTTAATTATTACAAATTATACATTTTAAAATGTATTAAAATTTATTACTATCATTTCTCATCCAAGTATTAATCAACAAAAGAAAAAGGTGATAGCACCCCCGTAGTTGATGATATACAAATACATATAAGGCTAATGTTGCTTGTATTATTTATGTTTAATACCTATTTTGGTCCCTCTTTTGGGAAGGTTTGTTCAAAGTGGTCCTTCCTTTTTTAAAAAGTTCAATAAAGTCCTACTTTTTGCAAAAACTGTTCAAGTTGGTCCTTTTTGCTAACGACGTTAATTCTGCTAACGGCAGAGCTGCCAGATGTCTAATATCTGATGATGTGTAGAAATAAATTTGACGTGTCACATTGCATTGCTGAATCATCTTGTTATTCATGGTTATTGTTCCCCAATTTAAAAGCAAGGGTTAGGGTTTGTGGTTATTTTGTCCAGACTTTTCCAATTTTAAAAGCTTAGGGTTAGGGGTTTGGAATGGCTTCTTCACAAAGTGGTTGTTCTTGTTCGAAGACAACGGGCAAAAGAGCTTCACATTCATCACAGGGTGTTCTTTCGAGGGGTGTTGGGATAACCCCTATTTGCCACTGTGGTGATTTTGCTATACTGAAAGTTGCGAAAACTGCAAGAAATGCTGGGAGGCAATTTTGGGCATGTCGTCATTATAAGGTTTTTTGAATAGCATAGTCACTTTTATGTTGAATTGATTTTCTGTGTTGACAGATTTTTATGTTTTTTGTGAATAATAGGGTGCATTTATAAGTGGGATGTCATGTAACTTTTTCAAGTGGTGTGGTGAAGAGAACGCTGATGATAGAGATGGTACAAATGTGAGGCAAAACAAGAGGACCACTGATATCGAAAGTAGTGTCAAAGAGTTGCAGAGAAAGATAAAGTTCTTAGTTGAAATTGTGGTTGTTCTTATTGTGCTTAACATTATCATATTGGGGTTGTGTTTAGGTTGATGTTAGGTGGCCAATGTGCAATGTATGTTGTGTTCATGTATTATGAGTTGATGTTGTAATATTGTGGTTGTCTTTAGGTTGATGTTGTAATATTGTGGTTGTCTTTAGGTTGATGTTAGGTGGGCAATCTGCAATCAATGTTGTGTTTGTGTATTATGAGTTGGTGTTGTAATATCAGTGAACAATCTGGGTTATTACAATAAAATTCGTAGTAGTCCTCTTGTTGGTTTAAAAATGTGTAATGTGGTCCTCATGTTGGTTTAAAATGTTTATTTTGGTCCCCCTTTTACTAAAAATTTGTGCAAAACGATCCCATAATACAACATAATATCAGTACATGGTAAGGAAACCTAAAAGAACATACAAACAACATAAAGACACATAATATCAGTACATCCAAACAAAGGTACTGTCATACACAAATAACATGTCTAAATTCAAACATGTCTAAATTCAAATATGAAAGATAACATGTCTAAATTGAAATATCATACATAAATAAGGTACTGTCGTACATAATATCACTAAACTGCTGGAGTTCAATCTATGCAACTTGTCTTCTAATAGTTAACTTTTTCCTTGCTATTGCTGGAGTTGGTTCTGTGATGGAATCTTGTGTTGGTAGTGGTGGCTGAGGAAATTGATCACTTGCTGGGTCTTCTGTACTTTGTGCTTCTGATGGTTGTGTTGTTTCTATTGGTTCTATGATGGATGGACGTAAAGGGCATATTTTTTTGTTGTGCCCCAATTGACGACAGATGCTACATTTCTTTCTATGGCCACCAACACTCATTTGGGTCCCATCCTTGGTTAGCTCCCATGGCTCCAATCTTCTTTTCTTCTTTGGCCTCCCATGCATCTTCCTCTTAACTGGTGGCAGCACATTGGGGAAGGTTGTATTTTCCCATAGGAGGTGGCCATTCACAGGATAAATGATGGATGCATATGTCTCTTCGTATGTGGATTTCATGAACCAATTTGGTATAAAAGTGTCTGGGTCTAAATTTATAAAGTGCATCGCTGCTACTGCATGGCAACATGGGATGCCACTAATCATCCATTTCTTGCAGCTACATTCACGAGTATCAAGGTCCACTGTGAACTTGTTCCCAACAGCTGAAACATGCCTAACCTCAAAAATCCTTCTTGCAGACCAGCTGAAACAAATAAAGATAAATAACTATGTTCAAAAATTGGAGATAAACATAAATAAGACAGAAGAACAATATTACCTTGGGATCCAATATCTAGACAATTGACATTCCTTTGATAGTCTCTTCTTGATCTTTGGACAAACATTGAAATCCATAGATGCCACCTTCATTCTGTTCGTGGCCCATCTTTTCATCAAATACAATCTAATATCTTCCAGCAATGTGATTATTGGTTTTCCTCTAGCATGAATGAGAACATTGTTGAAACCTTCACTGATGTTGTTATCTAGACTATCACAACTTGCTTGAGCTGTGAATCTAGATCTTGACCAAAACCTGCATTAGACGAAGGAAGAAATTGGGTCATCATACATGACCTATTGAAATGTGCATGTGACAGGTATGAGGTATTTATCATACGTACCTTGGGGAAATAGCTATGAGGTATTTATAAGCTTCCTCATTCACTACTCTCATATTCAACATCTCTCTTTCCCAAGCCTGGGGGTACGTGCTTGTTGCAGCACTCCACATCAAATTCTTCAATATTTGACCACTAAACCGCTTCCTAAAGTTAGCATAAAGGTGCCTGATGCAGAATCTTTGTTTTGCCTTAGGCAAAAGCTCTTCAATAGCATGTACCAACCCCTGACAATTTCAATATTTTAATCAAAGATACATAAAGCATAAAGTAAAAAGAAGAAAATATTGTAAGTAGTGCATGTACCTTTTGTTGGGCAGACATCCACGTGCATGCTCCACATATTTCATTACCACCAAGGTCTTCAATCAATAATTGCAAAAACCAACTCCAACTATCTTTATTTTCAACTTCAACTACTGCATATGCTATGGGAAGCATTTGGTCATTTGGGTCCCTACCAACTGCTGTAAGCAACTCTCCCTTATATAGACCTTTCAAAAAACAACCATCTAAAAAGATGATGGGCCTGCAACTTACAAAACTATTCTTACATGCTTTCAGACATACGTAAATTCTTTCAAAGATGGCCTCACCATGATCACTGTTCACTTTAATCTTAACAGTTGACCCAGGGTTACTTCTCAACACCTCATGTCCGTAGTCATGAATCCTTCTAAATTGCTCTTTAAAATCTCCTTCACGTTCATTTGTTGCCATTAACTTGGCCCTTCTTGCTTTGAAAATTGATACCTTGGTGTTCCATTTCCTTAGAGCTTTATTACGTATATCTTGTACCTTTATAGTTGGATTATCATGCAACGACTTATCTATTTCATGACTCAACCACTTACTATTCATCATTTTAATGTTTAGTTGTCTGCTGCAAGCATGTGTATCAACAATCTTCCTTAACTGCCAAATCTTTCTTGTTGGCAAATATCCTAAGTAAGCTAACCATGGGCACTTTTTTTGCGCACCCATGCATCTCACCCGAACCCTACGCTTATCATTCTTTACAAACTTAAGATCCCTCCCAGTATGAATAGCATAACTTCTAATTGCTTCCTTAAAATCCTCCTTATCATTAAAAATAGTACCAACTTCCCATTTGTAATCAGCCATTGACTTCTTTTTTCCAAATGTAGGAAACCGACATCGACTTGGTTTGTCTGCATTGTCATCCTCCTCACTACCACTATCTTCTAGAGTTAACAACTGTTCTGACTCCGAATCATCATCAGACAACCCCCTTCCAATATCTTCCACCATGTAATCTTCATCACTGTCCTCCAAAGAATCCACTTGCACTTCTTCCTCACAACTATTTTGTACTTCATCCAAAGACTCCACTTCAACTTCCTCCACTTCCTCCGCCTCCACTGCACCCACTTCCTCCACCTCCACTGCCTCCACCTCCACCTCCAATTCATCAACCCCCACCTCCACTTCATCAACCTCCACTGCATCCACTTCATCAACCTCCACTGCACCCACTTCATCAACCTCAACTGCACTAACTACCTCCACCTCAACTGCAGCAACTTCCTCCCCATTTTCTTCTACAGCAGCATCAAACCCACTACCCTCACCACTCTCTGCAGGCCCTTGACAAAGGTAAAGAACTTCATTCTCATTCTCATTCTCATTTTCCACAACCTCTGGTTCGCTAACTTTATGCACAACAAATAAGTCCACTTTCCCCAAACATTTAGCCACTTGCATCATATTCATAGCTCCACTATCGTCATATAGGCCATGTAAAATATTTCCAATGTTGTAAACTAACTCTTCTACTTCCATGTAACCCATTTCTTTAATTGAAGCAACCACTCCAAAATAACTCCATGTGTCGGGATCAATGTCCCAAGAACATATATGCCCACCTATATACTTAAAGGGACACACGTCCTTTATCAAGGTCCCACCGTGGTGGACCACGACCTTAAACCTATCGTCACACATCCCAAACCCTACCCTGCAAATGAAAAGGGGGACCACTTTCATAAATTAACACCCATGGGACCAATTTAACACCCAGTAGGGGACCAATTTCAACACCCAATAGGGGACCAATCTCAACACCCAACACGAGACCAATTTCAACACCGAAAACGATAAATAAAATCATATTTTAAGCCACCCATAAAAAACAAACACACAATTCCACCCATTAAACACGACAAACATAATGTGATCAGTAACTAAGAACACTAACCTCAACAACATTGACGAACGAAACACCCTCCTTCACGAACCACGACGCTGGACGAAGAGGCTGAAACACCAAAAAAAGCCTAGAGCGCTGATGGAGATGATTGCAATGCGTGATGAACCCTAAGTCGCCCAAAATTTCCCAATCTCAATTGCAATTTTTACCCAATTCAATCTTTTGACCACAATTGATTTACTCAATTACCCACCCCAAATTACCCCAAATTCATTTTTTAATTTAACCCTAACTATATTAATTTACACGTCACAATTATTTATTTTTTTAAAACACATAACAATGCCACATCATCAGATATTAGACACCTGACAGCTCTGCCGTTAACAGAATTAACGCTGTTAGCAAAAAGGACCAACTTGAACAGTTTTTGCAAAAAGAGGGATTTTATTGAACTTTTTAAAAAAAGAAAGACCACTTTAAACAAACATTCCCAAAAGAGGGACCAAAATAGGTATTAAACCTATTATTTACTTAAAAGAAAGATACGTTAAAATATAACACAACATATTTTTTGCTCAAAATTCATTTTCATTTAGAATCTTCAAAATGTTGACGGTATAAATATTTAAGAGGTACAATATATGGGGTGCAGGAAGTAAAACAAAAATAGCCTTAATATGAGTGATGGGCCAAAGCCCATATTACAGGTCAGGAAAAATAAAATGGGCCTTCCTTCGGAAAATAAAGACCGATAGATAGATGGAGAAAGAGTAAGCTTCAGCCAGACAGAAACCGAAACTGGATCAATGGCCGCTCTCCGCACTGTGCTTCGTCACATTAACACGTGCGCCACCTTCGCTCCACCGCCGCGCCTTCCTATGGCATTGCGTTGGAGTTGTGGCGTCACGTGGCACTATCTTATTCCCTCCAAAACCTCCAGAACCGTTAAATACCGTGCAGGTTCAGACAGTTACAAGTTAGTAGTGAAGAAAGACGAGCGGTTGACAGCGGGAGAGTGTGTCGACGAGGTTGTTGGAAGTAGGACCACAATTGCGGCCATCGTGACTTCCTTGGGGGGGCCACCTGCCGCCGTTGGAATCGTTCGGCTTTCGGGCCCTGGAGCAGTGTCTATTGCGGGTCGGGTGTTCCGGCCCGCCCGGAACTCGTGGCGGCCCACCAGCCACGTCGTCGAATACGGTGTCGTCTTGGACTCCGACGGCAACGTCATCGACGAGGTCTTGGTGGTGCCGATGCTGGCTCCGAGGTCGTACACGCGCGAAGATGTGGTGGAGCTTCAGTGTCACGGGAGCGAAGTGTGTCTGCGCCGCGTGCTAAGGACTTGTTTGGAAGCCGGAGCAACGCTTGCTCAACCAGGTGCGTCTCTGTTACTCTGAATAAACTTAATGCTCTTTTAACCCTCGCACGACAACCAAATCCAAATTGCTTATTAGTGTCTACTTCTTTTAGGCGAGTTTACTCTTCGCGCTTTTCTTAACGGGCGTTTGGACCTCTCACAAGCCGAAAATGTTGCAAGATTAATCGCCGCCAAATCTGTGGCTGCTGCAGATGCTGCACTGCAAGGAATTCAGGTATGTTTAACTCGACGCTGTTTCCGTGTTTTACTGCATCATCGTCATCATGTTTGGTGTAAGACTTGGCTGGTTGCGTCTGTTGACAGGGCGGCTTTTCTTCTCTTGTTCGATCTTTGCGGAGTCAGTGCATTGAGTTGCTTACTGAGATTGAAGCACGTTTAGACTTCGATGATGAGATGCCGCCTCTGGATTTGAATTTGGTAATGGACAAAATCCATGACATGTCACGAGACGTTGAGAATGCATTGGAGACAGCAAACTATGACAAGCTTCTGCAGTCTGGATTACAGGTATGGTTTGGAACAGTGTATTCAGATTCTTAAGGTATTCTCATTTTTTTATGGTTTGGAACACATCACATAATATGCTGTAATAGTACATAAGTTTGTTTCTTCTCTTACAAAATGGTTTTGACCTAACTCAGACCTATACAACCCATTTGTAAAGTTAGGATTGTCCCCACTCACATGTTATATTTTGGCATTAGTTTTAGTAGATGGAAACAAATAGTATCCTAATAAGGTTTATTAGACCTATTTTGTTACATGCTATTGGTTCTCTCAAAAATATTTATTGCAACACTTGAGATGTCGAATTTCTTGGCATAAAGGTGGGCTGGAAATTTCACATAAACTTTTAAGAAATGAACAAATTATATAAGTGGGATAATTCTCACTTTACCTGCTGGTTTTGTAAAGTTGATTAGGCTTAAATTACTTTGTGATACAACATGAATTTGTCATTCTATTTTTATGTGAATATGAGGATGACTGTTGCTGTTCCTATTTTTTATCCTAATATGAAATTCTTTCAGATAGCTATTGTTGGCCGTCCGAATGTTGGCAAGTCAAGCCTTCTGAATGCATGGAGCAAAGTATGTCATTGTCATTTTGGTTATTCGAAAACTTAAATTTCATATTTATTGTTTAATCTCTTCTGTAGATATCAACCTTGGTGTTGGCAAACTTAAATCATTCTCGAAGTATTTTTGTACTTAATCTGCATCTCAAGTCCATAATTTATCTTTAAGCAGAAGAACTAACACACATAATAAATATATGTATATGTATGTATGTCTGTAAAGCATTGTGATTGTTTAACTTATTGAGCATGATCTTCTTGTAGCATGCAGAGTGAGAGGGCAATAGTTACTGAAATTGCTGGAACCACTCGTGATGTGATTGAAGCAAGCATCAGTGTCAGTGGTATTCCTATCACCCTTCTTGATACAGCAGGCATCAGAGACACTGATGACATTGTGGAAAAGATTGGTGCAGCTTTCTTTCTTTTCTCCTTTAAGTTCAGGATATCTGTAATTTTCCTTTGTTTTTGTAGCATCATCTTTCTTTTTTGGATAAGTTAAATATAGTCAGCTCAAAGTAATTTTATACAAGCTTTCTAATAATTATTGCTTGCTTTAAGTGTAGTTTAAATGAAACACTAATAAAATCTAGTGAAAATTAGATAGAATACGGCTATAGACTTTGCCTGATGACTTAGCTATATGGTTGGATTAGTTGTATTTTTTCGCACGCGTCTAGTGTTTTTCTACTTACCTTAACATTATTACTTCACATGATGTACTGAAATTATATTTCTATTCTCCTACTAGGCGTAGAGCGGTCTGAAGCTGTTGCTAGGGGTGCTGATGTAATTATCATGACTGTGAGTGCTGTTGAAGGGTGGACATCTGAAGACACCAAACTTCTCGAAAGGATTCAATCTACCAAGGTTTGACCATATAATTTTTTTCCTCCTCTGTCCTTGTTTTATTCATTATATCTAATTACTATTTTGATATAGATAGCAGCGTAAACATTTTATTTGAAGGAGAAATAGTCGCATTGTTTAACATTTGAGAGAAACGTAGTATCAAGATATCTATGCTAACTGGGAAGCATCAAACTACATATGTTACCACAAACATATTCTTCATATCATATGACAGGATAAATTGGCATACAGACACCTGGCTGCCTTAAATGCATTGGTATCCTATAGTCAACAATGGTAAAATACTTTTTGCTGCTAGGTGGGATCATTACATAAGACCATTTAGATCCTGTAGTTACCCCTAAAAATTACATTCTGCAGGATAATGTTCTTAAACATAATAAATATTGCATTACACCTTTCATTTTTCTTTTAGTATTAAGCTTGGTACCTGTTATTATTTTCTGTCATGCGGTGAGAAAAGAAAAGATGGATATTCATATTAGACTGCAATCTTTACTTAACCTTTCTGTTGTAAGACAGGGATCAACTGGATCATCCACCCCAGTAATCCTTGTGGTCAACAAGATAGATTGTAAACCTTGTGCTGAGACTGAATGGGACAAAGGATTTCAGAGTCATAAAATGTTCAGCAAACATGTGTTTACATGTGCTGTTACTGGTCAAGGATTACAAGACTTAGAGAGGGCGGTATTACAGATTGTGGGTCTTGAAGGCATTCCAGCTGGGGGTCGCAGATGGACTGTCAATCAGGTAAACTATTATTTTGGCTTTCCATCTTTCTTACAAATTAGTAGCTTTAAAGTTTTCTTAACCTTTTGAATGGGAAGAGAAGGAACGAATAGACTCTTAGGGACCATGTATCTTTATTTGGTAAATATGAACTAGAAGTAATGGTCAAAATTATGCTTAGCTAAGAAGAAAATGGTCGATGGTAAATAACGATGTTGCTGGACTCAACAAAGACTTCTCTGTTTTCTACTATTCCATTTTTATTCCAACCAAGCAATGGCTCTAGTTGATCTTCTGTTACATGACAACATTCTTGCACATGCACCCACATACTCAAAAAAGAGTAGTAAAATAAGCTTCTTCTCTTTGGGGGGGAGGTCTTGAATCTGGATTGTGTTTGCTGATATAACGATGTTTCAGAGACAATGTGAACAACTTGTTCGGACCAAGGAAGCACTTGCAAGGTTACAATCATCAATAAAGGAGGAACTGCCACTGGATTTTTGGACAATTGATTTGAGGGATGCTGCATTGTCCCTTGGACAAATAAGTGGAGAAAATATATCGGAGGAGGTTTTATCAAATATATTTGGCAAGTTCTGTATAGGTAAATAGAAAGACTCCCAATACGTACGTGGTGATTTTTAGCCAGCTTCCTTTACATTTCTCACTCATGTATAGGACGCTAACTTCAATCTGGCTCAGTACATTTTCCCATGGATTTCAAGCCATGATCAGTTTTGTTGTATGTTTCTCGTACTGATATTATCACCTGAACCCCTCCTTGTGTGGTTGGGATGATTTTTAAATTGAGTTGTAGAACTTTTAAATCAACTGTCCAAAAATATGATGCAACGTTGTAACTGCAAATAAGAAATCCGGAAACGCAATTTAGGAAGTTCTTAATTTTATGGTATCCAAAAATCATTTAGTTTCAATGTTAATTTAAAAAAAAAATTGAAACATTTATGTCGAAAACTGAAGAATATGGGAGAATGAGAAGAATATATACAAGATATGCATACACACCAAGGCACTATTGGCCTGTAACTGATTGGTTCCCAATTAATGGTGTGTTCCTTCAATTGTTGTGTTTCTTCATGCTTGAGTTTGACCATATTCCGAGCACGTATCATACTCAAATTTCAGAAGGAAGCGTCACCCTCAAATAGAGATGGGTAAGCGTGAACCCCTTTTCCCTTTCCTTGGGGCCAGGACCAGAGATTTAAGAAACTCGATTGCGGGTGAAGCTTACTGGATGCTTAGTTCTTCGATTAAATGCTTGTGTCTTTTTGTGAGGTCTTTAGTTGTTTGCCCAGGTCTTATTTGATGTCCAAGTTTTTCGTTCTTCGCGTAAGACTTTTAATTTTCAGGTCTTTTATTTGTTATTTTATTGTTTTATGCAAAAATGTTTGCTACTATAGCGTGTTGCAAACATGAAAATGAGAAGTAGCAGGGGATCGTATACCTTTCTTCTCCCTTTTGCTAAAATAACAAGTCAGCAGAAAACGACTTGAATAAAGAACACTAATTGTTAAAGGGAATGATGTTAGTAAGAAAATTGCTCCAAAAATTGATTTATACTCTGACTGTTATTTGAAGCTAGAAAGAATATACGAACTATGCCACTGATCATGTGACTTGAATTGATGGTGCTTTAGAATTAACAAAATTCTGAAGGGGGTAATGGTCGCAAGAATGTTGACATAATTTCAACTTGAACATTTTGTCATGATTTCAACTTTGTAAAAATCAGACCTTTAAATCTCAAATATAATTGTATGGAACAATCAGATGTTACAAAACTTGATAGCTTGATGAGTATTTTCCGTAAGAGGTGATTTGTAACTTGATGGAAAGCATATATCGACAACCCAAAATTGCTATGCATAGAAAAAAAAAAGTTACACGTTATTACATTTTTATTCAAATGTAGGAAGAGAATTAAGTAACCAGCAAATAAATAGATGGAACATGGCGATGCTGGTTTTGATCCTCTAACTGCATAAATTAATAATCAATCCAAGACTAATGTCATTTACATTTTAAAGCAACGGACCCCGTCAGTAATGAGGGATATGCTCTGCCTTCTTTCCACAACTTGGCCCTTGGGGGTAACAACTTGGCCAAGGGAATCGATAGGATCCGTTACATTTATAAGACACATACAGGGTCCTCTAACCAAGTACCTTTCGAAGTTCATCAGTCAACTTCCCACGACCCGATGGCTCCAACTGCACCAAAATTTCCAAGATATAATGAAGCAAGTAATAAACTAAACAGTTTAAGAAAACAAATAGTAAAGACATAGCTAATGAAATGAAAAGTTCAAGTTCTTTACCTTGCTTAGAAGGGCTGCAAGACCTTGAGGTAGAGCTTGCAAATCTAGGGCTGAGTCACCAATGTTTGTCAATTGAAGCAACACTTTCTGCACACGCAGTTCCTTTAGTTTATTCTCGTAATTTGCAGGATTATTCTTCCATTTGAAGAAGGCTTCATCATCCAACCACGCATCTTCTTTACTATTGGCAATATCAGAATTCAAATACCATTCTTTGAGCAAGTTCATTGCAGATGCATATGACAAATGGTCACCAGCAGCATCTCTTACACTGTTGATCAGTGACTGCTCTCCAATTCTTCGGTGAAGTCTCTGGTAGAAGACAGCTCGGGAGTTACGCCAGTCCAGAACTTCTCTAATTACACCCTTGGCAGCCATTCTTAAGGAAGTATCATGTAGTTCAGCAAACTTTGTGGCTATCTGGGTATACACAGGCAAGAGCTGTTTTTCACGGGATTTAATCTGCTGCTGTAGGGATTCAAAGGCGGCAAGGTCCCTGTTACTCTTGGCTTCCTGAAGTTTTGCCTTCAGAGTTATCAACTGTTGATCCAGTCTACCCATACACTCTAACAATTCCCTTGTTCTGAATTTGATCTCAATCATTCCTTCCGGCTCAAGGACATTACCTTTAGCTGTTCGATCAGCATACATTTCAATATGGTCTGAATTGATTTGACTGTCAACAACCACCCATGCACCACCTCGGAGTTCCCCCATCATTGGGATGTACACAAATATGGGTTGCTTGTATGTTCTAAGGTTCTCCACAATAGTTGAACCAGCCTGAAGAATTCCTTCAAAAAGGTCCCTTTGCCCTCCTGAAAAGCCTCTCCAGTTTGCGAGAATGAAAAGCGGGAGCTCTTCTCTATTGAAATCCAATATTGCTTGGGCTGTTTTGGTTGCAGAATCAGGGAACCACACTTGCCCAGCTTGAGGAACAACCCTCTCATGAGAATCAAGCTGACCAGGATCAGCAGGTATTATTTGCATCACTGTCTGTGTTTCTACAGCAACAATTCCCACAGGGATTCCTCCAAGCTTTGCCCTTCCTGTAACAACTGTTCTAGCCCATCCCTCTAGTGTCTCCACAAAGCTGTCCTTGTCAAAGATGCCTCCCAGCCATCTTCCGTTACCATCCAGGGCTCCAGAAATGGCAGCACGAGGATCACACGAGTTTTCTGGTAAATACTCCACTGGCCTTTCTGGAGGATCAAGAGGCTTAACAATGGGAAGCGCACCACCTATATGAGAAGGAATGTAGCTAAGCCACTTCAAAATAGAATAAACACCTTCAAGATCATCGGAAACTGTAAGATGAACAACTCCATTTGTAGCCATGATTTTGGGTCCACCAAGTTGCATGTGAGAACTGTATACTTCCCGACCAAGAAGTTTGTTTAGTGCTGAAAAACCAGTAAGAATTATGGGCTGATCAAGCCTCTGTATGCATCTCATTCCAAGCCTAGCAAGATAAGCACCTATTCCAACAGTTCTGCCAGTCACATATGTCAATGTAAAAGTTTCCTTGTATGCCCTGGAATAGGCACCAGCAATAGCCCCACTGCCACTCAAGTTTTCAACCCCAAGGCCATCCTCCTTGCCAACAATGGTATCTATAACCCATCTGGTTTCTCCACTTTCAAGCTTTAATTCATGTGCTATGACTGAAGATGCAATCCGAGCATAGTCCTCAGGTGTTAAATATACATACTGAAAGCCATGCTCAGGACTAGATTCCTCAGACCAACCAACTCTGAAACAGGATTTGACTTCCTCTGCTACACCTAAACGGGCACCAGAATTTGCTGCTAAATAAATTAAAGGTAGTTTTCTTTTACATGCAAGATCAGTTACTGCACGGAAGAAAGCATCCTCTCTCGGTCCAAAAGAACCAGCCTTGAAGGTCACATCATTTGAAACAACCAATATTGTTCTTCCAGATGGGAACTCAGGGGTACGCATATCCATAAACCAGGCTACCATACCAACATCATTGAGTCCAGGGTAACGCTCCACAGGAACAAGAGGAGTACCCCAGCTACCTTCTCTCTCTGCAAATTTAAGCTCTGTTACCTTTAGAAGACTTTTATCTTTGGCTCTTTGAAATCCCGGCTGTTGGATTGTCCATGACTGTTCCAAAGCTGTTTCAAATGCCTGCAAGAATTACATCTCTTCAGGAAACATGGTTTGACTTCTTGTGTCATCCGGTCATAACAAAAAGTGGAATACTTATATTTCAACTAAATTCACTAAATAACACGTACAAGTGGAAAATCATAGCAATATGTGGTGCTGTTCTTTCTTGCTGAAAGACGTTTTCGGTCAATAACTCCCAAAGGTTGATAATTTTCGTTCACTGGCACACCATGCAGTGGACCCTTAACCGAGACTGAACTGTATACCACTTTATGAGTGCTGGTATCCTCCTTTTCTCGGTAAATCTGAAATTATACAAATTAAGAATCACATCAATATTTATAAATAGTTTCCATTAATAATCCTTCAAATGCATGTGAGATATAGCTAAAAATGAGAATATATTGTTGACCCCTACAAATTGAAGACCACCACTGTACACACACACACACAGTTCTTCTATACTCCTTGTTAATTATTAAGGGGTCACCTTTGCTAGTAAAAAGAAACCTCTTAGAAAGCTAACCGGAAAAGTTGTGGCATGGGGAAAAGATTTTCTTGAAATTTTGAAGTAAAATAGACTTACATGTACAGTGTATGTATGACCAGTCACATTGTTCACAATGACCCTCCAAGCACCATTTGCCTGTCCAACGGCTGCCATCCAGAGCTTGACTTCCCACACAACAACCCCTAATCTATGCATTCTTACACCAACGGATGAATGGATCTCCTGTGCCAGTTCTTCCAAGATTGCCTCAACTGTTGTTTCTTCTTTCCCAGCATCTACATTAATTCTCCTGGTATTAACATCCAAATGTAAGACAGAGACAAAGCTTGGCCATATGCTAAAAGAACATATTTGACAAGTTTGTAGCTATAATTACTTGGGATAGGGAACAAGATCGTCTATTTGTTGCTCCCGTATGATATAGAGGTACATATGAGCATGCTCAGGTTTTATATTGGCGTTGTGTGCATTAAGTTCCAACTCCTCCATTGCAGCCATCAAGGACCTAAAAATGCTCCTTGAAGTAAAGGACATAGCCAATTGGATTCGAGATGTTTCTGCATCTAGCCTTTGATATGAAGAAAATCCTTCATTTGTGGTTGGCTGTCTTAGAAGTGTGCGAAGAAACATTCTTTGAATTGGTTGTGGCTTGTTATCCATAACCGTGTAGAGGTGCCATTGACGATCTCGAGATGGAGTATACCGGATATTCTCATAGCCCTTAAGTTTGTCCTATAAACAGACCAATGCTTAAGTTTAAGATCTAGCATATAAGTGAAATTTGCCTTCTCACACCTTCTAAAGTACAGGGACTTGAAAAAGTAACTAACCAATTCAAGATAAATGGATAGAGGAGGTTCCAAATGACGCAACAGAGGTTCCTCTGCATAGTACAGCTTTTCTTCTGACCAGTGAAAAGAGTGCCTCATTGGGGCACGTCCTTCATCCCTTTGGATGATACAACTGATTACACCGACACCTGCAGCTCTAATGGTGGAGCCTACTTCCTGCTCTTTGAGTATTTTAGCTAATTTATTGATTCTTTCTTGAGCCTGATCCTCATCACCGCTGCAAAACATCAGAAGTTGCTTGTGTCAAAAAGAAAGAGGAGGTTCATATCAGTAGCTAAAGAGATATATGTATACTAGTCCATCTATACTTTGTTTTCTTTTAGGAAACTGTAATTTTTATTTTAGTTAGCGGTCCCATATTTCTCAATCATCAAACCAAAAACTAAAATACCAGAACTACTGTATAAATCTCAAACAAAATGTAAGCTATAAAACCATTGATGCTTTAACAATTAGGAAAAAAAAAACAAAAACGAAAGGTTCAAACTAACATGAGGATTTACTGAAACAGTACCTGTCTTGCAATAAACTCATCTGGTTGTTGATGCCCACTAATCCAATATGCATCATATTACCATGGTTGACTGGTTCTGCAGAACCACTGGTCAGTGCTTCATGAAGGTTATTGGTCGCCTCCCTCAATGCAGCACTGATAATTGCAGACAAAAATTGAAGAGATTTAATTACAACCATCACTCCCCACTTTTTCTCACTGTCTTTCTCCTCCACTGATTTCTTCGAAGTTTGGTCTTCAACCCCATTCTTCCTTTCAATGTACTCATCATAGAACTCCCATGTGGCAATAAGACCAGATCTGTGCCATTGTATCCTAACACTCCCTTTGACAAGATAAGGCTGATAGCAAATACTAGAAGTTAGAAAAGCATGTGATAAATATAACAAAGTCAGAAAAATTAAAAAAATATGAAACTATCAGTAAAACTGAAATACCTGGTAGAGTCTGCGAATATAAGTTTCAACGACCCTCCTCTGAAGGGTGTGATCACTGTGATCAAATAAACCCACAAGGGCATCTTCAACAGCCAAAGGAGCACTGACAAGGTCCTCCATTCGGTCGTTGATGGCACTCTTCCTCTTGGGAGTATCAATATTTTCACCATCCTCTGTGAACATCTCTAGTTCAGAGAGACTTCTAGCAATGTTGGATCGAAGTTCACTTAATTTAGTTTGTTCCAGCAGCTGACTTGCCTTTAGTGCCAACTGCATCAAAATAATTACAAATAAGGATTTTGCTCAAAATGTTCCAAAGATGTAAAAGTCTCACCCACAAGATGAAATGGAAAGTAGATAATTGAAGGATATATATTCACAATGCTCTCCAAGTAGAAGAGATGCCATGTCCTAAAATATGTAATAAATAACATGGAATTCTATTTTCAGCTTGAACAGAATTTCTCAGGATAATGTCCAACCTCAGAATAACTTGTATGGTTGAGTAAAGAAAAACGGATTAACTGATCCCTATAAGCAGCAGGATTAGGGTAAACCAATTTATCCATTAGACGCAATATCAGCTTATTTTTACTCTTGATGCCCTGAAAATCACAAAAAATGCGGTTAATTCACTTGCTGTATAATGTCAACAAGACATCGAGAAAGCAAAACACCCTAGCTGAAGTTGTTATAAAAGTTCGTACCTGATGAGAGAGCACAATATCAACAATCTTCAATAAATCCTTCTTGTATTGAAGACGCAGACGTTCAATTACATCAGCCTGGACATCAAGGAAAGGAACATGAATATTCTAGAAAACTAAAAGATAAAGAAAACAACTTTTATATAAGAAGAGTTACTTAGTTCCTCCTAGTGTATATTTTTTGCCTGATAGACCAGTAATTTGTAACTTCAAATGAACAGCCAAAAGAAGAAAACTAAATATTTTTATTAGTTTTTATATAAAGCTCCCCAAGACAATAAAGAAACCATTTGATTTAGACAAAGAAAGAAAAACATATAATTATCAGTTTGAATCTTGTAAAAACTAGATAAGTATTAACATCAACCAGAAAAATACTTCCTTTGTCGGTAGAAGTCATAAAAGGTCAAAACAGATTGCCCACATAATATCAGTACAAGCAGCTGAATAATTATAATAACCTGAATATTATCGCTAAATAATTCCTCAATAGAAAGATACTCTTCAAAAAGGGATTGAACAATTATATGGGCATGGCTCTCTCGTCCACCCTCATAAGACTTAACAAGACTCAGAAGAGGTTCAACTAGTCTTTCTTGGGCTCCTTTTTCTTTCTCGGGACAGGAAGAAAGATGAGCCTGCAGTGTAAAACATGCCTCATAAATTATTCACATTAAAAGGGGAAATATCAAAATGAACAATTCGTGAAAAGAAACTTACTTCAAGAATTCCCTTCAATAATTTGGCAGGGAAATCAACAATTTGGGAGCTTGAAATCCTCTCAAACTCCTTATATTTTGATTCCAGCTGAAAAGCCAAGTTCAACACCAGCTCGGATTACTTTTAACGTATTAAACCACAGGGAAAAAAAAAAGAATGGTATCTCTTTACCTCATTTTTTAGATCTTTGGGAAGACGGGTTGCCAGAACAGCCAAGCACTCTTGCCATTGAAGGAAAGGCAACTCAGGACTATCAAGACAATTAAGCAAACTTTGCACAACCTGAGATAGTTGTTTAGCTTGTTAACAAGACAAACATACATACATATATATATGTGTGTGTGTGTGTGTGTCTCATAATAATAATAGAATCCAAAAATCTCCTATCTGTAACAGATTACTCAACCACCTAGAATGCAGTAAAATTATAGTGTTTATGAATCAAGGTGAAGACTTGACTCACTTCATCAATATTGTGCTCATACCCAGCAAGAATCATCCTTGCAGCATTTAAGCTTGCTGCACATTTCTGATGAACTTTACCAGAAATTGCAGTAGGAGGTCCCAGGAGTGGGAAGCTCCCTGTGAAGGGCTCTGCCTTTCTTACAGCTGAAGGATCATCTAGGTCAAGACTTGCTATGAGTTCACCAGCCTGCAAAAAGTGATAATATATTATTTATGTTCTTCAATTTCAGCACCTGTACTTCTTTATGGAATTGAATGCTAAATACCTGCATTGCTTGACCTTCAGACATTTTGAAATGAATATTTCCAGAAGCAGGTGAAAGAAGAGGCATGCACATTTTCATGACCTCAACTTCAGCATATGGTGTGTCAGCATCAACATGACTGTCATCCGCAACCAAATATCTCAAAAGCTTGCATGGTGTCTCCGCCACCAACTTTGATGGATCATGATCATTCTGTATAGACAAAAAAGGTTTAAAACCTTACCTTGGACACAAAAGAAATAGTTAAATGTTAAAATAAACTCAGTTAACCTGAAGCAAGCAAGTCCTTCCATCTATTAGAAGGCGAGTTCCAGCTGCTTCTTCCTCTGCATATATTACATGACTGTTTCCATCCAGCTGTGACAAGTGGAAGCTTCTAGTTAATAACTCAAGAACAAAGATATTGAACAAAAGACCAGTCATAAAATAGGGATGTTTAGCATAAACTATACTATTAGCCAAATTGAAGATAAATTTATTGATGCAGCCAATACTTATTTAGTTTATATTTTCTTTTGGTGAATAATTTACTTTATGACTAGTGATGTGTGAGTAAATGTAATTGCATTCATGTCTTAGTTTAGGTCATTTGCATGCATAATTGCATTCATTGAAGGATTTAGTCATGGATTATCTTTGTTTCGGATCATACATTGGCATTTTGTGTTTTTTGTGTGTAGATTGGTGATTCTAAGTGCCTAAACCACATTTTTGGAAGAATTGATGGACAAGATAGAAAGATGAATCCAGAGAGTTCAACAACGCAGCTGGGGACAGTTCCATAACCTGTGGAGTTTGCTTCAAAATGCAGTGGCAAAACAGAGAGCTTCACAAGTGAGTTGTGGTTCCTACCACAACCTGTGGATTCACGTCAAGATTTGGCAAGAGGAACAGAGAAGAACACAGGCAGAGTGGGGAATTTTCCATGGGCTGTGAAAGTTTCCAGGAGCAGTTATTGAGCAGTTATTGATCTCTTTTATGACTGATTTAAAGAGATTAAATTAAAGGAAAATTGGAGGAAGTTAGGGAAAAGGAAAACTTCTCTCCTAAAAAGGAGGAATTAGTGGAAATGATGGGGGAGGATGAAAACACGTGGAGGAGGGAGACAAAAGGGGTATTCACGCACAACAAAAGATCTTCTTCTTCTTCGTTTTTCTTCTGGGGAGCTTTTGCTGCAACTTCTTGTTGAACTTTTTGCTTTTTGATTTTTCTTTTCCATTATGCAGAACTAAATTTCCTTTTGTTAGTGGATTGATGTAGTACTTTGGATTATATTTCCTGAACCTTTTCAATTGATGTTAAGTTCATTTTAATTATCCCAGTGTTCTATTTATGTTTTAATATCTATTCTATGAGCAGTTTCACAGTTGGGAGATTGGGAATTGCTTGCGTTTATAAATAGAACAGATTAGATGCTGTCACAATTGGGAAATTGGGCAGGACTAGTTAGTTTGAATTGAGATATGATTGTTCTTCATGATCTTGTTGAATTTGTAATTGGCCTAAGGGATTGGGGATTCAAAGTCAAGGGATACGTTTGCCTACTAAGGGATTAGGGGTAAACAAGCTCTAAATAAACTCAAGTGGATAATTATAATTTACACATCGATTGAAAAGGGGAGGAAATTATATGAAAAGGTATGAAATCAATTCTCTAACATTGTTTATATCATTTAAATTTCCATCACTTGTTTATCTTCATCATTTTACTGGATAAATTCTATCACTCAAAATTAAGTAAGTTAGTAAACTAGTACTCAACTCATTCAATCCCAGAGGACGATATTTTGTTACTACAATTACGATTGGTACACTTGCCAAACGTACATCAATTTTCTTCCAAACGTACATCAACTAGCATCAATTAAAAAATGTACTTTAGACACACATCATTTCTTCTAAACAGGCCAATCATACACTATCCATACTAAAGTATTATTTGTTGCTTTAACAAAAATCTTTCCAGATATGATTTGCTTTAAGTCTTAACTCTGATAAAATAATGCAATCTTTAGATAACGATAAATCAGCTGTACATAAATGCCCACATTCCTTTCCAATGTTTGGCAAAAAAAAGGTTTGAATATGTCCAGAAAAACTAAGTACTTTTTCATACATAACATTTCTGTAACATATAGAGAAGAACAATGCATTCACAAAGACTTTATGCTAAACGATTAATCCTGATACTAAAATTTTAGAAGCCAGAGCAGCAATTTTTTATGTCTATATCAAGGAAATTATACCAGAAGAATCTAATTAAGATTGAAATAGCAATGCAAAATGTTCACAAACCATGGCATGATATAATTTTGAGTATGATGAATAGTACTGTCATGGGGAAAAGTGCAAAATAAATAACATGCATAAAATAGGTGTTTAGAGAACAAATACTTGCCTGCATAAGCAAACCTCCATCACGTAAAGTGTGTATTTCTGCTTCTATCTCTGATTGATTCATTCTCAATCTATAACTTCCAGACCACCTCGTATCATGTCAATCTAGAAATTGTTTGACAAGATGAGTTACACAAATTTATTCTTTCCTGGTATGGCATAAGTCTCAACAAAGGTAAGTAGAAAACCAAATTGACATTTATAAGAATACTTACGGTATATTTGCTTCCCTCAATGTTCAAGGCCACTTGAGAATGGACAAGAGATATATGCTGTAACAGTTGCAAAAAATGATTTTCATCATTATAGGGTATAAAGGCAGTGAAAACTATAGGATCTTCCCATTCACAATACCTTGGGAGGGATTTGTCCCTTTTCAAGATAGCCAACATAGTCTGAAACCAAAGCTGCACTGCTAGCAGAAGCTTTCTGCATTAATTGAAACCATCACGGTTATGAATGCACATATGAAACTAGAGAAAGCTCAAGGAGATAACAGATACAACAAACGAAGTTTGCTTACATAGAGTGCCCCTGCAACAACAGAAAGATACCAGGGAGGCCTCTCTGCTCTAACACGCATTGCAATTCTACTGTCTAGCCAACCTGTGTGAATTTTGTTGTCTCTGTAGTCAGAAGCCTGTGATCCAATGTTGTAATATTGTCACTTCAGCATTTTAAACAACTTTCACAAAACAATTTGTAGTCGTGTGAGTAATTTACATTCAGAAGATCAATGGTGTAATCAACATTGGTACGGATTTCTCCCCGAATTTGAATCTCTTTCAGCCCTAGAACCATATTTGCAATTGCTAAAGCCCTAGATTCTCCAAAAGCAAACACATGCCCTGAGGTAAATCAGACCAGATTAGAAGATAGTATAAGGTGAGTACAGTATGGGAATTGTGTAAATACATGCATAATCCTTATGAACAAGAATGTTAAGGAGAATTTATACCCTACCGTAACAAATTCACCAATAATGAAGTTTGTTATATGCATTACTTAACAGAAGAATCAACATTTCAAAATCATTATCAGAAGCTCTCACTAAATCTGAGAAAACTGAGTGGACATGATGTTTTTCTTCTTTGCCCAACAATGATCATCTCTATTCCCTAGCACCTGTAATCTGAAAAACAGAACATCCCTCCATTTCCACGACATTTTTCCTACTCCACCCCTATAATTTGCAAAATGCCACTCTGTCTCTTTTTGTTTTATCAGAGTGAAATATAACACAGGAAAAGAAGGTTGTAAAATTTTGAGTAAATATATCAAATTTTGTTACAACTTATATAACTATTGGGTGATACATAGTCCATTTAATACCACTAATACAGACATGAGGATGACAACCAACATAAAACTGCAGTGACTATGAGTTGTCAGTTACGCATAAGAAATTATTATGCAACGCTGCTCATTGAAAGTATGAAAGAGGGTCATTGTACACAGCCTTATTCTTGCATATGCAAAGAGGGTATTTTTGGATTCAAACTCAACCAACTAGTCACCAAGGCGCAACTTTATTCTTGCGCCAAGCCCTTAAAAAACTATCACCACTGCTTAGTGTGGAGACCTATGAAGAAAAATTTTACATACACAAGCAAATATGCCTGCACACATCTGTTGACACATGCATTGAAATTTCCGTTTTCCCAACCTTCCATCAAATCCAACTGTACATCCTAGCTCTTGGTTACTGCTAAAAGATCATAAGTTCAAATATTAATCATATGTCCCATAACAAGTGAGGTGTACTGCTCATTATTCATTGAAAGAAGATGGAGAAGGTAAAAATGAACAAGATAGATCCACATCGTGATGCATCTACTAGATTCCATCCTATAATCTCAAAGAGAAGATTCTCCAACTGATTTATAAGTTGCAGTTCACGAATTTAGGCAAGTGATATGAGACTTTCTAACACCCCTCCTCTCTCGATGCCTACCAAATAGGAGATGACACCGGAATATATGATTCACAAAGATGGGCTGTATATAGGCTCTTCTACCATGTTTACATCTTAAGACCACTCCCCATTAGATGAAGTTTTCCAACAAACGTATAAGCTACACCCTAGAATTAAGGCAGGTGGTGTGTGAACTCTAAACATTCTCAACACAATACTGTGGAATATGCATGTTCCCAATTGAAGATCATAATGATATATTGGTCATTTGAAAATCAACAATAGTTAATTTGCTTACTTGTTTAATTAATTATTGTTACTACTTACCAAACTGTGAATCTGAGAATTCATGAATTCCTCCTCCAGACTGCAAATATATAATTTAACAAACTTTAGCACCACAACATTTGTTATGTCTGCATCTGAAGAAACAGAAGACTTACCTTGACAGAGAAGTATGCCCACACATTTGGCTTGCTTTTAAAGCTAAGCTCCTGCACAAATACTTGAACTCAGTACATGTTACACGATGAATGAAGCAACAGATGATATTGATGTTGGACTTGGTAGTTAACCTGCACTTTGCCACTCGTAGGCTTAAAGCCATCATCGGGGTCCTCACTAGTCACTCGCACAGCCACACAATGACCTTTTGGCTTTGTGGATTGTGCTTTGTCAAAATCAAAAGGGGTAGCTAAAGCTGAAGTTTTTCTCCAAGCATCATAACCCCCACCATGCTCCACCCCATAGAAACGCCTTATTTCTATTAAAGGAGACACATGAAATACATGTAAGAAATTAAATAATAGAAAATAGGAAAGCAAATATCAGTAAAGAATAATTTAAACTATTCATTGGGTCCCAACCGTTTTCCTCATTTTAAGTTTAAGTCTATACGAGAAAATTGTAATTTTTAGTCCCTAATAAAATTTTAAAGGAAATTAAACAATGCAAGGAAGGCTTAGTAGCAGATTTACACTGCAAGAAAAATCTCTAGTTTTGGGTACAAGGCAAAATCTTATCTTTTATACAAATGTAGGGACTAGGACTTAAAATTCTCTCATGTAGGGAATAAATTTAAAGTACAGGACACACACTAACATGGACATCAGGATATGGCTAATGTCCAAAGTACAGGACACAGCGACACATCTAATATTTATTTTAATATAACAAAAATCTCAAATGAAAATGAAAATTTATATGATTACACTAAAAACAAATTTGTAAAGTTATAATTTTTCTATAATAATGGCTCTCAATTAAATTTTTGGAAACATACATCTTAAAAGTTAGAATAACTACTTAAGCCTTATGAAAACAAACATCAACAGAAATATTATACGGCTCACAAGTTCTACTTTTTCTTATTTTTTTATGATAGCAGTGTCTACGAAGTGTTTAGTCAATAATAGGTGCAGCTCACTCTCTTTACTTGTGTTCAAATTATGTCTAAGTTTCCAAGATTTCTCAGAGGTATAAGAACTAAAAAGAATAATTCTGACAATTAGAGTGTCAACATGTGTCATTTGGCAAAACATGCTATTTTACAAAGTTGTCAGTGCTTCCTAGGGATCAAGTCAATAATTTAACCTAAAGAATATATCTGAAGTTGTACCAGGAATTTGCCAGAGGGGGACACCCATTCCAACGGCAACTTGGGCTGCAGGCAGATTTATCTCTGCTATCCACTCAGTAACAGGATGTTCAACCTACATAACAATAACAAAAACAATCACTGATGGTGAAAAATAAAATAATATAAAAACAAAACAAGGTCTGGAAAGTAGGAAGAACTAATTTCAAGCCAAGCCACCTTCCTAACTAATCTCCAAAAATATAATAGAAGCATTTCCCAAACATAAGTATTAAGCTAAAAGGTAGTTGAGGGCTACCTGTAGCCGAGGGTTCAATTCTAAAAAGTAGTACTCTCCAGTTTCCATACTGTAAAGATACTCAACAGTAGCCGCTCCGACATAATTTACTGATTTAGCCAACCTTCTAGCTGCTTGCTCCAGTTTTTTCACTGTTTCTATGGGTGCTACGGTAATGGGACCCTCCTCAATAATCTGTTACAGACGATTGATTAGGTAAATTGAGAGATTCATTTCACCATGGCAATTTGTTGGGCAACAAAACGTTTGAGTACCTTTTGGTGCCTCCTTTGAACACTGCAATCACAACTATGCAAAGCTGCAACATTTCCATACTGATCACAAAGTAACTGGACTTCTAGATGTCGACTCTATTTAGAACAAAAGAGATTATCAGAATTCGACCAAGACCTAAGAATCATGTTCTTTCAGATCAAAGTTCAGTGGATTATCTAACCTGGGATGCAACCTTCATTATAAATATAGGTGAACCCGGAACTTCACCTTGGACTTGCTTGAACAATGCCCTTACCTCATCATCATTATGAACCTAAAAAGCCACATGACTGTTAGTTTCTAAATTGCACCAAATAAATCATACCAAAATAAGATCCGCACAAGAATGTTTCTTGTTCTTATAGGTATATACGGAGTTTTCAATTTGAAAACAATTAACATACTCCTGGAAGACAAAGTAAGGGTAACAGCGTGAATGCTATAGGATTTTCTAAATGCTACAGTAGTGTTTATGTAAGAAGCAAACCTTTCTTATGCCTTTACCACCACCACCCCAAGATGCTTTGATCATTGCAGGGTATCCTACAACTTGACAACTAGCTACTGCTTCCTCTGTTGTATACACACACGCTTCCCGATAAATTTCATCAGGAATAGTAACCAAGGAACTTTCGGGAGGAATTTTCACCTGTAAGAAGAAACTTCAACTCGTGAGCAGGGCATCTCTCACAAAAGAAAAGCACTATAATAGGAGATTGAAATCTACATGAGAACCACTCCATCGAAGGGTTGGCACTTCTGCTGCTTGAGCAATCAAGGATGAACCAATTTTATCTCCCAATGCAGCCATAGATATGGCAGGAGGTCCGAGAAATACAATTCCTTTTGCTTTTAATGCATCTGGAAGCTCAGGATTTTCTGAAGCATGACCCCAACCAGGCCACACGGCATCAACATGAGTTATCTCAGCCATCTGGGCAGTACATTTTATGCCAATACACAGAATTTGTAAGTTATATAGGTAAAAAAAGAATCAGTACTACATAAGGATTCAAATCACTATAGTGACAAGAATGAACTGCATTGACCTATAGGCAACAACGATGTATCCAGCAACAGGAACAAATTGTGCAATACCAACTTTTTATAGAATGAATATTTTATGTCTGGAAGATCAATTGCATTATGTTCGTTATAGATGACATTCAACTTGATTACCTTTAAAAAATTAGAAAAATTAAATATACATGGCGAAGTATAGTTTCCATCCGTACTGTCTTTTTTTCACTTTCCTTAACAAAATATGCATGAATTACAAAATCTCATTAAGTCAACATCACACACCTCAAGAATAAGCTGCACATTGGCATAGTTATTGTTATTGGTCCCACCAGGTACTTCCACAAATTGATCAGCTATTCTGATATGTTCGGCATTGATTCTCATGTCCTCTGGAGTAGCCATGGCAACCAACAAGATGGCTTTTTCTGTGCCAAACGTCTCATTTGCCCAGCTCCTAACACTACGTATAAATTTGACTGCTGCCATTCCATTGTTTGCAATTAAAATGCTATGAATTGGCCTGTTTCCGCCAAGGGCATTGCAGAATTCATCTACCTCGGATATTGCAGCAGGGTGCCTATTTGGCTGTACACTATTTGCATATCCATTCCGACGCCCAATGTCAGCCATTATTGTTCTCCTTCTGTATGTCTCCTACAACATAACAAAAAAAGATACCGGCAGCTCAAGACACCATAATAAATTACGAGCTAGGATTCCTTTTTTCAATTTATATTGCTTGTTCAGTAAACTTTTTGAAGAATCATTCGTCCAACTTAATATATTGATGAATTCAAGATAAATCATATAATTAAGAAGTAAAAAATCAATCTCAACTTTTACAGGCATCTTCGGCATGATGTAAAAGAAAATGGACAAACAAAAGAAAAAGTTGTAAAGTTCTTTTTGCTCAACCACATATGGACTTGGTTAGAAACTAACAGATTTGAAAAGACTGACAACTGTGGCTGATACGATTAACTCATTTTGGAAAATCGGGATTCCACGCATAAAAATCTGTCACAAATCCATTCCTCCCAAACCTGCAGGTTTCACTCTAAGATACAAACAATCAAACACATCCTACTGGTTCACTCTCACTCTCAGATGCGGTATGGCGAAAACATAAATTGCAAAAAGAAAATGATTAAAGAACAGGTCAGCGTCTAGTGATAACCCATTACGACCTTTTCAATCAATTAACCCCTCTTCAACTTCCGATTCAGCAAACAGACAGATTTTTTACTAGAGCAGCCAAACTCAAAACCAATTCCAAAAAAAAGGGAAAAAAAAAAGCTCTTCTTTTCCTTCACCAACAGCATACAATTCACAGAGTTTTCAACATTAAGTGGGTGTGCATAAAAAAAACGGAAAAAAACAAAAATAGAAATAAAGTCAAAGAGAATTACAGACGGGGAACACAAAAAGGAAGAAGATAAAGGAGAACAGCACAGACCTTGGGAAGAAAGCTGGGCTGACGAAATCAAGAATTTCTTTTTGTTGTTTTAAATTTTATTCTACAAAATTGGTGGGAGTTAGAGAAGCATTGAGAGCTTAAGAAGGTGGGTTACAAGTGAAAGAGTTGTTGGGCTATTCCATGTGAATGGTGATGATGATCAGTGACAACGATCATGCATAAACCAAACCAAACCAAATAGTGAAAAAGTTGGATGGGATTGAGTGAGGTAGGTTTGGGTTGGGTTGGTTCGCTCTATTCAATGAAAGCTGCACGTGGTACCTACCTTTGCCACACCTCTTGAGGAACTAGTATTAGTAGTAGTTCCCTCCCAGCTACCCACCTCTCTCTTTCTCTCTCTTTGTGACTGATGCGAATAAATTAGTGGTGATAATTCAAATAATCAGTAAAAAAAGGGGTTCAAAGAATTGGGGTTTGGCCGGGTAGAAGAAGGAGATGTATGTGACGTCATCAAAGAGATGAATGAATCTAATCTACCACGACACATGTAAACAAACATGTAGCATGATTGAGGTGCCTCTCTTGACTATGCGTTGTGCTGTGTTGTTTTGTTCTGTTGGTGGTCACTGGTGTTCTCCACCAACCCTTCTTCCTTCTATGAGTAGACCTGGATGAGTCAAATATGGAAGCTATGTTCCTTCCTCCAATTTCATCGAATTACAATTACTGCATCCATCGTCTCCACTTCCATCCATTTTTAGTATTATTTTAATTCAAATTCCCATTATCCACATAAATACATCCTACTTTCAGTTAATCAAATCAATTTTTTAAGGAACCAACATTTCCTTCCCATTTTTTTGTTCGCCGTGAAAAAGAAATTTACGTTAAAAACAAGATCTTATGTATAAGAAATAAGAAATTCATATAAGTTTATATTAATAAATATTTAATGATAAAATATACATAAACCGAAATAAGAAAAAATCAATTAAAATGCGTTGTGATGAGATATAACTGTAAATTTGCACAGTAACCATTTTAAAAAGTAAAAACTGGGAACAAATCTTAATTTACACAACATATATGAAAACAAAACTAAGGTAAAAAAATGAGATCATTAGTAAGTGTATTGCACGTGTGTGTACCTTCAAACCGGACACATTTTATTTTGTCTATTTTTTTCCTACCGAGATTTAAATTTAATGTTTTTAGTGGTCATGATTAGGGTATAAATAACATAAGATAGTGATGGGAAAAACTAACATTGTTTAATGGCATAAGAAAATATTTCTTGCACTACTTAACAGACTGTCTTTGTCGCCATTTATATGGGTAAAATTGTAATTCAGTGATTAATTGTTAATAATTAATATTGACACATATAAGATATATAAGATATATAGAATTTCAATAAATTTTGCTACGCTTATGGTTGGGAGTTAGGTTTATTCATGACATCCTCACCTTTGTCTACCGCCTTTGATTTTGGTTTTAATTTAATGTGTGAGGTGCAAGATAAACACACACCAAAAAGTCCTACTTCATTAATTAATTTTTGTTACATAATTTCACAAGGTAAAAGAAAATGGGCTCAAACAACATGAATAGACTCAAAACGTAGAAGTTTGTGAACTAACCACGTTTTTGAAACAAGACTCTAGAATTTGAAGTACGAAGAAGAATGGTTTTGTTTGTGTTAGAAAGTGGGTAGGTGAGGACCAGTTTTATTTTGGCAATCTTTATAAGTGGCTGTGCTTAGGTCTTATGTAGAATGAATTTTTTCTGGCTCAGAATAATTTCAACCTGGATTATATATGTACTACACGTGCCTATTGTCCAAATAACAATGTTATATCACAAGAAGATTATACGGGCAGACAAACCAATATTTCTTTTCTTGGTTTTACGGGCACACAATTTATATTTCTTCACATGCTTTTCTAATTATTTGATCCTCCAAACGGAGATTCCTTTTATATATATATAGATATACAAATGAGATTATCTTAATCATGTAAACCAGTTTTGTGACAATACTAAACTTCATTTTATAACATTCATTATGTTTATTTACTATCCAGTGTTAAATTTTTATAGAATCAGATCTTTATCTTATATTTAAGATGTTTAACTTTAGTGTTGTCAAAACAGGTCATCCGATTAAGCTCGACTCATCACGGATTGGTCACTTAATAAGTTAATCTAATCCGATTCATTTATTAGCGAGTCAAAAAAATTCGAATCCGGTTCAATGCACAATGGGTTGGTAGGTTAAACAGATTGACTCAATTAATTACAATTTTTTTAAAATAAAAAAATTATAATTTTTTTGTAATTCAAATATAAATAAATTTCACTCACAAAATGATGTAAATTCAACACAATTCAAAATAATAATAAAAAAGTACAATACAATAATGTATCATGAGTAGAATGGTATTTTTTAGGATTTTATAAGATAATAAATTAATAAAAATAAAATTAGGTGGGTTGATGGGTTAACCCGTGGTGAACCGAGTTGGTGTGCGAATTGTAACCCATTTTGACAACTTTAAACTTTAAGATAAAAATATATATAAATTTAATTAAGTTTTAAATTCATGATAAATTTATTATTATAATTTTATAGAATTTTAAAATAATATGTAGATAACAATTATGATAGTCACTTAACAATTACATCTCTCAGTTAATATAAAAATTACTCAATTGAAAAATATAAATTTATTAAATATTTAATAAAACATAAAAAGATTATTAGGAATTCTATTGAAAGTTTTAAAATTTATCAATAACTTAAACCTTAATTAAGCCAAAAATATATCAAAAATGTCATATTAACTAAATATAAAATCAATATAAAGTTTTTAAATGGAGACAATTTTTAATAATAATTTTATGAAACTTAATTAATATGTTAAAGAAAATAACGGTTTGAATTAATTACTTATTGTTTCAGTAGAAAGTTGAGTGTACTAAACTGAAAACTAAATATAAATAATAAATAATGTAATTTAACGTTAACTATGTTTCATGCCTGAAAACTAAAGTGTCTTAATCTTAAGGTGGGTCTTTCTATTTATAAATAAAATGGTTACAAATTATTTATCTTCTAAATAAGAAAATAATATTTTAATTACAAAATTCAAAAATAATAACAGAATATAAACTCTTTTATCTTTTACTAAAATACTTCTTATACGATAGCATATGTTAATTAAATCAAACTGGTTATGAGACGGACTTTGGTCTAATCTCTAAACCTATAAATTTTAAATCAATTTTTCTCATCTATTTTTTTAATATCGAATGAGATCTAAATGAATGATATATTTATTTTGATATTTTTTTTCTCAAAATACCTCTATCCTATAGAGGAAATTATTTGCAGATACTTTGGGCTAATAAATATTCAAGAGAAAAAACAATATAAACAATATCTGATTTGCATTACTGATACATTAACTACTTTTTTAAGAGAAATTGTATTTATTTGTCTCTGGTGCTATATCTTTCTTGTGTTTATATTTTTGCTAGTCACACGTATTAAAAATATGTATTTATTTTTACTAAAATAATATTAATCTCCTTTATTTTGTTCACATAAATATATATTTTATATTTTTATTAAAATTATTTTTTTAATTTTGAGAAAATGAGAATCACACCATCTCTAATTATAAAAGACATTCCCTTCCTTGCTTTTATTCTTTTTTTTTTTCTTCAAACTTTTTAAATTAGTGCCCATCTCAAGATTCTAAAAACTTCTCATTTATTTTAATAAAACGTTTTCTAGCTTTTAAACCCTGTTTCTTTATCAAATTTATTAACATTTATCCTATCATGAGCATTTCTCCTATCTCCAGATCTATATGCTTATTTTGGGAGAGGTTCAACACATTATATTATTGTTGGAGAAGTTCGACACACATATAAATCTCCACACTTGATAAGATATTATCTGTTTTGGACCAAGTCCTCACAGATTTGCTTTTGGTACCAATAGAGATATCTATATGTATATAAATTCATGTTCAACTCTTCTTTTACTTGATGTGGGACTTTGTTTGTATCCCAACAGCTTATCGGTCTATTAGACATTTTTCATATCCCAATATCAATATTGAACCTATTGAACTAAACGACATTTTTTCTATCTCCATATGGCTAGTAGACCTATTGATTTAATTCAACATTTTTCCTATTTTCTCATCAGTATTGGATTTATTGTACCAATCGACATTGAACCTATCACTACAATTTTTATTTCCTTTAGCTTCTAAAGTTAGGGTTGGATTTTGGCACAAGACAAACTATATTGACTTCAATTGTATAAAAAACATTTTTTATAACCATATATTATAATGATTTTAATTTATTAGGTATAAAAAGTGATGTGGTAATAATTTTGTAAATTATGCGAGATTTTTTATACCGGTTAAACTTATAACTGGTATAGAAAGTGATGTGGTGACAATTTTGTAATAAATTACAAATACTTTCTATATATGTTAGAGCTATAACAAAATAGAAAGCAATGTGGTGACACTTTTATATATGTTAGAGCTATAACAAATATAAAAAGCAATGTGGTGACACTTTTGTAATATAAAGAAGACTTTCTATACTTGTTTCAATTGTAACTAGTACAGAAAACAAGTTTTTTTATTTATAAACAATGTGTAAGGTCTCTTTTTCTAAGGTGTTTCTCAACCTAACACCCATAGTGGTTGCGAAGATTGTGTTCACATGGTCGTTCCTCTTTCTATGTCTTCATCTTAAACCTAACCAAGACCAAAACAAGGCATACACCATTGTTGCTTCTCACAAGACCACCGACAACATCGGTAACCATCGGAAGCCTTTCCAACACCAACGTTGCTTTTCACTTCACCTCCTCCATTTTCGCCTCCATCATTTGGCCAATGTCATTGTCGTGCAACTCCAGGACCATTAGAGCATCATCGCTAGTGTTGTCACAATGCTTGAGCGAAGCCCCACCATTGGCACTAGGTTTTCCCTTCTTCTTTCCCTCAAACACGCAACCATGGAGCAACATTCACATTGCCACCTACAAATGGAGGAACCACCAATCGAAGATGCCATTGCTTCTTCTTCTTCATTGCATGCGAACTCTTCTAGCAAAATCTCAAGTGTCACCACGCTTGTCCCTCCCTCTCCAAGCCCATTCAATCTTCTTGTCTTTCTATTTGACTTATAACTTTTGTTCATTATTTACCATTGCAACATGAAGGTGAAAAGATGAAACACCGTTGAGATATTAGTTTCCATTTCAATTAAACATCGGAATATGAATTAATATGTTTATTTTGCTTTCTAAAAATGATTTATGAATCTAGAAAATGATGAATTATGTGCATTGGGTGATTATGCTTTTTTTTTCACTTATCATGTGATAGATAGAATTATTCTTGCATGAGAATGGCTCTGGTATGCGTGAACGAGTGATGGTTTGTTGAAGGCATAATGTGAAGGCACTTTGTATACCGGTTATGGCCTTAAATAGTATAAAAATGAAACTTTTTATACCAGTTTCAATTTAAAACTTTAAGACAATACATTTATGATTCTTCATTCGCTATATGGTGCTTAACTTTCTAATTTTTACGGACTCAGACTCACACTTGTAATGCAACAATATTCTCCTCAAGGGTAAGTCCCTTCTACATTAGTACACTTCCCCTAGTGCTGTCAAAATGGGTTAGAACCCGCGGGCTAACCCGGCCCACCACTGGTTCGAGTCGGGTTGGGTTTGAAAAAAATAATTTTTTTTATACGGGCCAATTTTCAACCCGGCTTACCCGGGTTGAACCCGTGGTGAGTTGGGATGGCTCACCAATTCATCTAGTTTAACTTAATTATTTTTTATTTTATGTTTCAATATTATTAGTTAACATTTTCTTTATTGTATTATAAATGGGAATAAAGAAAAAGATGTTTCAAGAGAGCAAAATATTATAAATTTATTCATTCAAGACTCTAATATTATAAATGGATAAATGGCACAAAAAGTATCAATGATATAAACTTATTTATTCGTTTTTTGGTTTTGCTTTTTTATTACATTTGAGTTGTATGTTAATTGTTTTATTTTGAATTGTCTTTAGAGTTTAACATCATTTTAGAGTGAAATTAATTAAATGTGAATTATAAAAAATTGTAATTTTTATTTATTTTAAAAAAATGTAAGGGTGTTGCTCCCTCCACCTCCTTGTTTCCACCCTTCACCTCCCTGTTTCCTCTTTTACCCTTCACTCTATTTTTCTATTCCTATTTTATCCTTTTAATAAAAATTTACTTTTAGGATTAAAATTTTATAATTTGTACCCATTCTCCCACATAACCTATTGATTTTATCTCAAAATTAATATAATTAATATAAAAGTGTAAACTAATAAAAACAAATCTTAAAATATTAAACTAATAAAAACAAAATCTTAGAAAATCTTAAATAATGTCGAAACCTCCCTTAAACGGATATGAGCATCCGTCAACGGATGTCAACATCCGCTTAAGATGAAACGGATGTATAAATTCCTTTATTAAAATATCTCAAAGAGGAATTCAACACAATGTGTTGAATTCCCTCGGCGCACAGTCCTAACTTATTAACTTTTTTACCATGCGAGATCAACTTGAGCATATCCCTTCGATCCTACACAATAATATTTAATATAAATTGTATTAAAAAAAAGTAATAATCAAAATTTAAGTTCTACACTCACCCGACCCTACGAAATAGCATAAGCAACATGCTGAACATAGTGTGTCAGCAATGAAGCATCACGTGGACCCCAGGAAATCCACTGACATCCTCCTGTATGTCTGCATGCTCCTCCTCCTCCCCATTGTCCTCAGGGGCCTCAAATGTCTCCTCATGAACATGACCCTCACAGGCCTCATATGTCTGCTCCTCAAACACTCGGTCCTCGGCTATATGGTCATCCTGAATAGGAGTTGCACGCCTTCTCCGAGCCGTTGTTGTAGGTCGTCTCCTACCTTCGCCTTGCGCAGAACTCTCTCCTCAAGAATTCTCTCCACGAAAACTATAAGATGCTCCACGTGTTCTTGCCATTTCTGACAAAAACTAATTTAATTAAATTTATAATTATTTCATTAAATTAATAATAATTTTTTAAATATTCTATAAATTATTTTAAAATACAATAATTAATAATCTAAAACCTAAAATAAAATTAAGAACTTCCACGGATATGGCATATCCGTGAACGGATGTGGCACATCCGTTTAATGACATATCATAGTTTTAAATTTCTATTGAAATAATTAAATAAAGGTTTAATACCTATTTTGGTCCCTCTTTTGGGAGAGTTTGTTCAAAGTGGTCCTCCCTTTTTTAAAAAGTTCACTAAAGTCCTACCTTTTGCAAAAACTGTGCAAGTAAGTCCTTTTTGGTTACGGCGTTAACTTTGCTAACGGCAGAGCTGCTCAGCTGGCTAATATCTGATGATGTGTACAACTAAATTTGACGTGTCAGATTGCATTGTTGAATCATCCTGTTACAGTACTAATTCATGGTTGTTGTTCCCAAATTTAAAAGCAAGGGTTAGGGTTTCTGGTTATTTTGTCTAGACTTTTCCAAATTTAAAAGCTTAGGGTTAGGGTTTTGAATGACTTCTTCACAAAGTTGTTGTTCTTGTTCGAAGACAACGGGCAAAGGAGCTTCGCATTCATCACAGGGTGTTGTTTCGAGAGGAGTAGGGATAACCCCTATTTGCCACTGTGGTGATTTTGCTGTACTGAAAGTTGCAAAAACTACAAGGAATGCTGGGAGGCAATTTTGGGCATGTCGTCATTATAAGGTTTTTTGAATAGCATAGTCACTTTTATGTTGAATTGATTTTCTGTGTTGACAATTTTTTGTGTTTTTTGTGAATAATAGGGTGCATTTACAAGTGGAATGTCATGTAACTTTTTCAAGTGGTGTGGTCAAGAGAACGTTGATGATAGAGATGGTACAAATGTGAGGCAAAGCAAGAGGACCATTGATCTCGAAATTAATGTCAAAGAGTTGTAGAGAAGGATAAAGTTCTTAGTTGGAGTTGTGCTTGTTCTTATTGTGCTTAACATTATCATATTGTGGCTGTGTTTAGGTTGATGTTAGGTGGCCAATGTGCAATGTATGTTGTGTTCATATATTATGAGTTGATGTTGTAATATTTTGGCTGTGTTTAGGTTGATGTTAGGTGGCCAATCTGCAATGTATGTTGTGTTTGTGTATTATCAGTTGGTGTTGTAATATCAGTGAACAATCTGGGTTATTACAATAAAATTCATAGTAGTCCTCATGTTGGTTTAAAAATGTTTATTGTGGTCCTCATGATGGTTTAAATTTTTTTTATTTTGGTCCCCCTTTTACTAAAAAATTGTGCAAGACGCTCCCTTAATACAACATAATATCAGTACATGGTAAGGAAACCTAAACGAACATACAAACAACATAAAGACACATAATATCAGTACATCCAAACTAAGGTACTGTCATACACAATATCAGTACTGTCATACATAACATGTCTAAATTCAAATATCAAAGATAACATGTCTAAATTCAAATATCATACATAACAACTAAGGTAAATCTATGCAACTTTTCTTCTAATAATTAACTTTTTCCTTGCTATTGTTGGAGTTGAATATGTGATGGAATCTTGAGTTGGTAGTGGTGGCTGAGGATATTGGTCACTTGTTGGGTCTTTTGTACTTTGTGCTTCTGATGGTTGTGTTGTTTCTGTTGGTTCTATGATGGGTGGACGTAAAGGGCATACTTTTTTGTTGTGCCCCAATTGACGACAGATGCTACATTTCTTTCTATGGCCACCAACACTCATCTGGGTCCCATCCTTGGTTAGCTCCCATGTCTTCAATCTTCTTTTCTTCTTTGGCCTCCCAGACAGCTTCCTCTTAACTGGTGGCAGTACATCAGAGAAGCTTGTATTTTCCCATAGGAGGTGGCCATTCACAGGATAGATGATGGATGCATATGTCTCTCTGTATGTGGATTTCATGAACTAAGTTGGTATAAAAGTGTCTAGGTCTAAATTTATAAAGTGCATCGCTGGTACTGCATGGCAACATGGGATGCCACTGATCATCCACTTCCTGCAGCTACATTCATGAGTATCCAGGTCCACTGTGAACTTGTTCCCAACAGCTGAAACATGCCTAACCTCAAAAATCCTTCTTGCAGACCAGTTGAAACAAATAAACATAAATAACTATGTTCAAAAATTGGAGATAAACATAAATAAGACAGAAGAACAATATTACCTTGGGATCCAATATCTAGACAATTGACATTCCTTTAATAGTCTCTTCTTGATCTTTGGACAAACATTGAAATCCATAGATGCCACCTTCCTTCTGTTCGTGGCCCATCTTTTCATTAAATACAGTTTAATATCTTCCAGCAATGTGATTATTGGTTTTCCTCTGGCATGAATGAGAACACTATTGAAACCTTCACTGATGTTGTTATCTAGACTATCACAACTTGCTTGAGCTGTGAATCTAGATCTTGACCAAAACCTGCAGCAGAAGAAGGAAGAAACTCGGTCATCATACATGACGTATTGAAATGTGCATGTGACAGCCACAATATGATGTACCTTGGGGAAATAGCTATGAGATATTTATAAGCTTCCTCATTCACTGCTCTCATATTCAACATCTCTCTCTCCCAAGCCTGGGGGTACGTGCTTGTGGTAGCACTCCACATCAAATTCTTCAATATTTGACCACTAAACCGCTTCCTGAAGTTAGCATAAAGGTGCCTGATGCAGAATCTTTGTTCTGCCTTAGGCAAAAGCTCTTCAATAGCATGTACCAACCCCTGACAACATCAATATTTTAATCAAAGATACATAAAGCATAAAGTAAAAAGAATAAAATAATGTAAGTAATGCATGTACCTTTTGTTGGTCAGACATCCACGTGCACGCTCCACAGATTTCATTACCCCCAAGGTCTTCAATCAATAATTGCAAAAACCAACTCCAACTATCTTTATTTTCAACTTCAACTACTGCATATGCTATGGGAAGCATTTGGTCATTTGGGTCCCTACCAACTGTTGTAAGCAACTCTCCCTTATATAGACCTTTCAAAAAACAGCCATCTAAAAAGATGATGGGCCTACAACTTATAAAACTGTTCTTACATGCTTTTAGACAAACGTAAATTCTTTCAAAGATGGCCTCACCATTATCACTATTCACTTTAATCTTTACAGTTGACCCTGGGTTACTTCTCAACACCTCATGTCCATAGTCATGAATCCTTCTAAATTTCTCTTTAAAATCTCCTTCACGTTCATTTGTTGCCATTAACTTGGCCCTTCTTGCTTTGTAAATTGATACATTGGTGTTCCATTTCCTTAGTGCTTTATTACGTATATCTTGTACCTTTATACTTGGATTATCATGCAACGACTTATCTATTTCATGACTCAACCACTTACTATTCATCATTTTAATGTTTAGTTGTCTGCTGCAAGCATGGGTATCAACAATCTTCCTTAACTGCCAAATCTTTCTTGTTGGAAAATATCCTAAGTAAGCTACCCATGGGCACTTTTTTTGCCCACTCATGCATCTCACCCGAACCCTACGCTTATCATTCTTTACAAACTTAAGATCCCTCCCAATATGAATAGCATAGCTTCTAATAGCTTCCTTAAAATCCTCCTTATCATTAAAAATAGTACCAACTTCCCATTTATAATCTGTCATTGACTGTTTTTTTCCAAATGTAGGAAACGGACATCGACTTGGTTTGTCTGCATTGTCATCCTCCTCACTACCACTATCTTCTGGAGTTAATAGTTGTTCTGACTCCGAATCATCATCAGACAACCCCCTACCAATATCTTCCACCATGTAATCTTCATCATTGTCCTCCAAAGAATCCACTTGCACTTCTTCCTCACTACTGTTTTGTACTTCATCCAAAGACTCCACTTCAACTTCTTCTTGCTCAACCTCCAGTGCACCCACTTCCTCCACCTCCACTGCAACCACTTCCTCCACCTCCACTGCACCAACTTCATCAACCTCAACTGCACCAACTTCCTCCACCTCAAGTGCACCAACTTCGTCCACCACACAGTGTGTCTCAACCTCCACTTCATCATGTGTGTCCAACTTATCACCACATTCAACAGGACGTTCCACAACATTCTTTTCCATCTGAACTTCTTCCTCCCCATTTTCTTCTACAACAGCTTGAATCCCACTACCCTCACCACTCTCTGCAGGCCCTTGGCAAAGGTAAAGAATTTCATTCTCATTCTCATTCTGATTTTCCACAACCTCTGGTTCGCTAACTTTATGCACAACATATAAGTCCACTTTCCCCAAACATTTAGCCACTTTCATCATATTCATAGCTCCACTATCGTCATATAGGCCATCTAAAATATGTTCAATACTGAACTAACTCTTCTACTTCCATGTAACCCATTTCTTTAATTGAAGCAACTACTCCAAAATAACTCCATGTGTCGGGGTCAATGTCCCAAGAAGATATCTCCCCACCTATATACTTAAAGGGAGCCACGTCCTTTATCAATGTCTCACTGTGGTGGACCACGACCTTAAACCTATCGTCACACATCCCAAACCCTACCCTACAAATGGAAAAGGGGACCACTTTCATAAATTAACACCCATGGGACCAATTTCAACACCCAACAGGGGACCAATTTCAACACCGAACACGACAAATAAAATCATATTTTAAGTAATTCCACCCATAAAAAACAAACACACAATCCACTTATTAAACACGACAAACATAATGAGTTGATGACAAAGATTTAATAATACGATCAGTAACTAAGAACACTAACCTCAACAACGTTGATGAACGAAACAAGCTCCTTGACGAACCACGAAGCTGGATGAAGAGGGTGGAAGCCCACAAAATCCCTAGAGCGCTGATGAAGATTACTGGATTTAAGGTGCGTGATGAACCCTAAATCGCCCAAAATTTCCCAATCCCAATTGCAAATTTTACCCAAATAATCTTCTGACCAAAATCAATTTACTTAATTACCCACCTCAAATTACCCCAAATTCATTTTTTAATTTAACCCTAACTATATTAAATTTCACGTCACAATTAATTATTTTTTTTAAACACATAACAGTGTCAGCACAGTAGAAACGTTACACCTCATCAGATATTTGCCAACTGGGCAGCTCTGCCGTTAGCAAAGTTAACGCCGTAACCAAAAAGGACTTACTTGCACACTTTTTGCAAAAGGTAGGACTTTAGTGAACTTTTTAAAAAAGGGAGGACCACTTTGAACAAACCCTCCCAAAAGAGGAACCAAAATAGGTATTAAACCTTAAATAAATAATAATTGAATAACTAAATTAAAAAAAAATCCACTAACAAATTAAAATAAGAACTAAATTTAAATAAATCTATATATACATTTCAAATAAAAAAAAATTAATAAACTAAAAAAGAAAAAAAACAAAACAAAACCACCCAAAGCCAAAACGGATGTCCCATATCCGTTTAGCCTTGAAACGGATGTGCGACATCCGTCGACGGATATCCGACATCCGTTTCAAGGCCAAACGGATATGCGACATCCGTTTTGGCCTGAGGGTTATCGTCTTCCTGCACACAAATCGCAAACAGCAAGATACACCAGCGAACACCAGTAAATGCACACACTGAAAGTAATAAATCTATGTATATGAATGCATTCTAAAGACTACAGAACAACACGTGGTAGACGAAGCACCTGCTAGACGACGAACGATCTACACCACGCACCACCAATGCCAACAGCGAAACACCACTGCACGCAAGAACAGGGCACACCACCGCACCGCACCATCGCACCGCACCGGAGAGCAAAGTAGAGTTTGGAGAGTTTGGATGAGAAGAAGAGTCACGGAGGTGGGAGTAAAGAGAGTCACGGAGTTGGGAGAAGAAGAGACAAATCTCAAATTTGGGGGAGGTGGGGCTGTGAGCAGAGTAAAAATAAAGTACATAGGGTTTAGGGTTATTCCTAAATACCATTAAAAGTAAAAAAATGTAAAAAGGTTAAAAAAGTCAAGAAAAAAGGATTTTTTTTTAATAAAAAATAAAGGCAGAAAATTGGGGAGGTGGAGGGAGCAATGTAACGCCCTGGCAACTTACAAGGATTATTGATTGCCCCCACACATCAACACAAGGCTTTCCAACATGTTTTGTCCTCACTCGCACACTTTTCGGAAAAACTCTCCATAAGGTCATCCACCCCTAAATTACTCCAGCTTAACCATGGAGTTCTTATGAGTTAGGCTACCGAAAAACACGCTTACTCCAGACCAAATTACACTCATATTAATCGGTCACTAAAACTCACTATCCTTAAAAAATAAATTTTAGGTTCAACTTAAAATTACAAAATTGACTTAAAAAATGATATCTACATCACTTTATATATTATAAATTGAATTTTTCACTATTCAATATAGAACTTCTAAATAACCTATATAAAAATTTTAAATTTATAGTAAATTTCAAATGTGCTTATTTACAATTATATATATTTTTATATTATTAACGATAACATTCTAGGGTTAAATCTAACTTTATTTCAATCACATTCGGAAAGTTGTTATCTAGGGTGAAAAAAAAAGTTTTATGCTTTGGAGAAAATTATATTATTAGTATTACTATTTTGTTCACTAGAGGCCAGAACACAGCGTTGAAAGTTGTTAATAATGAATTGATAAATGAGTGGTTTCCTTTTTTTGTGATTTGTCAATAGCGAGATGGCAAAGTGGCTTAACATGTAACCACAACAATTCACATTACCTCATGCTTATTTGTGTTGATGCAAGTGGACACAACCTAATTAATCATATTAATCAAGATTATCTTTTAGGATACACCATCTCTATCACTTCACCATACTTTTATTAGTTGCTGATTACTAATTATTTGTTTTTCTTAATTATTGTACCAGCCTACCTATTTTGTAACTTAGTAGTATAATTAATTTTAAAGCACGGCGTGGGAAATGAAGCGTGAAACGGAAAGGGACCTACGCTCACCGAGTTTCGACTGAATAGTCATTCTAGTTTATAAAAATATATTATTTTCTGATCATTTAATATTTGAGTATTGTAAATTGCAATTTTACATTCACTGAAAACAAGTAAGAATAACGTGAAATTTCTGCTTACATAGGATACAAAAAATGTAATTATTATTAAATAGCAATAATTTGTTTGTTATTGATATTATTGTGATTGGCAATGTTGAGAGTTGGGAGCTTTTGTCTTGTTGTGTGCAGAGTTGATGGTGGCATTAAAGACGAGCATTGTCTTATGGGGGCAACTTCATTGCGAGTTGTGACCATCATCAATTAGCCATGCCATATAAAATACAAGTAGCTAGGATCACAAATCAACCTCTGGGTCTTACTTTTTTTTTTTTGTCGTTTCTTCATTATTATTTTGAATAAAATAAATATAAGTATCATGAGTAATATTATATTTTTATTTTTTATTTGAAAATAAAATAATACTTATTTTTGTAAATTATATATGAAGATAATGATAAGTATGTATACATTTATCTTAGTTTTTCTATAAATTTGGATAAATTTACTTTTAAAATTATAAATGTCGCTTTAATTTTGAATTAATTATCAAAAAAATATTTAATTAATATTTGTAATAATGAAAAATTCGGTATAGGTATATGTTTAGTGGAATGAAAAGGACATAAAGATTTTATAATTGTTGAATATAGAAAATAAAAATTAATTTTTAATTAAAAATGAGATACAGAATAATAAAAGTCGTTCTGAACTCATCTCACACCTTAATTCCTTTTTAACGAATTTCATGTCATTTTTTAAATATTTTTATTTCAATGAAATAATTTATAAAATTCATATTTTAACTTTTATTTATTTATTGATATAAAAATATTTTTAAGATATAAAAATATTTTTTTCTTTTCGAATCGAAAAGTTTAAAGTTTATATCATATGAATATGGTTAAATATAGAAATTTCATAATATCTATATCTTAACTTTATGATCTTAGAAATAATACTTTATACTGAAAGTGTGTTTACAACATTCATATTTTAATAATTATTTCATTCGATTGGTGACCTACGAGATGAGTTTAAAATGGAAAAATAACTTTTTATTTTTATAAGTAAGATCTTAAAATTAATTTCATATCAACATAATTTAATATGTGATATTTCACAACATAAATATCTTGAACGTAAGATCATCTCCTATATGGAAATGTTCTAGTAAAATATATCTTCATTTCAATTTTAGTTTTCTTTTACTATAATATATATTTATGTGTCATCAATGTTAATTTTTTTATGATAATTGATTTTTTTATTTATATTAATTATATCAAGAATGTAATCTAAAAATAAATAAATAGACAAACACATTTTTATTATAAAACTGAAAATTGAAAAAGGTGATGATGCAGTTTTCCAAACTTTTTTCTGTTTATTTTCGGAAAATTAAACACTTATTTTCTTAATTTTAAGTCTTTATCCCTGGTAACTTATATCTTCGTTAGTGTAAAAAGAAAAATTGATATATGTTATTTTTTTACAATGTATACAAAAATACCAACTTCATAGAAAAAGACTTTGATTTAATTAACATCCAAAATGACTACTTAAAAGTAATTTGACATCAAAAAATAGATATTTTTTATGTCAATTAACGTCTAAAAATGATCATTTCTCACATTTAAAAATGATCATTTTCAACATCAAATGATATAAAACAATGCATTTTTAGATGTTCCTGCTTTGTTCTTTTTAACAAATGAATCATTTTTAGAGTTTTACCAAACCTTAAAAGCATAAAAGTAACAAATGTATCCTAGTTTTGGTATTTCATATATCCAAAACTCATTTTTAAATTGTATGAACTAATATAAACTAAAGCTATTAGAAGTAAAAACTTGAAAAACTATGAGAATGTGGCTAGCACAAATTTGTATCCATCATCACCATCACCCATAAAATGATGTTAATCCTTATTATATATGTTAGTAGTGGTGAATGGTGTACACTGACTATTTACTTGTAGTTACTAATGTATATTGAAAGTAGTGTATACTGACTATTTACTTGTGATTTTTGGTTTTGATAGCTATAGTTATTATTTTTTATTATTTTGGGAAGTTAATTGTTGCAGATTTTTAAAAAAATCACAACTTTTGTTCGCACATTTGACATTATTATGTATTGATTTAGGGTAGAAAAAAAAATTTTATGCTGTGGCAGTCCACACATTCGACTATTCCTACTATATTTTCAAAAAAAGACCGTTTTCTAATTTTCGTCAATTTATTTTGTTTTTTTTCAAACTTTGTAAAATTATTTCATATACTTAGACTTTGAATGTTGATCTCAAATTTTTTATGGGGGCTTCTCATGATTTTTTGGTGCTTTGAACAAATTTTCAGGTCATTTGGAGTTCTTTTGAATACACTCTCGGTCTTACCCTAAGTTTGGATGTATACTGTGTATGAATAACAAACAAGTTTAACCAATTTATAGTCCATAAAAAAAGAAAACAAAAACGAAAGTTCATCAAAAACCTAAAACGAAACTAACCTTCTTGAAAGTGGATTCGCCGCCGAAATAAAGTGTTACTGCCAATGACAAAGAAAATAGAACATATCTATACTCCAATGAATACCTCTGCACGAAACCAATTGGTCAAACTAATAATAAAAAATCATACCTAAAATAGTTAATCAACATGTATTTATATAAAATGAAAAAAAATTACATGAGTTGGTCATCAAAAGGTGAAAATAAATTTACTAACATTTGAAAAGTTATATTTCAACTTTTTATAATATTTTAACCTCTGAAACTAAGATATTTAATATCATACGTGGTACATTTTTACTTTCGCACCAAACAATTTTTCCAATATAACATCTAAATGAATAAATTTCAATGTTCAAATTTTATATTTATTTACAAAAATTTCACGTACTTTTTTTTTTACATTTTTTCATATTACGATGTTGAACGTGAAATGTCAAAGCTTTTTTGTACGAATATTTACTTTTCGCATTTCTGCAAACATAGGCTTAATGCTTTTTCCTTCTACAAAAAAATACTATAAAAAGTTATTCGTTGGTTGTACTTTGTGTTCTCATCAACCACTCTACACAAGTTTAAAGCCGTACAGTTAAAGAGCCTACGTAGTTTTTTATTTTTTTGGGTACGCTGAAAAAAATTGAGGAACAGTAATGGGCCCAATTTGGCTGTCCTCTTTTTCATTTTCGCAGAGACAGTGAAGGTATTTTTTTTTTTTTCATTTCTCTCTTTTTTTCTATAATCTGTTTTAAGTAACTTCGAAATCGGTAAATGTTTCTGAAATAGTCTCTTCAGTATCAACAATGCTAGCATAATAATAGCAGAAAGACCAAATTAACTCGTTTTAAAAATTGTAAAAGACCAAAGTTCAAATTACTAAAAGAGTTTAGAATTAAAAAAACATTTTAGTGAATAGGGCAAATTTTGCCTACGCCTTTTTCTTCCTCTTTGCACCCTTCCCTTTTTACTTTTTCTTGTCCTCCAAAAAATACTCTTTTCAAAAAGTAGTTTTTGGAACGTATTGATGAAAAAAATTGTGATCTTCTGAATATTAGTTTTTAACTTTTGGGTTTCTAAAAGCTGATTCTCATAGTATATTGACAGTATTCACATTTCAGAATTTATGTAAGCTGTAATTAACGTTTTAGTAAGTTCCAAAACTAATTCCTAGAATAAAATAAGATTTTAATAATTTCAAATAATTGTGTAAATAAACTATTTCCAAAACTTATTTATATAGATTATGCAATTTTTTTTTTCTGAATAAATAAAGCAAGAGACAAAATTTTTAGTCAAATGAAAAATGCAAATAATATATAACAAAAATATATATAAAAAAAAGTTATTTAAAAGTACAGGTTGGCTGAATACGAGTAGGCCGAATATTGAATGTGTTGGGGTGGTGATCCACACATTAATTTCCTCTGTAGTCGTTCTCTTATCAAAACATATGAACAAAGTTAAATTCAATGCGACGAACGAAATTCGGTTTTTTATATTTTGCATTTTCAAGTGATTGGTTGTGAATTTATTTGTTTCTCAATGTTTAATAAAACAATTGTTTATATATATATATATATATATTATATTTATATATGATCGTATGTGGACCATTAATCATATAGATATAGAATAATTTTAATTTTCCTAATCTAGTACATTATTCACTTGTTTATTATATTAAAAATACTATTAAATGAATCTTTATAGGTGTAATTTATTTGGCTTACTGTCGTGTCATGATTGAGCATTGTCTTTCATAGTCATGTTGAACCATCCCATAGGGTGAAAAATTATCTTCACCATTTACCTTCCACGATTTTTTCAAAAGAAACCAAGGATCATTGCAGTTCTTAATTTTAATATATTATACGACTATAAATACTTATTAGATAAAAATAAATACATTTTGATGTTGTTTTCGTAAGTTACTACAATATTATCCTTTATTAACAATTATATTATATTAATAATTTCACTAATTATGTGAAAGAAGCAAATAATCACATATACAATTATAATATGTTTGGAGCCTTCCTCATATATATATATATATATATATAAGGAAAATGATACTTTGACAATTTTAAGATGACAAATTTTTTATATCGGACACGTGTCACGTTTTTATTAGTCGACGTTTGAGAAAATAAATTTTTTAAGTAGTTATTTTTTTTATTTTTTCAAACGTTGACAAATAAAAACGTGACACGTGTCCGGTGTCAAAAATTTGTCATCTTAAAGGTGTTTATGATTTTCCATATATATATATATACACTTTTAATCATTCTCGGTCTTTTATTGTTGTATACTTTTAACATTTTTTGATTTATGTAACGCGATTATTATAACTCGAAATTACAAAGATAATAAATCATGATAAATTTAATGAATACTTTGGTTTTAATTTTTGTAGGATTGCTTTAATATGATTTTTTTATTTTTTATCTTCAATCTAGTCATCATTTTATTTAAAAGATTCAATGTGATTCATTTCATGTTATACAATTTGAATATTGATCACATGATATTTTTTTTTTCTTTTTTCTTTGTCTCCTTAACTTTTCACAGTTAACAGTGCAACGTCTTTTTTCCAATTAGTACCAGCACTCATCTTCCTCGTCATATCACGTGTCGACGATCTTAAACTTCAACTTGAAAATTTGTTGGCATTTCACCGTATGGTAGTGGTGACACCAGTATTTCGCCTATGATTTGTCACCACGATAAGCTTCTTCGTGCTTGTATTGCTTATGGTGACAGAAAAGCTCCTGCTCATGCTGCACGTTTCTTAGAGCTACGAGACAGGCTCACAAAGTTCTTCAATGAGGAGCTTGATTTAAAAAATGGGAGGTGAGTTTTGAAGGAGAGGAAAATGGGTGTTTATTTCTGGCATCAAAATTGGACCTTTTATAATTTTAAAAACATTCTGGACATATAAAATACAAAACAGAAAACCAATTCGCCTTCTGACCTCATATGAGATAACAAATATAATAATTAAAAATGGTCAAAGTGAACATAGTAAAGGTCGTTAAGGTGGAAAGATAACTTTCATAGGTAGAGGTTGAGGCAACTTTAAATGAAGAGGTAGTTGATATTTCAATCAACAATGTAAAGAAAACAATTTTAAGTCCCTAATCAAGAAAGATTTGAACACAATTTTAGATCTATCTACATGGAAGAGGAAGAAGAGGCTTTAATTAGCAACGAAGGACAAATTTCAGTTGCTATTAATGTTAAAAGTTCGGTTACAAATTGCATATTCAAACAACAGGAAAATATAACAAAAATTCAAAATCAACTTATTGGTGAAAGTTCTGATAACCCATATAGTTTAAGCAACAGATAATTTTGTAAGCTATGAAAATATTTGGTACGTAGATATTGGTTACTGCAACCACATGTATGCGAAGAAGTTATTTACCTCATTAGATGAAACAGTAAAATCTACCGTAAAGTTTGAGAATAATACAAATATTTCAATTTTGGAGAAAGGAAGAATTGCTATCACATTAAAACATGGTTCGCATAATTTCTTCTCTGATGTTTTCTATGCTCTTGATCTTCATCAAAACCTGTTGGGTATTGGACAACTATAAGCAAAAGGCCACAAAATGAATATTAGTAAGGGCTACTATACGCTAATTGATAAAAATGAGAGGTTTATTGTTAAGCAAAAGAGACTCCAACTCGCCTGTTTCCTTTGGAAGTTCAACATAAAGAATTGTCTTGTTTAAGTTATTTCATACCAAATGATGATTGGCTATGGCACAAACGCTTTGGACATCATCACTTTTATGGATTAAAGTTTTAATCTAAAAAAGAGTATATATCTAGTTTGCCTATTATAAACATTCCAGAAAGGGCTTATGAGACGTGAAATTGGAAAGAAGAACAAAAAATCTTTTCCAATAGAAAGTCCTAGAGAGCAAGAAAGCTATTGGAGATTGCTCATTCAAATTTGTGTATGGTAAAGATACAAACCCATGGTGGTAGCAAGTATTTCATTACTTTCATTGATGACCATCATGGGATTCAACATCAATTGACAACCATATCTCCTTAACAAAATATAGTTACAGAAAGAAAGAATACAATAATAATAGACATGTTAAAATTCATCCTTAAAGCTAAATTGTTGTGTATATTCTGAAGAGGTATCCAAAAAGAGTGTTTGTGATAAAACACCAGAAGAGTTTAGAGTGGAAATAGGCCCTCAATTCGACATCTCATAAAATTTTGGATGTATAACATATGTCCATGTACCAAATCAACTAAAAAAGAAGTTTGATGACAAAGGAGAGAAGTGCATCTTTATTGGTTATAGTACTAACTCAAAGGCGAACAAGTTTTACAATCCAATAACAAAGAAAGTAGTCATCTGAATAAACATGTCATTTAATGAAGAAAAAATGTAGGATTGGTATTCCAAAGCTCAAAAAGAGCATTTAGTAATTCCATAAAGTTATGAAGAGGAGCACCATCATGTAGATCCAACACTTGATAAGCTAGAACCATCAAGCAGACAACAAAGGGAACAAATACTACCAGCTAGATTGGAGGATTATGCTATGAAAAATGGCAATGATCCATCTAATGAAGAAATTTTCAATTTTGCTTTATTTGTAGATTGTGAGCTTGTAACATTCAAAAAAGCTTCAAATAATCAATATTGGAGGAAAGCAATGAATGAAGAAATTCATGTCATTGAGAAGAATCAAACATGAGAGTTGACAGACTTACCGGTAGACAAAAGGTTGATTAAAGTAAAGCGGGTGTACAAACCCAATGTAGAAATTAATTGCTTCAAAGCAAGGTTGGTAGCAAAAGGATACATACAAAAACCAGGTATTAATTATTTTGAAGTATTTACTCTTCTGGAGAGATTAGATACAATTCATATGATTACCTATCTATTTGCTTAAAATAATTGGAAAATTAATCAAATGAATGTTAAGTCTTCTTTTCAAAATGAAACTTTAGAAGAAGTATATGTTGAGCAACCTACCAGATATGAAGTTGAAGGAAAAGCAAATAAAGTGTACAAAGTGTACAGATTGAAGAAGGCATTGTATGACTTAAAGTAGGCACCCATGGAATGATATAAGAAGATTGATTCTTACTTTGTGCAGAATAATTTTCAATGATGCCCATTTAAACATACATTGTATACCAAATCTGTTGACCTTGATAATATTCTTATTATGTGCCTTTATGTTGATGACCTGATTTCTATTGGCAATAATCTAAAGATGATTACAAAATTCAAGGAGGTCATGATTAAATGTTTTGAAATGATAAATTTGGGCCTAATGTCACATTTTCTTGACATTGAGGTCATTTAGGAAGATGATGGAATTTTCATATCTTAAAAAAGGTATGTTACTTATGTTTTGAAGAAATTCATGGAAAATTCAAAGTCAATCTCAATATAGATTGAAGAGAAGTTGAAACTAAAAAAGGATATTGATGAAAGAATAATTAATTCAACATACTACAAGAGCTTGATTGAAAATCTTAAATATTTTACTGCTATCAAACATTATCTTTGAACTGGGATTTTTGAGCAAATTCATGGAAAAGCCACATGCGTATCATTTACAAGAAGCAAAAATAATTATTAGATATATCAAAGGTACTCTTATCGAGAAATTTTTTTATGCTAACACTAGTGATATGAAACTTCACGGATATACAAATAGTAATTGAGTAGAAAATGTTAAACCAAGAAAAAGCATATTAGGGTATGCATTTCATCTAGAAACAAGAGTAGTATTGTAGTCCTCAAAGAAGCATGTTGTTGCTCTTTCAGCAACTAAAACAAAATATATGACGGCAACTGTTGTACAACTCAAACAATATAGTTAAGAAAAATTCTTGAAGTAATGCATTAAAAACAAGATACTCTCACAATGATATTTTGTGATAAGAAGACAACAATTGCATTATGCAAAAAATATAATATTTCATGAACGGCCGATCAAAACACATATATTAATTTTCATAATATTTAAGAATTGATAATCGAGAAAGAAATAGTAATGAAGTGAGAGTATCTTGTTGATATTTTTACAAAGTCACTAAAATCTGAATTATTTTATAAGTTAAAGAAAACGTTTGGAATGGTAGAAACTTTATTTAAGGAAGATAATGTTAAACATAAATCAAGTTTTTCTTTAATAAACTTTAAATGAATCCTACATATGTATTGTAGTTGTTAATAGTTGTTAAAATAGAAAGATGTTTGAAAGGTTTTTTCTCCATCATCTCTAAATAACACAAATTTTCTATCATAAAGACACTTTTTACTCCTCCCCAAACAATTTATAAAAGAATATCCAGAAAACAGGAGAAAAAAAAGTAATGAAAAGTGACAATAGAGTATGAATATGTGTGAATAGAAAATAGATATCAAAGAATCTGTATTCTAGAAGAAAAAGAGTTACAAAATTGTCCATCTGATGTCGTATGTTGTAGTGAGCTACAATTAATTATACTCAATTTTAAAACAAAGAAATTCTAAGTACTCTTTTATGAGAAATGAAATGTCTTATGAGTACTACTGAAGTATAAACATAAAGAAAAGAAAGATTCGATGGATTAAGGACGTAAAGTGGATTCCCTATTGCACGTTAAAAAGAATGATAAAAAAAATAGAAGAACTTTAGTATAAACATACATGGGGTCAGATTACGCAACTTTCGTTTCATACATTTTTCTGTTACGTATTTGTTTGGTAAGTGTGAATTCCTGAATATGTGATAAAAATTGATTGCTGAAATAATTGGAAAATGACAAATATATATATATATATATATATATATATATATACATTTTTATATATTTTAAGTGCAAAAGATAGTCGAAAACAGTGTGAGGAAGAAGATTACAAAGGCAACGAAAGTAGAAACCAAAAGCTATCTAATTTGACCGTCAAACACAGAGTTCACAATCAACGAACAAGTCCACCGTTGAGACACAAAACAACGATGTGAAAGAGTTCAGTAAGTACGAGAACTGCAGTTTCACCGGTAACCTCCCAGAATAAAAGCATACCATCATTTACAATACTTTCTTTTTCCTTTTACGTACATGTTCAAACTACCACGGAAATCACTAGAGTACATGATTAACAAGCAAAAAACCACTCACTCTCCAAAAGCGGCATCATAAAAAATACAAAGCCAGAACCCAACATAAGGGAAAAAAATATCCAAAACAAAGCGGAAGCCAAAGTATATGAACACAAAATCTAATAATAAGGTAAGAAAGGATCAACCCTATTGAGATGCCACAGCTACAAGGCAACAACGGTTTCTCCTTTGGTACTTCTAACTTGAGACCCAGAAGGCGTAGCTGCAACTTGTTTCTTTGATGTAACACCACACTTATTATTATCCTTTCGCTCATCCTGCTTCATCTGTTTTTCTCGGCATTCTGAACTGCAGAAAGCACTGTCACCTCTGCAATTTTCATTTTCAAGTTTTCAGCTAATATACAACGATAAAAATTGCATAGATAGCTACAAAGGAGAAATTACCCACTTGTACATGTAGATGTCACGACCAGGAACTAAACGGCGTTTGCAGAGAAAGCAAACGCGCAAAAACTCAGGGGTGTGCGCGGAATCTTCCGAATGCCTTCTATGGTTTCTGGGTGAAACCAAGGCCCAAACCCGGCTCTGATCTAAGCCGTTCGACCCAACTGGCGGTGGGTGCTTCGTCCATGGGTCCGGCCCAAGTCCTCCCTTGACGGGGTTGTTTTGGTCATCGTCGTCCAAGGTTGTGTTGAGATCAAAGGTTATCTCTGACATGCTGGTAGTTCTCTTCATTGGAGGACGAGGTCTCTTCCCTAACAACATCTTCTAATTATTATTATTATTACTATAATTTTTTTTTTTTGTGTGTGTGTGGGTGTAGAAAATTGGGATACTGTGTAACTGAGTGGAAGAGAGAGGGAGAGAAGCAAGAAAGGGTACGGGAGCAGGTTACAAGTAGGTGGAGAGGAAAACGGCGAGGCTTGGGGAGATGAATAAAACAAGAACCTAAAACCGAGGAGTGAATCTGGGCCGTTGATGATGGGTGTGATGTTCATCATTAACGAGAAATGAAATCTCACGTCAACCTTTCCTTTTCAGTTGCCATCATTTAATTTTATTATTGAAGTTGTGTTATTAACAATTTTTCCCTTTTTTTAAATGCAAATTGTAATGGGAACTTAGGATACTTTCGAGTCTCCCAAAAAAAAAAAAAAAAAAAAAACCACTCAGGAGGTGTTTCATTGGCCACTCAAATTTCACATCATTGTAGGAAAGATTGGGATCCACTGCATTTAGTGGTAACTCCGTACTTTTTAAATCTCAATTATGCCCTTCCGTTTCCCTTGACCAATTTATCTCAGTTGTGCCCTGTTGCCACTCCCATAACGTTAGTTTGTTACATTAAAAAAACCACAAGTTATGCAACAACAGAAATCACTACGTAATGAATATTTAAACTTTAAGTAACATATTTAATATAATTATTTTCATGTTAATCTAATTTTCTTTACTAATTAATCTTTTGTTTTCCGCAAATAAAAGTAAATTTGAATCTCCTAAGTAAAATCTTGATTTAATGAAAAATAAAGCAATAAAAAAATATTTATAAAAGAAACCTTTCCTACTATTGGTGGTGTTGTTATGTTGGTAAATTTTAGAGTCAAAAACATTATTGATCCTTGTGAAATTGTTGAGCTTACATTGTAGAAAAGACAGTGAGGAAGAGTGTTTGTGCATTTATTTTGTTTTGTGTTGTATTTGCATAGAGTTGAGTGAGACATCTGAAGGTATCAAAAGTGGAGAATCTAATTGGTGGGTGATGGATCCAAAAACAGTAAAACGAGGCATCTTTAGTTGCAACCATTAATTTTGGGTGAAAATATCAAAGATTACTTTGGGAGTTGGATGTAGATAATAATGGAGAATCAACTCATGTGATATCAATCAATGGCTATAAGTTTGAGTTTTGGATGTCTATTGTTGTTAAATGCTTTGAGGGATAGTTTTATTATTTATAATGGTCCTACTCGAATCTCGCAAACTCGCCAATTAAGGATATTTCTGCTTTCTGTAACTTCTTTCTTGTTTCATTAAGTTTTTTTCTTTCTTTCTTTTTGCAATTTACTTTGCATATTGGTCCCTATAGAGAATGTGAATTGCTTTTAGGATGAATTGTTACCATAATGATGATCACTGTTTCATACACATATCCATCAAAGTAGATAAAAAGAAAATTACACATAAAGAGACGCGGAAATCATAATAAAAAGTGATTTTCTAGTTATAAGTGGTTCATCTGTTAGGTCCTCCATCTATAAATAAAGAAGCTAATGATAATCAACAACTCTTTTAAATACTCTTGTTTAATGTTTAAATACACTTTGAACTACATTTAAAAAAAAAAACAAAATAGGTGAAACAATTAACACTTTTTTAATATTGACATGAAGGTATTTGGATCTATCATTATTATAGATTATTAATAATATATATTTTCTACATTAGCTATTCTAAAAGTCGATTTTAGAAAATATTTTATAAACTTATTCCTTATAATTAATGTACACTTTGAAGTTTTTTAATTTTTTTAAAATTATATTACACTTACAACATCACATATGTTTTGATAGATGTTGAGTCTAACTTTCTACATCAATTTCCAATTTAATTGGTTTAGAAGGTTAACAATTTCCAAACCTTGGATTCTAAATTTAACTTTCTACATTAGTTTATTATAAAACCAATGTAAAAGAAAAAAAGTCTTATTTAACATTCACTATGTTCTTTAAAAACATTATTCACAAATAATACAATTCTTTATTTCTTTGTAATTAATGTCCCTTATTTTGAGACTTTTTCTTTAATGAAATATCATTGTTGATGTGAAATTTTTTAACATGCCACTTCATTGATATGAGTCTTAGATAGATTTTATATTGTTTTTTTTTTATAATATATTGATATGTTGCTATGTTAAAAATATTTTTAATATCTTTTAAAATATCGCAATAGTGTTTATCAATATATTTTAAAAACTTAATAAAGAAATAATACAGAAAACCCAACAGATAATTCAAATTCATAGTCACTTTGTTTATTTGATTTACGTAATAATATTTAATTGTCTTAACATTCATGTAATAAATATTAACAATGGAGAGAGATATAAAAGGTTAAAACCAAAAAAAAAGTATAGACACTGAAAAAGAAAACAACACTGAATTATACGAACTAAATTCAAATTTAAATGTATTTTTTAGAAATTACCTGGATTCTAAATCAATAAAATTACCTAAATGTTTTTCATTATTTCAAATAAAATTAATTTTAAGACAATAAAAGATTTATGAAAATTCTAACTTCTTAACATTGTTCTCTTCCTTTTATGTATACTCTAGTTCAATAAAAAAAAAAAGTGATAAGGACTTCGCCCATTTTTTTAAGATTTATGTAATTAAAAAAATATATTCTGTGACGAACTTCACTCATTTTTGCTTTTGAAGTATAAGGACATTTTCTTTATGTAAAAAGAAACTGCTTTATAAAAAGATTTTTTTAACATAAACATAGCTGAATGTACGTCATAATTTAAAATTTAATAAATTTATTCCTTGTTTTCAATACTTGTTTCAATACTTGTTTTGTTTTTTTTAATTAAATCAATTCGATGTAAATCTTTTACAAATAGAACTAATAAACACTTGATTTTCAATTTAGATTATTGCTTCAATTTAAGATTCCAAAATTAATACAAAATTAATGTGTAAATCATTTATATTGTGGATCAATTTAACAAATATGTTTGGTTGAAGATGGAAATTTAAGTAATTGGAAACTTAAATGCAAGAAAGTAAATTATCAATGGAAGAACAGAAACTAATATAAGAAATTACTGAAAGTGATGACTTAAATTGTAATAAACATTGTCATTGAATATGTCATTATGCTCTTTGTAACATTCTCATAATATTTGTGTTCTAACCCATTTTATATGAATATCTTATTTATATTTCCTCTCCTTTTATTTTTCCTCTCTTATTTTTTGTAGTTAAGTTAAGATAAATTACATAATATAAAATAATTGTCAAAAAAGATGTTTTTGTTGGGTCAGTTATATTTGTCAAGCTTATGTTTTACAGCAGTTATTATCTGTCTCAAATTCCTTTTCAATCTCGTGTAGTTTATCTTCCGATTTTGTTAAACAAATGTATTTTTTAATGTATTTCTTGAGTTTTCGATCACTCTTCAATTTCCACTCACGTGTTAACTTTATTTCAATTCGCCTTTTTTATTTTCTGTATAACTATCCATTTCTTAATTTTGTACTTGATATTTTCGTCTTTCAATATGCTTACCTCATTCTTTTCGATCTCTTTTTTTCAATATGCTTACCTCATTCTTTTCGATCTCTTTTTTTGACACCGTATACACATTTTTTTTCATTTAAAGCAACTTATGATTATGATTAGGATAGTTGTTAAAATAATGTTTTTTTATCAACAAATAATTTTGTGATTAATTCTCATAAAAAAATCTTAAAATAAAAGTTGATCAATACAGCTTCAAATATTTTTACTTCTTTTTTAATTTTTTATCTTTTTTTCCATAAAGAGTAATAATAAATAAAAAACATATGAAAGATTATTTAATAGTTATATGAGAATTTTTTTTTTTTGAAAGAATACTTACAGCGTTTAAACCAATTAATTCACCTTAATATATATTTAAATATTTAGTTCTATCATAAGGATGTGACTAATAAAATTAAATATAGGTATTTTTTAAAAGAAACTTCTTAATTGAATATTGTATTGAATGACACCCGGTTACAATGAGAGAATTGAATATTGTCTTTTATGATCATTCAGTTAATCAAGAATTAAACAGTCAAAAATTTACTAAGAAAATGTTTGACCAGAACAATATTGATAATTAATCTGAACAATAATATTTATTAACGAACAATTAATGAAAATAATAGTCATTAATTAAAAATTAATATGAATAATGTAACTTATTAGTAATAAATGGGTCAAACCTAATAGTAAATTCATTATAATATTTATAAATATATGTTTGACAAGAGAGATAAGATACTTTATTCTGATTATTAATCTTTATTATAAAATTATTACACAAAGTCAAATAATTGACTTGAGCATTAGAGTATCTTCTGCGTACACCCTCACACACGGTTTGGATGAGAAGGATAGAGAGCCAACAACGTAAGACGATCAGAAAACTTATTCAATCTTCAAGACAGTTTTGAATGTTTTGAGTAAGAAATCTCAACTCTTTATCCAAAACATTTTGACACCCACTGTTAGACCTCCTAAGTAACATCTCTTATAACCACAATGAACTAGATGAATGCAACAGTCGAAACAATGAGCTGGTCCGACCCCAACATTCTCGCTGTTAATTACAACCTTTTGGCATTTATAGGGAAAATTTCTGCCAATGGGTAATTATCGTTTTTGAAGAAACTCTGAACTCTATTCATTCCAATGTGTCTACTTACCTTGAAGAAATTAAACACATCTTGAGCTTCAGCAAATCCAATTTCAGGCTCAACCATACAGGTTCTGGATACTCGTTAACAAAAATCTTCATTTTGCGAAAAATCTAGTACTGGAGTCCTTTCACCTCTTTTTAGAACAACATTGTCACGTTACACTCGCATCCAGAGTCGCCAACTGTTGGAACCTCCGCAGCCTCGTCTCCTTCTTCCGAAAGCAATAGTGGGAGCTCCACCCCTAGCCCATACGCGAACCAAAAGCGCCAAGACTGGAACACTTTCTACCAGTATATAAGGAACCACCATCCACCACTCTCGCTGGTCCTATATAGTGACGCACGTGCTCGAATTCCTCCATTACCTCGACCAGTTCCAGAAGACCAAGGTTCACAAGCGTTTTCCTCATAAGCGGCACGGACGCGGCCGATGAGGGCATCAACGATGCCCAACGCTTGGCGGAGAGGGCAGGGACACGACATAGGAGGGTTGGGAAGACCGAAGAACGAGCAAGGGTGGTTGAAGATGCGAAGAAGGAGAGATGGATTTGCTAAACTTTGTTGAGAAGGCTCTTGTGGAAGATGTGATTCCTATTGTTGTGGCTGCTTTCAAGTGCCAAATAAACCAGCTTCTCTCTTAGTGCATTAACAGAGTTGCAATGTCTAACTTTGACATCATGTGGAAAAAGAGTGCCCTCATGAAGTTTTGACTAAAATCAAAATCGTGCCATCTCTCATCTCAGCCAGAATCCGCAGCTGATTTAATAGAAGTGGAACCTTTGAGTGATAAGAGTATCGAGAGAATCCACAAAGCCTTGTACTCTGATGATGTTAAGCTATCGAAGCTTCTTCTAAATGAGTCTAGAGTCACTCTAGATGATGCATATGCGTTGTACTATACTTGTGCCTATAGTTAATCTAAGGTTATCCAGAAGTTCTTGGTCTAGGTATGGCTTAATGGGCTCACAACTATAAAACCTATAATTACAAGGTCAATGGTCAGATCATCTGATTCCAGAATTGCATTAAGACCTTTTTGAAACACATATCTAACTTGAGCGTCAGAATGTTTTCTACAGGTCCACCCCCACTTGTTATTGAAGATCGATCGATCTTAGGGTTGCAGTGACGAGTGAGCGAAGTGTAGCGAAGTAGTTCTATCGAAAGAAGAGTGAACCGGAAGAAGTATTGACCTTAGACCCTTTCCAACCGAAACATATATATATATATATATATATATATATATATATATATATATATATATATATATATATATATATAGGCTTAATACTTCTTTTGGTCCCTCGAAAGAGGGGTTGTGTTCAAAATAGTCCTACCTTTTTTAAAAAGGTAACAAATGATCCCAACTTTTGAAAAAACGAGTCAAGTTAATCATTTTTGCTTACGGCGTCAAAAATTAAACGGTGCAGCTGTCCCCTAGACAAAACTTAATGACATGTCAATTTTATGTGATTACGTGGCAATGTTAGGTTTATTGACGTGTAAAATTAAAATTGGGAGAAAATAAATTGAGTACGTGACAATGTACCGTGAGAGAGATTAAAAAAAGAGGAGTTAGGGTTAGAATGAAAATTGTGATTTGGGATTAAACATTGTTGTTGATATTGTTGATAGGGGGAGCACTAGTTTAGTTGAACCCACAATCTCAGTAATATCTGAGTTTTTGATGATGACAACTCATAATTAATAACACATGTATATTTTGTGTTACACATTCTTTGCTTACATGTTATATGATTAGATGAGAACATGTTTGTGTTGTTATTGTGTTGTTCATTGCATTTCATTGTGCTTTATATGAGATTCTATTCATGAATGCATGACACATGTTTTTTTAAAAGAAAAACCACATGTACTAATGTTGAATTTTAATTGTGTGACAAAACAATAGTTTTAAATCGACTTCATTATGAGCCGAGTCGATTAAAACTAGTGTCTTTGTAGAAGTCTTTTTCAAAGTGTGCTATGAGATTTTTCAAAGAGAAAATTTTTCAAAACTATGATTTACATTGTTATATAGTCGATTATATGTATGTTGCATTCGACTAAATCTGTTGTTGTTTTGAAATTCAGTTTAATGCTTGATATAACGGTTTAACAATCATATTTTTAAATATTTTGACCAAGAATTAAATGTCATTCGACCGCATTAATTGTGAATTCAATTAATTGCTTTGACTGCTACTAACTGTTATAACTGATTTGTTATATTCGATTGCATTAGTAGCTAAGTCGACTAAAATGCGTCGGAGTGAAAATCTATAAATTGACACGAGATTGATTTCTGTAACAACTTTTGTGAATCTAACGATGTTTTGTGATCTTTTCAGATAAGTGTTGTGTTACAGAAAAAGGGAAAATGCTCCAAGAATCAAGAAGAGACTGTGGTGTTCATCTACTTGAGATTTCTTGAAGTGCAAGGTTGTTGTACTTTCAAAGTCTGATCTATCTACACATTGAGGTATCTTTTGCAAGATCAGGTTCTACAATCTGTTGAAGATTGGATTGTGTTCCCAGTTGTGACTACAGGAAAAAGAGTGTGTTGCATTCTTGACTTTGAGGGGTTTCTCAAAGGGAGACAGCAGAAGATGAGATTCTTGTTGCTGGTCTTGTTATTGTATTGCCTATATTTTGATTAGAGGGTTAAAGAGGTGTTTTATATTTTTGACGTGAGGTCTCTATAAAAGCCTTGTTGTAAAAACTTTGATCATTATAGTGCATTTTCTTCCCTTGAGTGGAAGGACACTGAATGTAGGCAGGTTGGCCGAATCAGTATAAAAAGTAATGTTTGAATTCTCTGATCCCTACACTTTTACTTTCAGTCGACTTTATTCTGTACTTAATCGACTTTAATTCCGCTGCATTAGAAAATATTTTTCCTTGCGTTTCAAGAAAGTTTTAAAGGCATCATCTTTTGCAAAAAAGATTTTGAAAAGACTGTGTTTTTGAGTTTCACCAATTCATCCCCCTCTTGGTGTGAGTAATTGAGCCATTCTTTTTTAACAATTGTGGTTAAAGTTGTGTTGAAATTGGGGTCAGTGTTTATCTCGTTGAAGGTGAATGTTTTCTCGTTCTTATCCTTATTAGATTTGAAGGTTTCCTCCAAAGGGTTTTAGTAGCCATTATTTTTTTTTTGTCCCATATGGAGGACGAACAAGACATATACGAGATCGTTCTTTTTTTTCTTGTTTAAAAGATGCAACTTTGATTTCGTCTAGCTTTCTTTTGCTTGGTTGTGAGTCACTTCACTTGAGAAAGGCTCTGGCCATTTCTAGATCTGTTTTATTGCACATTGGTGTGAAATGCATGAGCTAGGTGGAACCTAATCATGGTTCCCTCACCCTCTCTACAATAGGTTTCCAAACTAAAACTGAAGCTGAGAACATAAGCAAACCTAATAAGGTTAAGCCATTTGGTTCACCCAATGAGGATCTCAAGAGCAAAGGAAAGCCCTTTGACACTAATGAAAAGAAGAAGAAAGCATTTAGGTTTGTAGAAAAACAACAAATGGAGTTTGCCCCTTTTGCTGCAAAGTCATTTTCAGAACTTGGGCTTCCACATGTGTTGATTGAGATGCTAAAGGAGGAGGTTTTTACTATTCCGACTGAAGTTCAGTCTGCTGCAGCTTGTGGGAGGTGCGAACCGAACCAGACAGGAAGACACTCTCAAGAAAAACAAACATGCAATTGTTGTTGGCACACCTGGTAGGATATCAAAGCTGAGTGCATTTGGGAAACTTCGCACTCATGGATGTCGATATTTGGTGTTGAATGAAGTTGATGAGCTCTTGTCTTTCAATTTCTGGGAAGACATGCACCAGATATTAGAGCATTTAGGGAGGAGATCAAGTGCAGACTCAACTCAAATTCAGCAAAGACTAAACGTCAATTAAGATAAACTGCCACGCAACTGTGACGCAATAAGATAAACTCGACACGTCATTAAGTTTTGTCTAGGGAACAGCTGCACCGTTTAATTTTTGATATCATTAACAAAAAGAATCAACTACCATTTTTTCAAAAGTTAAGATCATTTATTACTTTTTAAAAAAGTTAGGATCATTTTGAACCTAATCCTTCTTTTCAGGAATAAAAAGAAGTATTAAATATATATATATATATATATATATATATAATATAATTTTGCACAGAAGTAAAAAAAAAAAACTAAAAGTATATTTAAATATATTTTTAATTTATATAATAAAAAATTGAAAGAACAGATCTTGTTTCTATTTGGACATAAAATACGAGAACGTCAAGTAACGAACATGTTTTTTTTTTTTTAATAAGCACATGAACCATGAGATTAGTGATTGACTAAATGATGATACTCAACTTCAAAGGACTTTGCACACTAGAGTAAAATAATGTGTAAATTCTAACAGTCACGAAGTTCAGTCTTAATTATATCTTTGAAACAAAATAATTTTACATAATATGTTAATAACCAAAAGAAACATCGATGAAGTTGAATACATTCTTGAATCCAAGGCAGAAACGTTAATCAACGGTGAAAGTTTTGCAGCTGGCCATTTCCTTTCGGTGAATTTTCTTCATAAGGTAAACATAATCTTATAAATATTTAAGAAAGAAAAAAAATCCTTAAAATATTAAAATAAATAAATTATAGAATGTAGACCATTATAATACAATGGTTACAAGTTCAAAGTTTTATTACAAAAGTACAAATTTAATATTTGAAAAACACAAATTCTTTCTATATTATGTTTCATTTAATTTTCATGTTGATATTTAGGAACATTATTTGGATTAGCAAAATAATGCGACTTTTAACACTACAGCGAGGTTCCCGAATGCAAAATTTTCGGCGCGTGACGCGGAATTAACAGATGCACTTTCATTTGGATGGGCAAACAGCTTGTTAACTACCATACTCACATCTCACATGCCATCACCGACAGCGCCAGCTGCAAACCTTATGGGACAATTCATTCACACCGCCTCATCTCATTTCCTCTCCTCTACGCTCTTCTCTCTTGACACCCTTATTGTAACTCCATCACAAACAGACAATCTTTTATTGTAATACGTGGCATGTTTTACTTGCGTCACCACCTTTCTCTACGGTGCGCTCCAGCGCAGGTGAACTTTTACCACGCGCTTTGCTTTTGTTTTCTTTATGCCCGTTTCTCCAACTTCACACTCACACCGCTCCTTTTATTGAAATCCTCAACCCCAATTTACTCTGTGCTTACTCATTCCTAACCAAAGCTTCTTCTTATTCTCCATTTTCTTCTTCTTGTTCTATCGGTGACGAGCATTATGGCCTCAAGGGCAGTGTTATTTTTGGCTTTGTGTGTGCTTCCGGCGATGGTTGTGGCCATTCGCCCTGCCAAGAACCCTTTTTCCGTGAAGGGTCGCGTCTACTGTGACCGTTGCCGTGCTGGTTTTGAGACCTCTGCAACCACCTACATTGCTGGTAACTGCTAATCCTTTTCTTCTCTCTTTCTTTTTTAAACGCTAGTATTTCTGTCTTATGAACTAAAATCTCAGATCTGTTTCCTAAAGTTAAACCCTGACGTTTCAATGTAATCTTTGAAGTCTTCATTCGTATGCTTTTGTTTTCTTACTTCAGTTTCGCCTTTCTACTCTTAGAACCGTTTCGTTTAGGATAATACGGTAGTTTCGTTTCGAATTTCTCAACTGTGGTATCAGATCTGACTGTGTAAGTGGTTGTAAACTTACAAATGAGCACTTTGCAAGATCTAGTGACGAAGACCTGGAGTTTATTTTCGGGGAAATCTTTGTGTTAGTTGAGTATCGTTTTAAACTTTTGCACACGATGTGGCTACATGTTACTAGGTTATATTATACCCCTTGTTTGCTTTGATGTTAACTGTGGCCTGATTGGGTGGATCTGTTCAAAAATTAATTTCGCAATTTTGATTTTCGTTAAAATTGATTTTGAACAGAAGGGTTTTATGCTTGGTGGTTCAAAAGCAAGTTAGTGGTAAAATATATGTTTTTTATGTATCACAAAATCTGAAGTCACCATCGATTCTTTCACTTCAAAATCAATTATAGATCTAGAATCAATACTCTAAATATGGACCACACAAGTGAAAATTTACTTAAATTTACGTATTTTGAGGTGGTATCGAATGATCCAGTGAGAATCCAAACATGCACTTAGTAAGATGTTTTTGTTTGATGGATGATTGTTGGCAGGTGCGGAGGTTATGTTGCAATGCAAGAGCAGGACGACCAACGAGGTTGTGTACACAAAGAAGGGGAAGACTGATTCGAGCGGAGCATACACAATATACGTGGATGAAGATCATGCAGATGAGGTCTGCAATGCTAAGCTTGTGAGCAGTCCTCACCCTGAATGCAAGGAAGTGACCCCTGGCCGTGACGAAGCTCTTGTTATTCTCACCCGCTACAATGGCATTGCCTCCGACGACAGGTACGCCAATGCCATGGGATTCATGTCTCAGGATGTTGCTAATGGCTGTGCTGAGGTCCTCAGGCAATACCAGGAGTTCGACAATGAGAACTAATTAATTAATTAATTGATTGATTTCAGTATATTATCACTATCTACTTTCGTTTTGGGTTTCCTCATGTCTATTTAATTCAATCTTGATGTGGAGTGTTATCTCGACATTTTCATATTATGTTATATGTAATATATGTTGATGGACCCTGCTTAATTATATTATTACATCAAGATCTGTCTTGGACTTTGAGGTGTGTTGTTTTTCGTTGAAGGTGCTTTTCCTTGAGATTATTATACTGATAATAGACTTGATTGTGAAATAAATCAACATTTTCTCATATTTATGGCTTTGATGATTAAGTTTTCTGCCCTTTGGTGGCGGTTAAAGGTTCCTGCATGTTTTTTCCTTACAATTATTGAGTTTTAGCAAAGGTCACCGATCACTGGGGTTGATTTCGAACGGCATCCGTTTTAATTGGGTATTGTCTGGTCTAATTGTTTTCTGTTATAGTTTCTTAGAATAAGATCAAAGTCCATTTCAAGTTTTTTTCTTTTCACGATCAAATCAGTATATAACGGCGCATTGTCAACTGTTATATATAACAAATCAGTATCTAAAAACTTCCGTAGAAACTATCAAATGGTTAAATTTACTGCTTCTGTACGAGGATTTAGGGTGTAAACAAACTTAAACTAATTCGACGCAGTTGGATTTTTGCAATTTTTTTTTCGACAACATTTTTTAGTTTTTCATTAGATCTTATCTATAAATAAAATTTATGATTTGAAATCATCTTTTATAATTCTTTTAAAAATATATTATATTATTCTTAAAGTTAGTAATTAATTGGGGCCCAAAGTAAGCTCCTTGTGGTTGAAGCGGCCCAGACGCCGAAAAGTGTGTTATGATACACATTAAGTCGTGAAATTGATACACATTAGTTTAATGTTATGGAATGTGCAATTGGATTAATTGTGAAGCAAGATAACTTAAAAGTGTCAATTTTTTATTAAACTATTTACACATAAACATTAAATTTATGCACCTATTAACATAAATATAAAATTTGATAAGATATTATGTCAAATATGATGTAGAATAAAAACTATTTGTGAATATTAATTTAAAAAAATTTACAAAAAATACTAAAATAATTTAATTCTGACTATTTCTACTTTTAGTTCAAATATCAAGAATAACTGAATATATGAAAGCTGAAAAAATTTACTTTGCATTCGTGTAAATCTAATTAATCTTGTGTTTGTCTTCGTATAAATCCGAAATTATTCACTACTTCCAATTTAATAGGATTTCTTCTATCTTGTATTTATTTTTGCAGAATTAAAGGATATTAAATATATATTCTTAAATACTTTAATTATTTAAAATAAAACATTAATATAATTGAAGTATATTGAATAATTTCTTTTTCAACAAGATACATTTGTTTTTTCGCTTAAGCTTTACACCTACAGAAGATAAACTTTCTTTTAACAAATTTTATTTATAATATAAGTGAGTGTCTCTTAAATTTGACTATAAGAAGAATTTGAATAGTATGTTATAAATTTTAATTAAAAATATTCATTTTAAAGTAATCAATATTTACAATTTAATATCCATATATTTTACTTTAACAATTTTATATGTATTTTTAATTAAATTATTATACTATTAGAAGTATATTATTTTTATTTTATTTTAAAATAATAATACTTTTTAAAATATTAAGAATAAATTATTTGATATATTTATTCAGTAACTGATAAAAAAGGAGCTAAGCCCATGTTTACAATCCACGTACCTATAACCTCCAGTATAGAAGATAGGTATAAGAAGCAGATTCTATTTGCACCTTCTTTTTTTCTCTTTACATGCTTTTTTAATATATAACTTTATTTTTTTGAGTAGTTTTGAAGTATTCTTTTTATAAAGAAACTTTTCTTAATATATTGAGAAAATTGTATCACAAAAAACAGTTTTCATAATATATAAAAACTAGCTACATTATTAAATCTGTTTCAAAATGTAAAAACTATATACTGCGTGTAATATACCGTGATTTAGTTACAAAATACCGGAAATACGCTTGTATATATATATATAAATTTTTTATCTATTAAAGTTAACATTTTAATTATTTGTCATCACATAAAAATTTATTAAAACAAAAATAAATATAAAACATAACATTAGATTAAGTTTATAATAAAAGTCACATTCCACGATACATATAGACAAAGTGTATATATTAAAAAAAATCTAAATAAATATAATTATAAATTATTAAATTATTTGTATTATTATTTATGAATAAAAGTTAAATTAAATGATTTATTAGTATAATAATTTTCATCACAAAAAATATAAAAGACTTTGAAATATATGCTTATTAAAATTAACGTTTATGCATAAGTGAAAAATAATCTCTTGAGTAATGAGATATATTCTATAAATTATGAATTAATTTTAATTTATTGATAAAGTCATTTTATTGTAGTTTTCTATAATATTTTGGAGATGTCTACCAATTAATTGAATTTGATTTGAAATAAAAAAAAGTAGATTTAAAATGAAAACAGATATGTTTTTAAGCGACGGATAATTGTGATTGGTTGAATATTTGATTTTTCTTTCAACCTGAATCGCAAACATGTCAGTTGGTTGAACCGGAAGAAGTGTTGAAAAACCCAAAAGTTCACAAAAGGTGTTATTGAAGAATTTGACTTTTAAAAAATGTGCAGCTACATTTAACTATTTATCGTTATAAAGTAATTTACGACAATAGATTAACAGATATTTCACATTTTATATATTTTTATATATTGTTATATTTTTTCATTTTTATTTAATATAAAATTTAGATTTATATTTAGATTTCCAACATTTAACAGTCTTATAATTTATCAGCACCAATATTCATGTTGTTTTCAAATAAGAATTTATTTCTGGAATCATGATTAACAAATTCTTAGTTGAAAACAATTTAAATTATATGATATTATCTTTATAATATGGCATACCATAATTTTTTATATAAAAGAATTGATATACCGAGGACAATGGTATCCAACAGACATTCTAAAACTATCAATAATCTTAAACATATCAACATTTAAATTAAAAGAGAAAAAGACTATATCAATTAATATATTCAATCAATTAGCATAAATAAATGCTAAATAGTAATATATTTAAATAATGAATTAGTCAATGAAAATTTAAGTAATTTATAATATAGACTAGAAATATTTTTATACAACCTGCATATATATGAGTATATAAAGTAATTTGTTTAAAAGTAAGAGAGATTATATAAAGTTGAAACAGTTGTTTAAGTTAAAAAGCAGTTAAAAAAGTATATTTAAATGTTGTAGAAGATGAAGGTTGATTAAGCAGACGCAGAATGCAATGGAGGAAGTAGGTGTTGACTCACATGATCGATCTGGTTTATTACTTTATTTATGGCAGCTTTGAAGATTTCAATGTGAAAGCCCTTGATCTCATCGTTCAATTCATAACAAATGGGTAGGTGGGGGAGTTGGGAGACTGCCTAATTAATTTCTTCATTTTGCTCTTCAAACATAAACACCTCCTTTCATTTCTATTTTTCTATTAACTTAATGTCATTCTTCTCATGTTTTATCATATTATCACACGTTCTTTTTTTATTTTTTATTTTTTTATTTTTTTATTTTTTAATTTATAATCATCACTTATATGTCATATTATTCATCAGTACAAATTTTCTTCTTCTTGTTCTTTAATATATCATTAATGAAGCCTTAAACTTGCTTACAATATTTTTACTAAAAAAAATCTTCTACCACCACTTTTCTACATTTTTTAGATCTCTTACACAATGTCTTCTTTTAAGATTCTTATTCAAATCTCAACTCCAACTCATCAACCTTTCCTACAATTGATTTTTTTTTTTAACTTTTTATCCAAATCTCAGCTCCAACTCATCAACCTCTCCTACAATAGGATTAGTGAATGAATACCTGAATCCAAAACACTACAAAATCTATAGTATTTTCGGTTGGTGATACACCTCTCACCAATGATAAACCCCAAACATCCAGGAGAATAACTAGTAGCGTGAGTCATCAGGAATGCAAAGTTGTGAGTCTCTTTTCTAAAATCAATAATAAAGAGGATTCGGTTCCGCCTAGATTTTTCTGAGTTGATTGATATGGTTCGACTTGGTTATGTTTAGTTCGATTTGATATGTTTTGGTTTGGTTTAGTTTAATTTAGTTAAATTCATTTAGATTTAGTTCAATTTGGTCGGTTCAGTTTATATCGGTTCGATACGATTTGGTTCAATTCAGTTTAGTTAGTTTTGTTTGGTTTGGTTATGCTCTTTTTCATTCGGCTACACTTGATTCAACTCGGCTCAGATCGGTTTCTCTCGACTTGTCTCGTTTCAGTCTGGTTTGGTTCGATTTGGTTTAGTTGAGTTTGATTCGGTTCGGATCAACTTGACTTGGTTCAGTTTGGTTTGTTTTGTTTTGTTTTGTTTGGTTATACTCGATGCAGTTCGGTTCCTTTTGGTTCGATTCAATTTAGTTTGATTCGGTCGATTCAGTTCAATCCCTTTCGGTTTGGTCTCGCTCGGTTCGATTTGATTCAGTTTGGTTGGTTGGGCTCAACTACGCTCAGCTCCTGTAGGCTCGACTTAGTTCGACTTGGTCAACTCGACTCGATTCGGCTCGACTCAGCTTGACTAGGTTTGGTTTAGGTCGGTACGATTCTATTTAGTTCGATTTGATTCGACTCAGCTCAGATCGGGTCAGCCTGGTTCAGCTACGCTCGGTTTGGTTTGGTTAAGTTTGAATTGGTTTGGTTCGGTTAGGTTCGGTTAAGCTGTTCGCTTTGGATATGTTTGGCTCTTTTTGGTTCGATTCTCTTCGGCTTGGCTTGGCTCATATCGGTTCGGTTCGATTAAGCTTCTCTAGGTTCTGTTTGGGTCGGTTTGGCTCGACTCAACTTGATTCGGCTCGATTCAGTTTGGTTTATCTTAGCTCAGTTTGGTTCGGTTTGGCTTGGCTCAGATCGGCTCAACTTGACTCAGCTCAGTTTGGCTTGGCTTGGCTTGGCTCGGATTGGCTTCACTTTTCTTGTCTCGGTTTAGTTCGGTTTTATTCGATTCGGTTTGGTAGGTCCGATTCAGTTCGATTAGGTTTGGTTTGATTAGGTCTGATTCAATTTTGTTCAGTTCGATATGTTTGGTTCAGTTCAGTTCAATCTGGTCCGGTTCAGTTTGGTTATAGTCAAATTCGGTTCAATTTGGTTCGAGTCATCTTATTTTGTTGTAATTATTTTATAAGAATTTATATTGATTAATGATCTTAATTGTATATCTTAACACGTGATTTCATAGGATCATATAGAATTTCATGTACATGTACCTGTACATTTAGAGTTTTTTTTACGTTTTTTAGAATGATGTGATCATTTATTTAAGTAAAGAAAGGTAAATTATCATATATATATATATATATATATATATATATATATATATATAAAAGTTTGTGTTAATTAATTGGTTGAAATTATGATATTATGCAAGTCTGAAGTTTAGTATCTTTAAATTTGTTTCGAATTTCTTACCATTTGGATATTTTTCTTAATCAAAGCAAGTATGTCATGGATAAAGTTTTCTAAAACAAGAAAAAGTGAAAAAGAAAGTGAAAGTACCATTGCAATGGAATCCATACACGTGGTGGTGGTTAGGTGAGTTTGTTTATTACTACTGTTAATTAACAGTTAACAATTAATATATTAATAACGATAACAAGTGGGTCATTTTTTAACGTGGAACACGACTCGATCATAATGCACACTTTCTAAATTTGTTCTGTTATATAACTCATCTATAGTGTAAGAATAATCAAATGTATTTTCCAAGTAAATAGGATTTTGATGAACATTTTAATAGTTTTTTTCTTTACAATAATAAACTCTTTATCTTATTTTTCTAAAAAACCTTTCCCCGAATGTATCGGTCAGGTCATATACAATGATACCATACTAATATCAACCACCACCGCAAGGTAAAATTATTTCAATTTAATCAGTGATAATTTTTAAATACACAATTACACTAACCACTAAAGAAAATAAATGTCATCTTTTTAAGAAACACTCACCGTCCCACTTCACTTTATTAATATTTTTTTTTTAAAAAAAATCCACACTCATTCATGAGAGAGACTTTTTCATGTAACACAATATTTTATTTATTTTTCAATGTCATTAACTTAATAGTTGTAATAATCTTTGGGAAAATGGAAGAACAGAGAAAAACAAGAATAAGCACAAAAAGCATAGTTTAGTTTGCAGGTAGTAGCAGTCTTTTTTGTCCAACAACCTATGCGAGTTTTTGGACACAACGAAACCTACCACCATTTTCTTCTATTTCTGTTCCTAGTCAATTGTCCTGCCAGTTGAGACTTGTGACAATCACAACTACCTTTCCCTCTCCAAAATCAACGTCTCTTCCTTGGACTCAACACATTACCTTCGCTTCTCTATTTCCGTCGCCTTCTTCATCTTCTTCTTCTTCTTCTTCATTACATTCTCTCCTAACACTAAACTCACTCTTTCTCTCTATCCACCTCGTTTTCCTCGCCACGCCTATATAAACCAGGTATATCAATGTTATCACATTCTCTTTCACATTTTCATTGCTTTTTTCCTCTTCCTCTTTTCTTTCCTTATTTGCGTCCTGGGTACGCTGATACTATTTTGTTCGTGATTTTCGTCTTAATTACTTGATTTCAATAAACTTAATTTAATTACTTCCTCTTTTTCTGTTTGCGTATGAAACTTCTATGTGGGTTTTCTCTTGTTTCCTTGCTATATTCCTTTTATAGATCTGCTATCTCTTTGTAAGGAACCATTTTTTAAATTTCCCTATGATGATTTAGATAGTGATGTAAGGTAGTTTTTTTTTCCTTTCTGGCATTGAACATTCTTCCAAGCACGTATGTGTTTTCCATTTCCTTGATTCAAATATGGGAGGGTACATCATAATATTAAATAAACCTACATATTAGCTGCATCAATTGGGCACGACAACCACCCAGCACTGTTGCCCTCTGATCCTGATTTTTCAACTCTAAAGGGATTGTCTTACTCAGGTGTGTTGCTTTCAATTTTCAGATAATGGCTGCTGAAGTATATTACCAGGCTATTGGCACTGTGCAGTCCCATTCTCATCTGAATAATTTTAATCGTCACCAGAAGCACCAAAGCAACATAGTGAGATTGGTGGCTAGGGATTTTATCAGTAGTAATGGCTTGTCAAGGAGAAGTACTAACCGCTCTGGCCGGAGGAATTGTACAGTAATTCGACCTCTGGCTTCGCAAACATCAGTGGTTGATCCGGTGTTGTCTCCTTCAAGAAGCAACGCTGGTGACAGTAACAAGAAATCAAGTAAGATGAACATTCCTGTTAATTATATTTATTACTGGACGGCTTTCTTTAAATTGCTTCTTGATATTGAACTCACCAAATTTGAGGTGGTTGCAACATTCAAGAAATTTAAGTTGTTAGTTGGATGTTGTCTTATTGCTGTTCAATATGTTTGACTTCAGATGAATCAGCTTTAATCCTTATTCGGCATGGCGAGTCATTATGGAATGAAAAGAACTTATTCACAGGGTGTGTTGATGTCCCTCTAAGCAAGAAGGGTATAGATGAAGCAATTGAAGCTGGAAAAAGAATTAGCAGCATTCCTGTTGATGTCATATTTACATCGGCTTTGATTCGTGCACAAATGACAGCCATGCTTGCTATGACCCAGCACCGTCGTGGGAAGGTAACGCAAATGAACCTGTAACTATTTTTTCTTTTCAAAGCTTACGGCATACTAGTAAGCATACCATATCCAAATAACTAGTGCTTAGCTGAAAATACAGGAGTTTTGATCTATTTAGACAGACACCACAAACCAAAAAACTGGTTCATAGAAAAATTCACCGGTTTTGCTTGGCGCTAATTATGTACATAACATTGCACTAAACTCTAGTCTAGACAATTTGAAGAAATGTTTTTACCTGCTGCAGTAAAGTTTTGAAACGTTGTTTTCTAAATATTAACCGTCAACTTCCCAGTAGGTCCCTATCATTTTGCACAATGAAAGTGAACGAGCAAGGTCGTGGAGTCAAGTTTTTAGTGAAGATACAAAAAAACAGTCCATTCCAGTCATAGCAGCTTGGCAACTAAATGAAAGAATGTAGTAATCTTTTTCCTGTTTCCTCTGTTTAAAACTTCTGCTTTACAATGTCACAAATAACATTAACATATTATTGCCATACCATAATTGTTATCCTTTCAGGTATGGGGAACTGCAAGGTCTCAATAAGCAAGAAACAGCCGACAGATATGGAAAAGAGCAAGTCCATGAGTGGCGCCGGAGTTATGACATACCTCCTCCAAATGGTGAAAGCTTGGAAATGTGTGCCCAAAGAGCAGTTGCCTATTTCAGAGACCAAGTAAATGGAAATATAGTTTTTGTATAACTTTTTTGAAAAGAATCTGATTTGTAAATTATACCCCTCCCCTCCCCATTTTCCTATGTATTAGTTGTTTAAGTTTTCCAGACAAACATGGTGAATGTTTCAACTTGATGTTCCTCTCAACTCAGTAGCTCGGTTTTAGTCCACTTACATATGTGTTATATATTTGATGTTTTACGGAACTAATGTAGTTTATAGCCTATATATGCTGGAGAGGAGGCATTTATGTGGCTTGATTTATGCTGTTTGGCCAAATTTCTGGTATGGTTGAAGACAGCATGTAACATTTACAAGGAACTGATTCCATTGACATCAATTCTGCAGATTGAACCACAACTTTTATCTGGAAAGAATGTTATGATTTCAGCCCATGGGAATTCATTGAGATCCATTATCATGTACCTTGATAAATTAACTTCCCAAGAGGTAGCTGGAGTATTCAAAATTATTCTCTTAAGTTTGCATATGACAGTACATGCTCATTTTATTTTTCTTTCACCACCAGGTCATTAGTTTAGAACTGTCAACTGGAATTCCCATGCTTTACATTATCAAAGAGGGAAGATTCATTAGGAGGGGAAGTCCCATAAGGCCTTCTGAAGCTGGAGTTTATGCCTATACAAAGGTATGTTTTTTATGTCAGCTGTTGTATCCTACTTTTAGGATGCATTTTATATCAGCTTTTATTTAAGATGTACTTTTTCTTTTTTTAATGAAATGTAAATTTTTTTAAGGGTAGATATCGTTTTCTGGAAGGTTGCTACGGCACTTGCAGTCGTCTATAAATAGAACATCAAATGGTTTTGCTTGTGAAATTATTCGTCATGTGTATGCTATGTTTACTTATGGTGTTAGTGATACGTGTTCTTATTGTTGAACTATGAAAGCTTCATTGTTGCTCCTCCTGGGAGAGACTGTAAGCTTCAAGTTTGTTCAAATTCCATTGATTAATTAAATTCCAAAATCTAAACCTGATAGAAAACTGTTGCACTTTGACTTGCTGATTTCTTCATTAAAATCTTTCCTTTGGTTTCAACTAGTCTGGTTGATTAGCATGGGCGACACGTAATAGTAAATGAAATGAATCAGTAATAGTTTCTGAGAACAAATTCAATTATATGTTAATTTTAGGCTGGTCTTGATGCCAGAAAAAGTGGCATTCGTTCCTCAAATTTCTGACTTGTACTGCGCATGAAAATTAATGTATACAGACGGAGTTGGCACTTTCTGGCCGCACTGATCTATTATTAGTTATCCATCATCTGCTACTTGGATCGATGCTTGTTATGATGTTGAAATTCCGGTCCTTTAAATCTTCTTTTGAACTAATTTGGAAAGGCACTGACAACTTTACTTGTTGACAGCGTTTGGCTCTTTACAAGCAGAAGTTGGATGACATGTTCCAATGATATATTGTTTAGGTAAAGCACTCATTGATTATTTTTTTCATCTTATGACACTATCATATTCTTAATCTTAATATTCTACATTCCATTATTTCTCGCTGTTTCAGGAAATACATACACACACATTTAATCAGAAATGCCACAGTTGAATCACAAAGGGGGAGATATTTTCGTTGGCTCTGTTAGGTCAACAATATTTTCACTTGTCCTAAAGCTAGGCTGTTTTCAATGTTTTAGTAGTACAGTTTTGAATCAATATATATATATATATATATATATATATATATATATATATATATATGTATGTATGTAGAGATGAACTCCCATTTTTATGTATACTTATTTCAAAAGGTTTTCATGAGACTGTTGATGATGCTTCTTATGACAATTTCAGGTCCTTTATTTAATTGTAAATGAGTTCTATTGTGAATTTTGCTGGATATTCTGAATGTTTTGTTAACTTCCTACTTATTCTTGACTACTCTTTGTACATCTCATTTCTCCCTCCCTTCATATACAATGAAGATTAAAAAACTAAAGTTCATACAAGTCGTAATAATACTAGGTTTTTATTTTTAGTTTATTAAAAATACTTAAATTTTTCCCTGCTTTCGATGTAAAATATTGTCAATCACATAAGAAGCTGATATGAATTTCTTGCCAATGTCGAAGCCCAGAAGCTTCAAGCCACTAGGCAATGTTGTTGCCATCATTAATCATACATAAAGTTGATACATAATGTTCTTGAATTAGGCTTCAAACTATAGCGTCATAGTTTCCTGCTGCATTACAATTGACTCAACACTGATTACGTATGTAATTTCTCATCCCAATGCGATCGAATTTTAAAGACACCAAGATGTATTGATCAGTTAGGAACAAGAATTTTCTCATTGTTGGAAGCATCAGAATCTGCATCTAACCTGATTGAATCTAAGGGGCCATTGTGTGAAACTGATGACAGAGACTTGACCGGTGTCCAGAAAGAAAGTTTCTTACTGTCATCCTCTTTCATTCTCTCAGCATATTTATTAATGTCAATCCCTGTTTCTCCTTTCCCCCCAAATGCAGATTCAAGAATACTCTGATCAAACAAATCCTCCATAATCTTCTTTGTACTGTGGTCGTTTGAATAGCCAAACTTTATTTTGTTATGAGTCTCAGTCTCTAAAAAGGGCTTTACCATCTGCAACAATTCACTCTCACGTTACAAAAATAGCACTAGATATATAATCACTCTTAAATAGCATCTAACATCAATCAACAATATACACACACATATTCACTCTTAAATAGCGGCTAATCACAATTTAAAATCCATAATATATACACATAATCACTCCTCAATAGCAGGTAACATCACAATTTAAAAATCAACAATATAAACAAGTACACAAACACACAAATAAAATCTTCTACGGATCAGCAGCAAAAAAAGAAGGCATCAGTTAAGAGAAAAGATCGCCATTGCCCTTGGTCATCCAAAGTAGCATAATATAGTCTCTCTGCATTTAACACTTCACCAAGTGGACGCAGAGATATCATATATACCAAAGCAGCGTGCATATAAAACACTATACAGAAGTGCTACACTGAAAAGTTTTCTATTTAGTTACCGAGAAAAATGGTTGGAAGATCATGGGTGCATTGTACAGTATTGCCAAGCCCAGCCGCTTTGGATAATACTCTTGCACCACATGGGCAGTTTCGCGAGCAACCTTGACTGATATATTTGACAACTTGAAACCCTGGAAATCTACCAACCAGACCACCTGTTCCTGGTTTGGTGCAAGATTAAAAATGGCGCTCTCCATGCAGTACACAAAATGCTTAATCTGTCCTTGTGTTGACTTGGAATTCTGCAGTTCAAGAGTAAACGGCAAATGAAATTAGAAATGAAAAATGGATTACTTACTCTAGAATCATTGCTAATTAACCTTGTTGTGGTTTCTCAAGGTTTCTTGATTGCAAAGGCTTAAACTAATCAAAATATAACATATACCAGAAAACTAAGGAAAGAAAATTTAAGAAGATCAAACTATTAACAAGATACTGTAAAACAAATCCATTCAACAGTGTTTTTATGTGGTTAAAATGAAAAACAAGGTAGCTGGTCATGATACACACACACACACACATATATATAATGATCCCTTTTTCTCATTCTTTCATTTAGTCATTCCAAGGGCCGAATCTTACTTTTATAGGATCTCATCCTTATCAAAATAAACAAGATAGAGACTGAAAGTGATTCTCAGAAGAAACCTGGAGACAAGGTCTCATTACAAGCACTGATCTCCCATATTTGTCATGATAATTTGGTTTATACATCAACCCTGTCTTTGCTTCATCAGCAACCTCTTCCTGTAGTAAGGAAAAATCCATGCAAATATAATTTTACAAAACAAAATGTCACAATGCGTGAAAATCGACAATAGACAAAAGCATGTCTAGCTCACACATTCCATGTCAGACAATAATGAAACAGACATCAATCTTAAGAACAACATTAGAAAATCAGTTACAGCTAGCTTATCTAGAACACTGTAAAATATACCAAACCAAGGCAAGCAGTTATGGCTAAATCTTTGTTTTGCAGTTTACCCTTGCATTCTCTCAGGTCCGTTGATAGAGTGACGGACAAGGGAATATGGAAACAAATCTTCGTTTAACCAAGTTTTATAAAGGGAGGACTCATCCCAGACATGCATTTTCTCTTAAAACATTCATTAAAAAAGTGAAGACAATCAGTAACATACCCAGCGAATCTCTTCAGGTTTGTATTCTTTTCTCCATTTTAGGCTCTGCTTCAACATTTGAGCTGCCTTGATGACATTCCAATTTCGTGAGCTTAAATACCTTGTGATGGATGCATCATTACAGTACAGAGATTCCTTAGCTGATAATGGCCCTATCAACCTTCTCACCTCAGCAATCTGGAAGAGCAAATTATTATAGGCTACATTCCTTACTCAAAACATTGTACACTGGTATTTTCACATGCAACAACAGTAATAAGTATCTTTGATTCAAGGAGTGTAAAAATAATTGGACATACCTTTGCCTGATGTTCTTTGGAAATCACCATTTTCTCATGACCGTTAGAGGCAGCTTTTTTCGAAACCTCACTCATACTGTTCACTATATATAGAGACATAAAGAATTAACAATGAACAATTGAACGGCGCAATGGCCAGTACCAATTTCTAGCAGCGATAGTTATTCATCTTCGTTCCGAATAACTACAGCGCCAAAACCAACAATAGTAAGTTACCTTATGTGATTAAGCAAGCTAAACAGAGGGAACCAAAGTGAATTCTGGGAGATCCTTAATTGTGGTTTCTTCATTGAATTGTGGAATTCATTTTATAGCCACTCTTGTTGTTAATTGCCATACTTAGTGGTTAACTCACAGTTATAGCTCAATTTTGTTAGCAAGTTCATATCATTTGTTAGGGTAGTTACGCGCTTGCAGTATTCTATTATGTCATGTTGCACATATAAACTTAACTTCCCTCATATACTATTTCCATGCAAGTTCTACTTTCAGCTCAAGATAGTAGTTTTTTCTTCCCTTTTCTCCCAATTCTTTTTTCTTCTGTACCATATTTTCCAACAGTTCATTATTATTATTTTTTAATTAAGACCTGTGTCGGCTATAAAAGTTAAACAATACAATTTTTTAATTGAAATAAAAAATTGAGATCTGACCCCAGAGACCATGACACAACAAAACATAATAAAACAAAGTAGAAAGATAATAAAAACCACAACAAACATAAGTGCACAGTAGATTCACACACAAGTCTATCCCATTTGAAAATCACATCAAACTGAATTAATTTAGATTAATCCTGCATCTAAACACTTCATTTACCTTTCGTATTCACCCTTACACCCTTTGCAACGCAAAGACATCATTCAATACCATTTGGAAATTATATTAAATTAAACCATTGTTAATTTTAGATTACTTGTACATCTTAACATTTCACGCTCTCTTCATTTCTTACAGATTACGTATACCCTTTACATTTTAAGGCACACAATGTAAAACTTAACTCTCAAGAAAAAGAAGAGTGGTTAAACTCACAAAAAACAACATTTACAAGACATTAACTCTCAAAGTACATAGTAAGCTCGGAGCAAAGAAGAAGAATAAAAAAGAGAATACGATAAAGTAGGGGTGTTAAGAAAATGGAAATAAAATGGTACTGGGTGCTGCTAAGATGAACATCTCTCACCTGAAGATCAGATCGATAAAACAATATTTAGGAAACGATAAAGAAGCAAAGAATTCACCTTATGCGTTCGCCGAGCAGGTGGTAGTGTGGATTCTGGTTCTGTTCGTGGCTCTGCTTGTTTGTTAGTGTATTATGCAAGACAGTTACACTTACCTTATTTTAATGTGATCCAAATTATGCGGTGTGCTACCAAAAAAAAAAAAAAAAAAACAAAACACGGTCCTAAATTTTTAGGTAAAAAAATGGTTTATATTCTAAATTATTTCATAATTTTTTATTATCTTGTTGAATTATTGTTTTTTTTACAAAGCCAATTGTATGAGTTTGCAATTCGAATGGTGTGAGTGATGTCTAAAAAGAAATTGTGAAAGTTTATCTAAATTGACCGAATTTGTAGAGGTCAAAACAGTGATTGAAAAATATTGACATTTAAAGAAAAGGAAATCTCATTACGTATCAAACTATTGTAACTATTTAATTTTTTACAACATTAAAAATAAATATAAGTTCATTAATTCATTTATATAAAATATTTAGTGACCTAATTAAAATTGTTGAATACTACACCGACTTATGAAATAATTTAACATTACATATATAATTTTATTAAAATTCCCAAATCCAATAACAACATATCTAATTTTCTTCACAATCCCAAAATCAAAATGATACAATTAAATCATTTTTGTTGAAAAACCAATGTTTAAGACTCTTTAAGATAATTAGTGTTAATTTATGTTTTGAATATGGGACGAATTTCATAATCTAAACTGTGATGAATCTTTCAAGATCTAAATGTTATCATAAAGTTAAAGTTTTGAACTATTTATCCAAATTGCTTAAAAAGTACTTGCAGATAAAATTTTAATGTCAAAATCAATTCAATATTAATAGTTAAGAATTAGTGACATACTAAATATAAATCATTTATCTCTTTATCTTAAATCTTTATTTATAAATTTTAAAATAATTTTTTAATTAACTTTGACCTTAATTGCATATAATAGTACATACTTTATTTTAAAATTAATTAACATTAAAATTAATAAATTAATTCATGATCTATAGATTTATTTGGTGGCCGTTCTAATTTAGCGGTGGTTTGTAAGATTAACTAAAATATAGTTACTGTCCGGTACACAACAGGTCATACTATACAGTTTGTATGACTATGATTTGAAGATCTGCAAAATCAACAACCTTAAGTTATTTACTAAAGTCAGAAATTGCTATATATATAATATAATGATGAAGTAAAGACGTTGAAACGAGTTGTCCTGTCCATCCGATATGTGTAGTGGTAGTTGTATGTTGTCATATAATGCTCATTTATTAAGATAGCGTGAGTAGATACATCAGGTACACGCGTGTACCATAAATTTCACACGCAAAAGAAATATATGAATACATATTTATTGAGTCTGGTGAACAGCTTTTGCTTTAAAATACTTGCATCTATGTATGTTTTTAATCTTAATTATATGATTCTTTTCTTATAACAATAATATTTTTCTTAAATAAATCTTTATATATACCTTTGTTCTTGTAATTTAATAGTCGATAATTAGTCTCATTTTTAATAGTATTTGTAACACTTGGTGATATGAAGTTTTCTTTCTTATAACGAAAGCCAACTACAAAACTTATATTAAATAAATAAAAGGATGGTTCATATCGGAGAAAGAAAATTGGCATCACTCAACAAAATTGAGAAAATGAATTATAAGTTATGGAATATAAGTCATGAGATTAATTATACACTTCTATAGGTATATCATGCAACACCTTTTACATGTACATTAATTTTTATAAAGTAATATTTAATGACTAGTGTTTCTTTTTTCTTTTCTTTTTTTCCAAAATGTGTTATTATTTCTTACCACGTGACCATTCTATAACTTAATTAAAAACATAATAAATATTAGAAAGAAAATTCAAAATTATATTGACATGTCAAGATAATAAACCAACCCCATTTGGTAATTTATATACAGATAAAAATATTAGAATAACAACATTTATTTCCTAAGTCATTTATTGCTTAATCTATTTTTTTTAAGAAAAGAATAAAAGATTATATTCACTTATGTTACAATGAAGGTTTTCACTGCTTGAGTAAGATTTTGACCATCGTTGTATTGTTCAAGGGTTGACCTGTTGTTTAAATAAAATGTATTGTGATTATGTAATTTGAGTGAAATTTAATTGCTTAAGTGAGCATTTCTATCTATCTCATCAAAAAGTAACATTTATATTTATAATTTTTAAGATATTTGAATTTACTTAAATTTGCTGGGTAAGTATCAATTATGCAAGTATTTGTGAATGGCCAATTTTACATTTTTGCAAAACCAATTATCAGCATTAATGAAGAACACAATAAATTGAATGATGACGAAATTTACAATCAAAATTTAAAGAAAGAGGGTATAGAAAAGTATTCCAACCAGGCTAAAAAATAAATTAAAATTGAACTTAATATCCATAAGAAATTCTTAAACCGACATATTGAAAAAAAAAAAAGTCCTCCATGGGATCCACATGAAAACCTAAAATAAAATTGTGTTGTGCAGATTAACACAATTTTCAATGAAACTGAAAGTTGATTTAGATATTTGCACACCCAAATCGTAAAATTCCAACCAAACCAACCTAAGTTAGATATACTATATCTATCCTAAAAGTAAGTGTGTGTGATTCTAATATCTAATATATTTTAGTGTGAGAAACGTGAATAAATATATTTTATTATTTCAACACTAATCTTCCAATTTTAAATCGAATTAAGTCTAAATATAAAAAACTCAACCAGAAGACTCACAATAAATATCTAATAATAAGTGTTATGTTGTTGAGGTAGTTGCCACATTCAAATCATAATGACAAGATGACCAATAAATACAAATTGAACAAACATTAAGAATAGCCAGTGCTTCATTAAAAAGAATGTGTACGAAAAATCATAGGAAAAAGGTTTCTTACTAAGCTTGGTAATGGTCTAGAAATACACCACAGTGAAGGTATTAACACTCTTACTTTATGACCGTTTCTTTAATCTAATCCGTAAAATAATGATTTAAACAATATATTGGTTGTGGTATTTGTTTTGAAATTTCAATATTGTATTAATTTTAATTAGTTTTTTATTTATTTAAAAATATGTAATAAATAAACTTAAATCATTAACGTTGTTTAAATAGTAAATGATGATGATCTACAGAAAACTTTGTCAGAAATTTAAGAAAAACAGAAAAACAGAAAAGCAAATTTTAAGCAGAAAATAAGAGTTTGTCACGCTCAATCAGTTTAAAGTTATTTATCATTTGCTTAAAAATAAAATACAAACAAACAAAGCCATAGAATAAGCAGAAACTTTGAAAGCAAACAAATAACATGATCAAGTCATAAAGCCATATTAAGATTTCATTCAAAAAAGACAATCACAAAGCTTGTTTCTTCATCCATCATTAATTACCATAAGCCTCTGTTTTTGGTTTTGTGAACAAAACATGATCCATCCGCGAAATAGTTTTATGAATGAAAACCCTAAAACTTAAAATACTTGATGTTACATGCTTCTCTCAATTTCAATCTCAGAAAACCCTAGTTTTTCACCTTCAATCTTGCAAACCCTAGTCTATGAGCTTGAGACAGTGAAAGGGGTATGAATCGGGAAAATGAAAAATGGAAAGAGAAGAAGAGATTTACCTACTCGAGATTCTCAAAGAAATAAATATCCCCTAAAGAGGAATTATATTGAAAGGCAGTCAGAACACCGACAATTCTTAATATAATGATTCTCAGTAGGAGAAAATTGACAATGAGATTTCTGTGTGATTATAATGGGAGTAGAGTGTATGAGAAGCGTCTCTGGCTTGTGTCCTTGACTCTCTATTTATAATTTGTCTCATGAATTTTGAACTGAATGAATCCAATAAAATATAAACATAATAAAATATAAACAAACTTATTTGGTTACTCACAAACAACTTTACCGATATCTTTAATCAGTTATTATTTGATTCTCAATATCTCTAATAAGATACCTTTGAAATTGTTGGACTAGTTATTCCTAATTTCAAGGAACCATTTATTCTCGAGACAGATAGTTCAGGTTAAGGTATTGGGGCAGTTTTGAGTCAAGCACAACATTTGAGTCAAGCACAACATTCGGTGGCATATTTCTCAAAGAAACTATCTCGTGAATGCACAAACAATCTTCTTATGCAAAGGAATTCTATGCCATTACAGAAGCTGTCAGAGATGATTTTGGAATATGTAATTCTTGTCTCTATTTGATTTTGATATTCACGTATATATACACATGTGCAAAAGCACCCTGTCAACGTACAAATCAAATAAATCCCGAAATATATGTTGTTTATTCCTAATTATATGCTATTTACAGCTATTAAAGGAAATCACAGTCAATCACAATATTCTCTAAGATAATCCAAGATTATAGGCAGAATATTAGCTCAACACCCCTCCTCAAGTTGGAGCATGCAAATTTAGGATGCCCAACTTGCCAAGAAAGGATTCAAATTGTGGTTTTCCTAGTGCTTTGGTGAATATGTCCGCAAGTTGAGCATGTGTATGCACATGTTGAGTAGCAAGAGTTCCATTTAAAAGCTCATCTCTCAGAAAATGACAATCGACTTCAATGTGCTTGGTGCGTTCATGAAAAACGGGGTTGGCAGCAATGTGTAAGCCAGATTGACTGTCACAATAAAGTTGCATAGGGCGAGGATGAGCAACACCGAGAGAGCCCAAAAGTGCCTTTAACCATTTTAGTTCACAAGTGGTGGTGGCCATGGATCGATATTCTGCTTCAGCAGATGAACGAGACACAGTCTGTTATTTCTTAGTCTTCCAAGACACAAGAGAATTGCCAAGAAACACAAGCCATCCGGAAAGGGAACGCCGAGTTATGGGGCAACTAGCCCAGTCCGAGTCACACCAAGCATATAATTGAAGATCACAGTCAGTACGCAACAGAATCCCCTGGCCAGGATTGCTTTTAAGATATCGTATAACCCGAAGAGCAACTTCCCAGTGATTGTGTAGGGTGTTTGCATGAACTGAGCAAGGATATGGACATAATAGGAAAGTTCAGGTCGGGTTACGGTGAGATAGATTAAACGCCCCACCAACCTTCGATATTGTTCAGGATTTGACAAAGGAGTGTCTGTGGCCAAGGAAAGTTTATGATTTTGATCTAAAGGGAAACTTGCAGGTTTAGCTCCCAATAAACCAGCCTTAGTAATAATATCAAGTGCATATTTGTGTTGACACAATAGAATGCCAGTAGGACTACGAGCCACTTCAATGCCCAGAAAATATTTTAATGGGCCAAGATCTTTCATGTGGAAACAAGCACTTAAGTATGTCTTAAAGGACATAATAACTTTACTGTTGTTGCCAGAGATGATAATATCGTCAACATAAACTAAGACATTAACCTGAATGTGATCTCGAGATAGAGTGAAAAGAGAATGATCAGAATATGATTGAGAAAAACCATACGTTTAAGAGCTCCGGCTAGCTTTGCAAACCAACAGTGAGGGGCTTGTCTTAAGCCGTACAAAGACTTGTGTAACCTGCAAACTTGGTTGGATCGTTGATTGGTAAAACCAGAAGGCATCTTCATGTACACCTCTTCATCAAGATCACCATGTAAGAAAGCATTATGGACATCCATTTGGTGAAGTTCCCATTTCTTGGCGGCTGCAACAACAAGGAATGTTCTAACAGTAACCATCTTGGCCACAGGTGCAAAAGTCTCACGATAGTCTAGGCCTTCAACTTGATGATTACCCAAAATCACGAGTCGAGCTTTGAACCGTTCAATAGACCCATCAGAATGATATTTGATTCGATAGACCCATTTGCACCCGATAGCCTTTTTGCCCGAAGGAAGTGATTGCACTGACCAAGTGCCATTGTTTTCGAGAGCTTGAATTTCTTGTTGCATTGCAAGGCGCCATCTTGGGTCTTTCACAGCTTCAGCAAAGGTTCGAGGTTCTGTCCCTGCAGTTATAGCTACCAAAAAACGCCTATGTGGTAAAGAAAATTGAGTGCAACTTACATAGTTTGCCAAGGGATATGGCGTACCTGAGGAGCATGACGGAGTGGTGGAACACATGGAGGGGCTTATCTGGAAAACTGTGTTAGTCACAAAATCTCGTAGCTTAGTAGAAGGAAATTTGACGCGATGACCTCGTCCCAATGGTTCAGTGGAGTCAGTGTTTGTTGTTTCCTCGGATGCAGTATCTCCTTGTTGTGTGAGATCAATAGAACGTTGTTCAGTTTGTTGTTGTGTCCCAGTATTTGTTGCAGTGGAGTCAGTGTTTATTGTTCTCCCATCGGATACAATATCAACTGTAGGTGTAGCAGCCATGTCTTGAGAAGAGAATGAGACAACAAGGTTGTTTTGGTTACTATCATCACAAGAAATAGGCAATTGATCCATCACATAGGAAAATTGTTCTTCAAAAAAACTAGCATCTCTTGAGACAAAGAAAATTCCTAACTCTAAGTCATACATTCTCCATCCTTTTTGTCCATAAGGATAGCCTACAAAGACACATTTTCTGCTTCTAGTAGCAAACTTATCTCCCTTGTGATTTTGATTATGCACATAACATAAGCACCCAACAACTCCAAGGTGTGTAAGTGAAGGGGGTGTTCCATATAAAATCTCATAAGGAGTCTTGCCGTGCAACAATGGGGTAGGCGTTCTATTTATCAAATGACATGCAGCCAATACACATTCTCCCCAAAATTCAATTGGAAGATTAGCTTGGAATCGGAGTGCACGAGCCACATTTAGAATGTGCCTATGTTTGCGCTCCACTCTGCCATTTTGTTGTGGTGTGCCTACACATGAGGTTTCATGTATGATTCCATGATCACGAAAATAATTCCTTAGGCACGTAAATTCGGTTCCATTATCACTACGAATGGTTTTCACTTGCTTATCAATCTGTCGCTCTACCATGGCCAAGAATTGACAAAGATATTTTGTAACTTCCCTTTTTTCAACAAGCAAATAAATCCAAACAGCCCTAGAGAAATCGTCAACAATGGTCAAGAAATAGCTAGCCCCACAAAATGAAGGAGTTCGATAGGGACCCCGCAAATCACAGTGGATTAACTGAAAAATATCCTTTGTTTTATTTTCACTAACTGGGAAACTTTCTCGTGATTGTTTTGCTCTAAGGCATGTATCACAAATCTGGTTACACATTTCATTATTACTACTTGATTTCACATTTGGAATCATTCCTAAAATTTAAAAGATGCATGTCCCAATCGTTTATGCCACAAATCTAATGGCATATTATTCATGGTCTTCATAGTTGCTACGATTACCTTCCTATCCAGATAATAAAGCCCCTTTCGTTGTTCACCCGCTTCAATCACCATCCTCGAAATGCGGTCTTGTATGACATAAGATTTGTCAGTAAAATGAACTATGCAATTGGTTTGGTTGATCAATTTTGAGACTGAAATGAGATTGCAATTTAAGCTTGGCACATAAAGCACATTGGACAACTTTAGTGTGCCATCAAGTATGGTTGTTCCTTCCTTTGTAGCAATCGTTTGATCTCCATTAGGTAGTCCCACAGGACATTCCTTGATACTGCATATATCAGTTAAGCATTCTAGCTTACCAGTCATATGATGAGTCACCCCTGTGTCAATAATCCACGAAAAAATTGAACACTTACCATTCAACTTTTTCGTTGCCCCTAGTTTAGCAGTGTTCAAAAGACTGACTAGTGTTTGCCACTGTTCACCGGTTAGCCCATTGATGGCATTGTGAGTTGTGTTTGACCCGTCTCCATTGCCTCCTATGCCAATCATGGTCGCTTGTTCTGCATGGGCTTTAGCAGTAGCTTCGCGTCCTTTACTTGAACCTGCAAAATGTTGTCCTGGTTTTCCTCGTCCATTTCCTTTACCTGGACCACGAGGGCGTTCTCCCCACCACTCAGGATAACCTATGATCTGAAAATAACTTTCAGAGTCATGTCCAGGACGGTTACAATGGATGCAGGTTCCTATCTTCTCTTTTCCTCCATTTTTGTCTTTGTACCGGGATCCTCCTTGCACAACGAACGCCATCACCTCTCCTTTTTCGTCTTTTGCACGAGTAACGGTGTGTACCCGTTCTTCTTGCACCAAAGTAGAATACACTTTGTTCAAAGTTGGCAGCGGATCTTGTGCAAGAAGATTGGATCTCACTGTTGCATAAACAGTTTCATCCAAACCCATGAGAAATTGATGCACTTTCTCTTCTTCACGTTTCTTTTCCAACATAGATCCGAGGTTGCATGTGCACAAGCCACACTTGCAGCTGGGTATCTGTTCAAAATTCCCAAGTTCTTCCCACAATTTCTTTAGTTTCCCATAGTACGTGACAATGGTCAACCCTTTTTGTTTGCACTCAACAAGCTCTGCTTTAAGTTGTTGAATACGTGGTCCATTCATGATGGAAAATCGTTCCTTGATATCATCCCATAGGTCTTGTGCCACTTCCATATGGGAGATAGTTGATCGCAACGCAGGTTCAACCGTGTTTATGATCTAAGAAACCAACAAAGAATTGTTGGTCCACCAGTCTTCGAGATCTGCAGATCCCTCCTTAGGTCGCAAGAGTGTTCCATCTATGAAGCCAAATTTCTTTCTAGCACGCAAAACAGTTCTAAGCGATCAAGCCCATTCATCATAATTATCTCCTTTCAATTGAACTTGCGTGATCAGACTTCCGGGGTTGTCACCAGGAGTTATATCATAAGGGGAAATTGTCTTCCTTATGAGCACTCCGTCATCAGCCATGTTAACAAACAGACCACGAAGATACTTAGATCAGTCACGTATCAACCAGGCTCTGATACCATGTCAGAGATGATTTTGGAATATGTAATTCCTGTCTCTATTTGATTCTGATATTCACGTATATATACACATGTGCAAAAGCACCCTGTCAACGTACAAATCAAATAAATCCCGAAATATATGTTATCTATTCCTAATTATATGCTATTTACAACTATTAAAGGAAATCACGGTCAATCACAATATTCTCTAAGATAATCCAAGATTATAGGCAGAATATTAGCTCAACAGAAGCATTGGCTAAATTTTGACATTATTTACTTGGCCACAAATTCATTATAAGGACGAAATAGAAGAGCCATAAAGAATTATTAGAATAAACCTTGCAGACTCCTGAACAACATCAATAGTTGCCTAAATTCCTGAGTTATGACTTCATTATTCAATATAAACTTGGAAGAGAAAATGTTCCTATTGATGCTTTGTCTAGGAGCTTGTTTATGGCTTGGTCCGAACCTACAAACAATTAGCTGATCAAAGTGGCAGAACAAACAAAGCAGGATAACACACTCATTGAGCTATTTAATCAACATGCTCAAGGAGCTAGACTTAATCCTAGGTATGAAATTAATGATGGATTGATATTCAGGAAGGGGAAGCTTATGATTCCAGAAGGCTCTTCTTTGCAACAACAGATAATTCAAGAATTTCATGATACCAAGACAGGGGTAGGACTAAAACTGTTGTGAGAATTTGCACTCAATTTTACTGGCCTAAAAGAAAGGGGTAGACAAACTTTCAAAATTTGGCCACTTTATTGCCTTGAAAGTTGAGTTTAACAACAAAACAGTAGTAGATGCATTCATCAACAATGTTGCAAAGATACATGGATTTCCTAAATCTATTGTATCTGACCGAGACAAGGTTTTTATTAGTTCTTTCTGGCAGTAATTGTTCAAAGCGCAGGAAACCACCTTAGCTATGAGTTCTTCTTATCACCCTCAAAGTGATGGGCAAACTGAGGTCCTTAACAAGACTCTTGAGCTGTATTTAAGATGCTTTGTTTATGAATCCTAACTTATGGTATCCAATGTTAGCCTAGGCATAATATTGGTATAATTCCTCATTTCATCACAATATTTCAATTAGTCCTTTCAAGGTTGTGTTTGGTAGAGAAGCTCCATTTGTCAACCCTTATCTGATTCATTCTAAGGATCCTGCATCTCTGCAAGAAACCTTAATCAGTAGAGACAAACTATTACAACAACTCAAGGATAACTTACTCAAACCTCAAAATTATATGAAGTTACAAGCTAATAAGAAGAGGAGAGAAGTTAAGTTGGATGTGGGTGATTTAGAATTGGTGAAATTACAACCTTATAGGCAACATTTTGTTGCCCTTAGAAAGAATCAAAAGCTAGGTGCGATTTTTTTGCCCTTTTAAGGTTGTGTAGCGTACTGGTCAGGTTGCTTACAAGTTGGAATTACTAGAATCAGCTCGTATAAATCTAGTTTTCCATATTTCATTGCTTAAGAAGTTTCAGGGAAATCAACACAAGCAATATTTACCTTTACCACTTACCACAATTGAATTTGGCCCTATTATCCAGCCTCAACAAGTTTTGGATATAAGAATCATTATCAGGAATGATATAAAAGTGCAACAATTATTGAGTCAATGGGACTTATCAGAACCTAATGAAACTACACGGAAATATTTGTTCTTTATTGAGCAACATTATCCTCAATCAACCTTGAGGACAAAGTTGATTTAAAAGGGATGGATATTGTAACAAATAAAAATGTGAGAAAGTTTGTTATGAGCAAGGGACACGTGGAGGCCGATCAGGAAATTAAATGAGGGAGAAAAGGCATGAGGCATCGTAAAGAAATATTTTTTTAAAGGATTTTCAACATTGAGAGAAGACATGATGTGAATATGATTCTTCTTATTATTTCTTTCTGAGCCATGAGCTATTTCCTCTACTTCTATCATTCTCATCTGACTGCTTTTATTCTTCTATCCTGCTTCAGTGGATTTTGGAATTGCACGTGGCATTGTTTAATGTTGAAGGATGGATTTCCATTTCTTATTTACTTTAGACAAAAAAAACTTCATAAAAACACTCTCATTGTACTGCATTTTGGTCTCTGATTTTGGAATATACAATACTATACTATTTCACTACCCTACTCTTAATTTTACCTCCCCTTTCCTCTCTCCATGTAGAATACCACGAATAAAACTAACATTGATACTACAAGTTGTAGCAGCAGGTTTATTTATTTATTCATTTTAGAAGTTCAGCGTACCGAGCATGATTATTTATCATTGTAATTTCGTAAATCATACATAAAGTTGACACTTCGTGCCTTGAATCTAGGCTTCAATAGCATCTTGCTGCTTTACCTGACTCAATAAATATTTTGATATGTTATTTCTTTTACTCTAATTCCTCACCCTTTAAGAGCAACCAAACTTTATAGTTTGCATTATCACACAGACCTGATCTGTGTTCAAGATGAAAGAAACTTGTTGTCATCTTCTTTCATTCTCTCAGCGTATTTATTTATGTCAAATCCTGTGTCACCATTCCCACCAAATGCAGATTCAAGTTTATCCATATCAAATAAATCCTCCAAAATCTTCTTTGAGTTGTGGTCGTCCGAATAGCAAAACTTTAGTTTATTGTAAATTTCAGTTTCCAAAAAGGGCCTCATCATCTGCAGCAGTTCACTCTTTCACATCACAAAATGGTAATAGATTCATAATCACTCGTTAATAGCAGGTAACATCAAAATTTAAAGATAAACTACATGCATATCATGAACTTTAAAAGTAGCATTTACAACTTTACCAAGGTAATGCATGTATATACAATAGTCTCGTAAGGAAAATCAATGAAAAGGGTCTAATTTAGATACCTTGAAGAATGGCTGGAAGATTACAGGCGCATTGAACAGAATTATTAAACCCAAGCGCTTTGGATAATAGCTTTGGAATACATGGACAATTTCACGTGACGTTTTGAACGATATATCCGACATCTTGATACCCTCTAAATCTACCAGCCAAACCAACTGTTCTTGGTGTGGTGAAAGGTTTAAAATGGCATTCTCCAAGCAGTGTACGAAATGCTTAACCTGTCTCTCTGTTGATTTGGAGTTCTGCAGCACAGATGCAGACCACAAATGAAATAATAACATGAATCTTATCGGTCTTAAAAGTTGTTCATAAAAATAGGATTCTAACTAACTACTTATCATATTTATAGAACCCTTGACCTCAATTTCGAAACTGAGAGTAAAAGGATCAGCAGCAGACAGCACTGTTATGTAAATTCATAAAATTAAGTGTTTCCTACTAACAAAAGCAAAAAACCTATTCTCATTCTTCCGTTTCATTCCAGTAGCCAAGTATGATACTATATGATTACAGTTTGAAGGCTGATTAAACAAAACAAGATAGAGATGAAATTGATCCCCAGAAGAAACCTGGCGTCTAGGTGTTAATACGATCACTGTTCTCCCGTACTTGTCCTGATAGTTGGGTCTATAAATCGACCCTGACTCTGCATCAGCAGCAACATCTTCCTGCATCAACAAAAATTCCATGTCAAAAAACATTTCAGAAAAGTGACATACTCTAGATTATTTTGAAAGAGAAGACATGCCATCCATGCTTTATCTAAACTTGATAAAAGAAAGTGAAGACAAGTAATTAACTTACCCAGCGGATCTCTTCCGGTTTGAATTCTTTTCTCCATTTCAGACTTTGTTTCAACATTTGAGCTGCTTTCTTAACATTCGAATTTCGTGACATTAAATACCTTGAAATGGATGCATCAGAACAGTACACAGATTCCTTATCTGATAACTGCCCTATCAACTCTCTCACCTCAGTGATCTGAGAGAAAACAATTCATCAAGAGCATAATCCTTTACTCAAGACATTGTGTCATGATATTTTCACACTCATGAATAACGGTAAAAGCAACACTTTGTTAATATACAAACAACGAAAACTAGAATAACATATACCTTAGCCTGCTGTTCTTGTGAAACTACCATTTCATCATGACCCGTGGAGGCAGCTTTTTTCTGATCCTCACTCATACTGTTCAGTACAGGGATGCAAAAAATTAGCAATGAAGAGTTGAACACCAGAATAATAAGCACCAATTTATCAAGTAATAGATATTCACTTTCATTCCAAAGGGATCCAAAATCAATTCCAGGAATATTTTGTTTTTGGTTTCTTCATTGAAATATGATAGCATTCCTTTTTATAGCCACTTAGGTTAAGTAGTTTTATATATTAGCATCGTTGGACGTTGGTGGTTGACGCACATTTAGTTACCTCAATTTTTACACCAAGTCCAATTCATTGGTTAGTGTTTCGTTTGGTGGGATCGAGTTTAACAATTCTTCAAATTTCACTTGTCTAAATTTGTGTACATATCATTGTTCGTTTTTCGTTTCGGTATAAGAAAATATTTTGATGTGAAAGTGAGTAAATATTATTCAATAGTAAATTTGTATTAAATATAACCAATATACCATAATATTTTAAATTTATATTTATAAATTTTGAAATAGATTTCAGTCTCAACCTAGTAACTCTTCCACCGGAATTGATTGTGTTATCCTTTAATATAATCATTTTTAACCTTAATTTTTATTTAAAATCAACGGCTCAGGTCATATTATTTGACTACCAATTTGCTAGATATTCTTGAGTGATGAGACGGTCCAATTCTAAACTAACCGAAGGGTTATACAATAAAATTAGTTACCGACTTTTTACTTTTTTTTTTTTAACTCTTAAAACGTATTATGTAAAAATATTAATTTTTTCATTAAATGAAGTCTTTTAGTCTTAACAACTCAAACTATTTACTTTCCCTGATATTTAAAATTTCCGTTCACCATATCATAAGGATTATCTCACCCAAACCCTAAGAACGATACAATAGTCAGTAACACACATGAGATACATTCACAAGAAGAAGCATATATATTGTTCATAATTACACAAGTTACATATTGTTCAATTTATGTTAATCTTTTATTTTAACAAAACTTATATAAATTTATGTTATATCATTTTTTTATTAGAATATTGTTACTTTATATGTCTTTTTAAAGACGTCACAATGTCTTCCAATAATGTCTACTGCTGCAAATCAACGACCATAACTTTTTCATTAAAGTTAAAGCAACAATGGCAAAGTCAAGTTCAACACAAACTACATTAATTGTGCATCAACCAAAAACTTTGGTGGTAGTTATATATACCAAGTCATAATATTAATGATAGAGTCAAAATATATATATATATATATATATATATATATAAATAATATAATATAAACTTATTAATTCAATCGCTGAACTTCATTAATTATATATTATCTTAATGATAAGTTTTATATAATGTAATTTTTTTTATAGATATGTTATTTAATAATAAAAATTTACATATTTTTTAAAACCACCTTACTCGTTAAAACTAATTAAAATGATAAACATTTAAATAATTTTAAAACTATATGAAATTTTATATACAAAATCAAATTAATGAAAAGAATAAAATTTAACTTCGAATGGATTAATTTATAATTTAACTAAATTTTACAAAAGATGTGAATGGATCTTTATATATATATATATATATATATATATATATATATATTGATAGATAGATCAAATTATATAAAAAAATTATAAGATATTTTCTTAGTTTTCACTTTTTATTTTACTAATCTATTTTTTTTATAATTGAGTTTTAATCTCAATGGTAAATATTTTTTGGATTAAATATGTTTTTAGTTCTTAAACTATCAAGCGATTTTGTTTTTAGTCCCTCTTTCAAACTTTGGTACATTTTGATTTTTTTTCTTAAGGAAACCATAATTTTTCATTCTCCAAAATCAACGGTGTTAAAAATAAGTTGATATGGCTAACATCTGGCCACGTGTGATGATGCTAACGTTTGCCACATTGATATTTTTCAATGCAAATTCAGATTGATTCAATACCTTTGTATGTCGAGGTGAACGAGGTCGTCGATGGCCAAATCAAGAGCAAATCAATCCTCCTTCTTTGCCAGCAACTTCACCTCCTGAACAACATGAATCCCCCAACCATTATTCCGAGTACATGTGTCGAATCGCGTCATCGATCGCCTCTCTTTCCAAAAAAACTCACAAATCGAAGATCCTCCGAGAATCGGTTCACTGTTTGCTACCATAGACCCGCCTCCAGTTCGAACACGCTCAGCTGGTAAACCGGATTCGTAGAGGCCTTCGCAAGCAAGCCAATTCGGGTTTTTTTCGAGTCTATCTTGGCAACCTTTGCAGACGGTGAAACTCCGACGAGTAAATCTCTGAGTTCCAACCTTTGCAGACGGATGCCACCGCCGCGAATTTCTCGTACGAAACCCTAATTAAACAGTCTCGGGCAACGTCCTCTGATAGACCTGAAATCAACTCCATGGTAAAGCAGCAGAGAGGGAAACGAAAGATGAATCTAATGTTATTGAATTAAAGAAATCCCATGAACAACAACACGATTACGAGATCGAAGAGAGAAAAGGGTAACAAGGGTTTATGGAAAAAGGTTGCTATTTGAAAAAGAGAATCTTGTAAGTTTGAAAGAGAATGAGTGTTGAGAAGCGTATGAGAGAGAAGGGTTTTATAAGAATCACAATGGGGCGCACATGGTCTTCTAGATAAGTTCTCATTGATTTTGAGATTTGTGAAAAAAATTGATTTAAGGGAAAGTGTTGAAATTATGAATTGGAAAAAACCATGTTCTTAGAAAGAGGTCATGCGTAGTGAGGGCATCAAATATTTTCATTGGAACCGTGACTGAGGTTTTTTCCTGTCATGTTCCTCTGCTCTTGTCACCTCAATGGTTCAATTCGGTTGGTGTTGTAGACACTAGAAACGGTTGAAACAATGGCTTTATGGTGGTGTCAGAGGTGGAGGTCAAGGCTAAGAGAGGGAGGATGGTTGTATGGGTGGGGAAGGTGTTGATGTGGATTTTACATAAGCAAGGGGTGGTGAAGGGATGCACCACGGAGAGTGGAGGGGGTTTGGTTGGAGAGTGAAGTTTCAAAATTAGATATTTTCAATTTCCAACGTGGCATGAAACATTGACACACTATTAGCCAGCTCATTGAAAAGTTAACGCCGTTGATTTTGGAGGACGAAAAATTATGGTTTCCTTAAGGAAAATGATCAAAATGTACCAAAGTTTGAAAGAGGGACTAAAAACAAAATCACTTGATAGTTTAGGGACTAAAAACATATTTAAACCATATTTTTTTAATCTTGATATAGTGAATATTATCAGTTATTTATTTACATATCTTTATATAAGCAGATTGTTTTATCTATAATTGTTCACATTATATAAAAAAAAAACTTTGTTATCTTCTTCTAATAAGATAGTTTTTGATAATTAAATCATGATTCATCAAATTAAAAGAAAAAAATAAAATAAAACACAAGCGTTAAAATTATTTTCAAAGATGAAACTGTTAATAAATTTGTTGGAAGTGTTACATGAATTTGAGAGAAAATCAATTTATAATATATAAGTTGGTGCAAATCTTACCTTTTAAATCTATTTTATAAGGTTGAATTAGACTTAAAGTTCATTCCTTAACATATCTATTTCTTAACAAAACACTTTACTAAATAACACTACCATATTATTGTAGTAGTAAAAATATTTAGATAATTGAGTCACTAGAGATTTTCAATAAATACTTACAAGAAAAAACATAATTAAGTACACTTCATTAAAAATTGTTGTAGACAAGATGATTAATATTTATGTATATTATCTAAATAAAAATAAGTTTATCTAGAAAGATACTTAATTATAAGATGGCACTTGCACTTAATTATATATTGTAAATTAGTTTTATAAGATTGAGTTAGACTTAAAATTCGTCGATAAATACTATTTTGGAAATAATTATCGATGGATTACGTCGTCGGTAATTACCAAGGGTAAAGACCGTTGGAAATTACCGAGGACCACTGTGTGTTGGTTATTACCGAGGACCACTATCCGTCGATAATTACCGAAGAGTAAAAGTCATCAATAATTACCAAGGGCCATTGCCCGTCAGTAATTAGTGAGGGTCACTACCTGTCATTAATTATCAAGGGCACTGTCCGTTAGTAATTACGGAGGACCATGATCCGTTGGTAATGACGTGACAACACAAATTACATTACTGGTGAACTAATCCATCGATAAGTCCATTAGTAAAGTCTAAAACAAAATCTTGTGCACATTATGAGGATCTCTGACAAAGGATGAATGTATTCGATTGAAGTGTTTACAAGCTTCACCATGAGAAGGATGACGCATCATTCCTTGAGTTTTGTTACCATCATGTCGTGTCATGTATAATGATATTTGCATTGAATCGAACATTCTTTGTAATTTTGGAATGATCGAAAAGTAGAACATGGACTTGAATGGAATTAGTTTTTTTCCTTTCCACTGGCATGGATTGTGTGATATTGAGGTTGCCCACAAAATTTGCATTCAAGCAACGATGCATTATTTTTTCCATTGTTATTATCATAAAAAAGCATGCATCCATTGACACAACAATCAATCTTCTTTGATTCTAATATCAACTTAGAAGCACATCTCTTTGCTTCATAATAATTCTTTGACAAAGAATTGTTTGGTTGTTTCATTTCCAAAAATATTTTTGAAATGAAGTCCAATACTTGATTGGGACCGTTCCAATTAGATTTACAACTTATGAGTCTAATGCACACTAACAATTTTGACTCTGTTGACCCTTGAAAAACAGGTTGATTTGCCTCTGCCAATAAATTATAAAACTTCTGAGTGGCTTCATTTGAAGACTCTTCATCACGAATATCGTATCTTCTTGTTCAGCATGTCGAATAAAAGCATTATTGACCATCTCTTGCATATGCATAAATTGGTCTATCTTCGAGGTATGTACGAAAGTGTTCAAACCTGAAGGCTGCAAATTTTCACGACAATCGAGGTAGAAGGAATTTCTTCACCATAAAATGTCCAAATCTTGTAATTTGGCATGAACCCTTTTTGGTATAAGTGAACTTTGACCATTTCATCTTTCAAAATTCTTGTACACTCGCAATTCATGCATGAGCATCTAATCCCTCCATCAAGAGCATAATATTTATATTGTCGAGTTGTCCGGACAAACTCTTCAAGTCCTTCGACAAAAGTTTCCTTCAACCCTCTCCTATCGCTATAACAATGGTCATACATAAGAAGTACCTGAAAAACACTATAAGGGAGGTTGAATAATGTTAATGGACAAATTCTTTTCGCAACCATTCTGATATAGCATGCCTGTCGAATTTTGAATTTAACAAATGAATACTTAAACGCTCGACCTTGTAAATGATTATGAATGAAAATTGTTTTTCACGAGCTACTCAGAACGTACAAAATTGTGTTTATGAGAACTTCCTCAATTGAATAAGAATCGTTTAAAGAGGAATTTTCTTATACGTTAAGATACAAAAAGTAATTACAGGTTTTATGAGAAAAGCGTTTAGAAAAAAAGATGAACAATAATTGCACATGTATTTTTATACCGGTTTACTCTAACTGAGCTACGTCTAATCTCCTCTGTAGAGGGTTCCACTATAATCTTCAACAAAATTACAATTGAGTATTCACATCACTCCTAGTCTTCGCAGTCACTAAATAACCTCTTGATACCCTAGACGGGATGAGTATTCACACCACTTCTGGTCTTCTCAATCAGCGAATAACCTCCTGTTACCCTAGACTAGATGAGTATTCTCACCACTCCTGGTCTTCTCAATTAACGAATACATCTTGTTATCCTAGACTGGATTAGTATTTGCAACACTCATGGTACTGGACAACCTTGCCTAGATTTCCTTAACTCAACTGAGTTCAACAAGTGTTTTAATTCTCTTCGAAATTGCAATCAACGATAGCTTACAAGTCGTTCAAACTATTACTCTCGTAGAGAGGATGTGATTATAATACGATGTAGTTTAAACACTTGCAGGTGTTTCTCTTTTTTCTCTTTCTTTCTTACAACAGTAAGCAAATATTACAATGAAGCTCGAGAGTATTGCTTGACTTTCTTTTCTTTTCTTCTGCTCAAATGTTTTCTTTTTCTTTGAGTTTTTCTGTGCTTTTCTTTTGAATGCTCGTCTCAGGATGAATATTTTCATTGTATGTTATATCTTTTATATATAGGCCATTAGATAAATGTCTGTTAGACTCAGCTCTTGGCCTTGATTCTTGTGTCTTCTCTTTCTTCGTATACAATAGACGTTGGTTATTGTCAACTTGTCAGAGCATACTTGCTTTTGCAGTTCTTTGATTGAAGTAGGTTGTACTTTCTTTTAGATGCAACTTCAAGTGAAGAACATTACATGAATATCTCTAACGTCCACTTCTGATTTTTTAAATGAAGTATGTGGATGTTGTAGAGTCAGTTATCTACAAAGAATAGAGTAGATTGTGCATGTAGTAGATATGTCTTATCTCTTATCACTTTTTTGTTTTGGAACATTAAGCATTTAATTTCATTTAATGCTTGCTCTCAACAAAAAAGTGTTTTTCATTTCCTACCATTGAGGCAGTGTTTAACAATTAAGCTTTTCTTCTAAAGATACCAAGCGTTGAGAAAGATCTTCATCGTTTGAGGAAGTAATAGTTTTAGCTCATTGTATCGTTTAGACTGATGTAAACACTTTTTGTTATTTCGCCCTTTTAGAGTAACAACTTTTAACATGTTATGTTTTCTTTTGTATTTAAGTTTAGGCTTTTAGAGAGTTTTTGTCAAAGACACTATCTTGATACTTTTTTCGTTTTTTCGAGAGTTTAATTGAATATCCCTTGGGTATAGTAAACTTACGCGTTTAGCGAAACTTTCTTAGACGCTTTGACGTATCAATCATTTAACACTCCGTTTGGATATTAGATCTAGGTGTTTTAATGTTTTCTATAATCCTAAAGGTTTTTCTATGTTGAAAATTCTTGAACCTAAGTCTTATGATTTATCCTATGATCCTCAGAAATTCTTATTTCGTTTAATATTATTTAGTTAAACTTTAAAATATGAGAACGTTTAAATATATAAACAATTTTGTTTTAACAAAGTTCACCTATAGTAGTTAGAAACTCCGAATGTTTATTACAACATAAAAGATAATTTAAATAGTATTGTGACAGGCATAAAATAGTATTGTGACACGCATAAAATGAGGGTCAGCCATAAACAAGTTCGGTAACTTTGAACCTAGTAGGAGAACTTGCGGTAGAATACAAATGAAAGTAAAATGAAGCTATTACAAAAGATAAAGTTTGTTATAGTAACATCCTGGATAAACTAACTAATGTTTTAGTAATAAAAACATTTTCAACCCTAATTTTTAATGTGCATATCTTTATACTTTACAAACTTTTTATTTAAGCACGCTTTTAAGCTTAGAATTCATAAAAGTTTTATCTTTGTTTAAATTTAAATTTCATTAATATAATTATCCTGAAAACCAATTTAAAGATAATTTATATTATAATTGTCAAGTAGGATAAAGATAATAGCTAGTTCTACAGTCGTACCAAAGTAATTATTTTTAAAATCCCATTTATTTTATTTAATAGTTTCATACGTGACTACACTAGTAAATCACAACCTTAAAGTTCCTCCTCACGCAATTTTCTAAGTTGACATTCATCTATGATATTTAAAGTGATGGAGGGAGAGTGAGAGAAAGCATGAAGAAGAATATCCTCTGCCTTGGAAATATATTCAGTTTTCAAATTATATTTATATATTAAAATTATATGTGACCTTTTAAGAAAGCTTTCATCTTTGCATATAAAAATTCTCATTAGAAAAAATGGGAGATGAATGTAACTCATATAATACAAATAAAACAAGAATTCCTCTTGTATACCGAAAGTGTTCACATTTAATAAGTAGGTACAATATATCTACTCATTATTACTGAACAAATTATTTTAATTTTACAAAACAATAAATGATAATAAAAAACTCATAAGAAAGTAACCTTCAAAGAAGAAATTTCTCCAATTCTACCGAGAAGAATTGACTTATTGAAGTATGACAGCCTAACAAACCTAAATTTGATGTAATTTATGATGTGTCAGTCAGCAGGGAAACTACATTTATATAAAAGAAATTCAGCCACTGTAACTAGGTCTTTTGATTGTCGGTGGGATCTTAAATCATTTGTAGAAATTATAGTCATTTGAGCCAATTATGAACTTAATTTTAGCAGTTTTATCACACTTGAAACTCACTCTCCCCTTAGGGATCCAAGCTTGTGCTCAACTGAGCCACACCTATTAGTAAGTTCAATTCAATTTGTTCAAAGGTGTATTAATATTTTATTATTGCCAATTACAATTATGATTGTACAAAACTATAAGATTCGAATTCTTCTTCAAATAAATTACAACCAAAATTACATATTTTGCAACACTCCATCAAAATCTTTTACGTCATACATCTAAAACTATGCACAAGACCCTTTAAAAGAAAGTGAAAAATTCATAAATTAGATGAGCATGTTTATAAATACAAACCGGTTAGATGAATCAAATAAACATTTGAACATTGGGTAAATAACAAGAGGCAATTGATGCAAACAGTGTACTAAAAGAATCAAACACGAATAAGATTTTAATACTCAAATCAGATTTAACAACTCAATTTTAACTTAACACCCAAATCAGAATTCATAACCAAATATTGATGGTACCATTGCACAGAATTAATATCCTGTTACCAAGAATAGGGGTTCTAACTTTTCTAGATTTCACAACCAAACATTCATCCAAAACCAAAAAAATTACCTCCACAGTAGCCTTTCTAGACCACTGCAGCGCTAAAAACCAAAGTAGAAACCATCGCCCATGCTCCCTTAAACGCAAGAAGAACCCTTGACGAAGATTGCTTAAACCCAACGAACCACGAACCCTCCCACAACAACCCTCATGTCATAACATCAGCCTCTCAAAGGTAATGTGAACACAGGATAAACCCTCCACCAACATGGCCCAAATCTAGCACACCAGAAATCGTTGAACAAGAACCCTGCCAATGCCTCTACGCGAATGACGGAGAAGCCCTCTGTGAATGAGGGAACCAGGCTTTGCCTCTACGAATCAGGGAATGAAGATCATAAGGTAGCTCTATAATGGAGGATTTGTCTTTGCGAATGAGCAAATAACGGAAGAGAGAGTGAATGAATGAAGGAGGCTCTATGAGTCGCAGAATTCCAATTATGTAAATGGGGAACGCAATCTCGACGATGGGGGAGTAGCAATTTTGAGGATAAATGCAGAGGAAAAGACGAAATATGCGAGAAAGGGAAAAGTGATTTCCAAAATCCCTAAAAATATTCTGTCAAGTGCTTTTCGACGAACCCTGACCATCAATATTGAGTCGTTGTCTTTACCAATATATTTATCCATGGATAACATCACACACAAATATTCGTTGGTAACTTCTTCAATAAATTTGAATTACCGACAAATCTAATTTGTTTGGTATTGATTCATCGATAATTTTATTAATTCTTGTGATGACATGAGGTTTTCAATATGCTTACAAGAAAAATAACCATTAATACACTTCCTTATAAATTGATTTAGACATTCTACGAGGATTACTATATATGTATATTGTTTAAATAAAAAAAATTTATCTAAAAAGGACTTCATTGTAAGAAGAAGTTTACATTTAATTATATATTATAAAATGATTTTATTTTAATTGACATGAAACTTAATATATATATATATATATATATATATATATATATATATAATCAAACAAATGATTTTATACCGGTGAAATAATAAATTTAACCAATAATAAATTTTGTTAAAATAAACTTTAAATCTTAATTAATATTAAACTTTAAACTTAATTTAATTTTACAAAATAAATTTTACACTGTATTATTAATTATTTTTATCTCTAATTATTGTGAGACTTTCTTTCAACAAACATATTTAAAATCAATAATATCTTAAAATGCATAACAGAAGTAACATCAATTATATAAAAAAAATTTAATTTAATTTTTATTAAAAATAGATAATTATATAAGTATAAAATTAAAGAGTTTCATAAAATAAATAATTATATGAAAATTTTCATAACATTTTTAAGTTAAAGTACATCAAGTGATAACTTTTGTTTGATATATTTTAAATCGAAATCTTATTTATTGATATAATTCGTGTCACATTGACATGACTTTGGTTCAAAACATTGAAATTGTGTCACATTAGCACAACTTCAATTTAAAATGGTCTAAACTAGGTCATATCATGACTTCAAATTTAAAAGTATTTTGAATTAAATTTGTGTATATGACTTTTTTTTATAATAAAATCATGTCATTTTAGCTTCATTTAAATTTTTTCATATTCATAGCTTTTTTACAATTATTTATTTTAATAAATTAAAAAGATCACACTACTTTAGTAAAAAAGCTTGTAAAATCAAGGAGTTTATGAAAATTTCACACGATATCTAAAATAGGTTAAATTTGAATTTATCATATTTTAAAATAGGGTTAAAGATGCTTTGAAAATTAAAATTAGTTCATTTTCGAAACTTTGATCCAATTTAGTTCCTCAATTTTATAATTGTGTAGATTTAGTTCTTTTAATCAAATTTTATTAAATTTATTTAACGTTTCAAACGCATTTCATGATACTGTTTTACACTTTTTTTTCTTCAATGTTAATGAAGAAACACTTTTAAAACTTCAAATAAATTTAATAAAATTTGGTTAGAAAGAATTTACCTAGTTCTAAATATGATAAACTAAATCAGTCAAAAATTTCAAAGAGAAACTAATTTTAATTTTCATTTGAAGTTAAGAGATCAAAAACATATTTAATCCTTTAAAATATTGTATATTTTAAATATTTTTCTTTTATAAAAAAATTAGTAATTTTTTAGTTTAAATATAATATTCTTATCATTATCAAATATACAAAATTATTTCCAATATTTAACATATTTTAAATTAATGTTTAATTGCTATTATTTTTTAGCCAAATTTTGTTAGAAAATATTAATTAAGATTATTTTCTCGATCTTGATGATTGAGTAGTTTTTGTTGAAAAAATGTTTTTTAACAATTTTTTTTGACAAGTTTTTTACAATATCGAATGATTTGTGATTGGTTTATTTCAAATATTTTTTTTAAAATAAATTCAAATAGATTAATAAAATAGTGATGGTTAAAAACTTGTTATAAAAAGTTATTAAATATCATATTCCTGATTTTATTTTATCAATACCAATTGAAAATTTTCTTCCATTTATGAGTAAAAAACAATCTAGTTAATTATGATATAATTGAAAATTTTCCTGATTAATATTAGAAAAATTATAAACAAATCATTGAAAAAAACCACCTATATCTAAATTCTGAATCTGATTGACAACTGTTGCACCATGAATCACTGATTTTAATGTTTGAATATATTTAAATCTTTCTTTGGTTTCTATTAACTGAAAATATTCTACCCTACTCTTAACTTTACCTCCCCTTTCCTCTCCCTTTCATGTACAATACAACGAATAAAACTAACATTGATACTATAAGTTGTAGCAGTAGGTTTATTTATTTATTTATTCATTTTAGAAGTTCAAGGCCGAGCATGATTATTTATCATTGTAATTCCGTAAATCATACAAAAATATTTTGGTATGTTATTTCTTATTCTAATTCCTAACCCTTTAAGAGCAACCAAGCTTTATAGTTTCCATTATCACACAGACCTGATCTGTGTTCAGAATGAAGGAATCTTGTTGTCATCTTCTTTCATTCTCTCAGCATATTTATTTATGTCAAATCCTGTGTCACCATTCCCACCAAATGCAGATTCAAGTTTATCCATATCAAATAAATCCTCCAAAATCTTCTTTGAGTTGTGGTCGTCCGAATAGCAAAACTTTATTTTATTGTAAATTTCAGTTTCCAAAAAGGGCCTCATCATCTGCAGCAGTTCACTCTTTCACATCACAAAATAGTAATAGATTCATGATCTTTCATAAATAGCAGTTAACATCAAAATTTAAAGATAAACTACATGCATATCATGAACTTTACAAGCAGCATTTAAAACTTTACCAAGGTAATGCATGTATATACAATAGTCTCGTAAGCAAAATCAATGAAAAGGGTTTAATTTAGATACCTTGAAGAATGGCTGGAAGATCACAGGCGCATTGAACAGAATTATCAAACCCAAGCGCTTTGGATAATAGCTTTGTAATACATGGACAATTTCACGTGACGGTTTGAACGATATATCCGACATCTTTATACCCTCTAAATCTATCAGCCAAACCACCTGTTCTTGCTGTGGTGGAAGGTTTAAAATGGCATTCTCGAAGCAGTGTACAAAATGCTTAACCTGTCTCTCTGTTGATTTGGATTTCTGCAGCACAGATGCAGACCACAAATGAAATAAAAACATGAATGTTATCGCTCTTAAAAGTTGTTCATAAAAATAGCATTCTAGCTAACCACTTATCATATTTATAGATCATAAACCCTTGACCTCAATTTCGAAGCTGAGAGTAAAGGATCAGCAGCAGACAGCACTGTTATGTAAATTCATAAAATTAAGTGTGTTTCCTACTAACAAAAGCGAAAACCTATTCTCATTCTTCCGTTTCATTGCAGTAGCCCAAGTATGATACTATATGATTACAGTTTCAGGGCTGATTAAACTAAACAAGATAGTGATTGAAAGTGATCCCCGGAAGAAACCTTGCGTCTAGGTGTTAATACGATCACTGTTCTCCCGTACTTGTCCTGATAGTTGGGTCTATAAATCGACCCTGACTCTGCATCAGCAGCAACATCTTCCTGCATCAACAAAAATTCCATGTCAAAAAACATTTCAGAAAAGTGACATACTCTAGATTATTTTGAAAGAGAAGACATGCCAGCCATGCTTTATCTAAACTTGATAAAAGAAAGTGAAGACAAGTAGTAATTAACTTACCCAGCGGATCTCTTCCGGCTTGAATTCTTTTCTCCATTTCAGACTTTGTTTCAACATTTGAGCTGCTTTCTTAACATTCGAATTTCGTGACATTAAATACCTTGAAATGGATGCATCAGAACAGTACACAGATTCCTTATCTGATAACTGCCCTATCAACTCTCTCACCTCAGTGATCTGAGAGAAAACAATTCATCAAGAGCTAAATCCTTTACTCAAGACATTGTATCATGATATTTTCACACTCATGAATAACGGTAAAAGCAACATTTTGTTAATATACAAACAACGAAAACTAGAATAACATATACCTTAGCCTGTTGTTCTTGTGAAACTACCATTTCATCATGACCCGTGGAGGCAGCTTTTTTCTGATCCTCACTCATACTGTTCAGTAAAGGATGCAAAAAATTAGTAATGAAGAGTTGAACACCAGAATAATAAGCACCAATTTATCCAAGTAATAAATATTTAAGTTCATTCCAAAGGGATCCAAAATCAATTCTAGGAATGTTTTGTTTTTGGTTTCTTCATTGAAATATGATAGCATTCCTTTTATAACCACTTAGGTTAATTAGTAGTTTATATATTAGCATCTTTGGACGTTGGTGTTTGACGCAAGTAATGTATATCCCTACGGGTTATAAGAGGCCGACCAGATAGAGTAAGACAAACGGACGGAAGGTCTTAAATTTATGAAGCCTTAATCACAATCTTTAATCAAGTTTATTACCAAGTCTTATTTATTAGGTATTGAATGATAATTATGATTTTACTAATAATAGATCTATCTCGAAATTTATAAATACAAATTTAAGGTAAAAAGACAGGAGATTACATTTATTGTAAATTAAAGATTTTACTATGATTCTAATCGATTAGATTACTAACTTGAAAATTGTCTTTAACAGGTACCAATCCGTACGGTTTGAAACCAAAGCATCAAAGATAATTGGGGTTTTTATTATATATGTTTACGAGAAAAACAACCATTAGTACACTTCCTTGTAAATTGATTATATGTATATTGTCTAAATAAAAATAAGTTTCTTTAAAAAAGATTTAATTGTAAGACAAGGTTTATACTTAATTATATACTGTAAATATATTTTATATTTAATTGATGTGAGATTTTTAACACATCTTTTCATGTGAAGATTTATACATATCTAAAGATTAAATATCATTGGAGGATTCGATACTAGTGAAACAATAAATTTAATTAATAATAAATTTTGTTAAAATAAACTTTAAATCTTAATTAATACTATATTAATAATTAAATTTTAAACTTAATTTAACTTTGTAAAATTAGTTTGTAAAATAAAATTTATAATATATTACAAATTAATCTTATATCCAGTTATTATGAAATATCCAATAAGTATATTTATTTAAAATTAATAATATCTTAAAATGCATATCAGAAGTACCATCAATTATTTAAAAAAAAATAATTTTATTTTTATTAAAAGAAGATAATTATATAAGTATAAAATTGAAGAATTTCATAAAATAAAAAATACAAGGATAATAAATACAAAAATCTCCCTGGATGAACAAAAATCGCAAGAATTGTATGGGTACATCTGACAACAATAAAAGAACGACGTAAGATATCCACACTTAACACTAAATTCACACCAAATATCTGTTCTAGTAATCTTTTATAGGATCATAATTAACTTAACTTGTGTACGTATTTATTGGTAATTATATCAAAGCTTGGTTCCAAGAATTCCACGAATATCAGCTACTTCGATGGACAAATATTTCACATTTTGTAGACCAATGCAAAAACATAAATAAAAAAATAACGTACATTTTAATTCCTAAAGATTAAATGAGAATTTTGAAAACTCAAGATTTAGAAATTAATATTAGTCTATGATAATTTTTTGACTTATGCTTAAAACTTTATAGAAATGTTTACTGAAAATTCTACGTGATACTACACTGATTGGATGGTTTCTTCATCCATATAAATTCATTTGTTTCTAAAGTTATTTTTTGGGGTCGATTTTTAAAAGAATTTCATTTAAGATTAAGTCATGTCTTATTGGCATGACTTGTAAAAAAAATTGTTATCATTTTTTACAATTTTGACCTGTGAAGCTGAAGTTGTTAAATAATAGAACGACTTCAATATAATTAGTGAATTTGTAGAGATTAAAGATGATTTCTATTATGATTAAATGTAATTAGTTATATACTATTTAACGTCCTTGAAGGTTTGAACAACTTTTGTTTAAGTTAAAGTCGTGTTTAGGTTGAGCGATTTTCTTCTAAATGTAAGTTTCTAAAGTCTTACAAAGATTAGACGATATCTTCTAAAAATAAATAAAGTATATTTCAATGATTTTTCAATTTCTACATAAATGAGTTATATTAAGTTACACATAAGTCATACAATTATTTGACAACTCCTTCTAGTAAAATAAAAAATTTATTAATATAAGATAAAATAAATTTAGTTTTAATTTTCGTTAATTTTGTTTAATTTAGTTCTAATTTTTAAAATTTTTTCAATTCAATCCTAATTTTATGTCTTTTTAAATTAAAATTAATTTAATTTTTGTTAAATATTTTATTATTATTTAAACTAACTCTAACTATATTATTAGAATATAATTATTATATTTATGTATGCTTGTTTTTACATGTAAAAAATAAGGTTAGAGTTAGTTTAAAAATAATGAATTTTTCTTCTAATTTTAAAAGTAATAAAGAATTTTAATTTTTATTTTAAAAAAATAAATTCTAAATTTTCTTTTAATTTTAAAAATAAATTAGAATTTTTCTTCTAATTTTAATAAAAAAAAGTTTATAATTTTGAAAATAATGAAGAACTTTTCTACTATTTTTAAAAATAATGAAGAAGTTTTCTTCTAATTATAATGATAATGAAAAATTATCCTTTTAATTTTAAAAATAGTGAAGAATTATCTTTCCAAAGTTAAAAAATAATGAAAAAATATTCTTTTAATGAAAAATATTCTTTTAATTTTAAAAATAATGAAATTTTTTTTATCTAATTTTAAAACTTCTAAAATTTAAATTGGGATTTAATTGAAAAAAAAATTAACAAAATTTGAGATTAAAGTTGAACAAAAATAATGAAAAATATGATTAAATTGAATACAAGACATAAATACCACATTTACATCGACATGTAGCTTTATACTAACTTCATACATCATATTAACACGTATCACAATATAAACTTAACATGTGAACAACTTTTTTAAAATTAAGAAAAATATAAAAAAAATTTAAAAAATCACAAATTGATACATGACAATATGCCATAATTTAGACGACGTCATAGAAAATGATCAATCTGAATATAACTTACGAACATATTGAATATTCAATAAAAATGAGTCCACATTATTGAACAAAGTCGGAAAAATAATTGTATTAAGCTTTTTATACAAATATATTTTTATTTAATTTATTTTTTATTAATTGGTTTTTAATTTTTTTATGTCTTTTTTAAAGTATTATATAATTCTGGATTTAAATTTTTAGATATTTGTTTTATTAATTTAAATTCTTTTTGTAATCTTGAATTTTTTATTTTTTTAAAATTTGATTAGAAAGAATTTAAATATTTTAAAGTTTTATATAATTTTATTTTTATTTTGAGATATTTTTAATAATTTGATTAATAAATAATTTTTTTTACCTTTTTAAGGTTTTTTTACACCTTTTATGCCAATATGTTGTATTTCAATTTTTTAAAATAATTTGGTTATTAAATTTCATATATTTTTATTTATTACATGTAGTAATTTTTTTTTAATTTATTATCTTTATATTTAAGAAAAACTATTATTAAAAAAATGGAATTCCGAATGTCTTAGGTATGACTTTTTTATAATTTATTAATGTTCTTTTTCGATAAAGTCATATAATTTCAATTTTTTATATCTTAAATTATTTATTTTATTTAATATTAGTAAAGAAGTCATCAAGATAATTGTAATTCATTTTCTGAAATAGTGGTCGTCGTTTATTTCTACGACTTTAATTATTACAAAGAAATAATCTTGTAGTCCAATGATTACAGCTGCATAATTCAAATATTATTAAAGACAATAACAATATCTGTAAAACGGTAAAAGAAAAACTGATTGTGATGGTATTATATTTATTATACTTCATGTGTCTACCTTAGTTTTGGTTTTTCCATGAGTACACGACAAGTTATATCTGAAATAAAAACTGATATGTATCACTCGTATGTCGCCATCATTTTACATAAAGAATTGGTTTTGTGTTTAATTTAACGATACAGAAAACTATAATTTTATAAAAGTAACGGATGCTATAACCCATTTTTATATTTATTTAACAAAATATAGTTTTAAAAAAATAGTAAAAAATAAACAAAAGATATTAAATAAATATAAAAAATTTAGGTATCTCAGATAATTATTTTTAATTTAACGACCCATTCTTATCGACAAAAACCAAACCTTCTGTTCATTATCATCAATACGCGGTGCCCACCACCGTCAATATCATCCCCTATCAGGAATTAACAGTATTCAACATTCAGCATACATACTTTAGTATAAGTTATATCCTTCACCACAAAAAGGTTTTCTTGTCCAATTTTATGATAGTTAGATATGCTTTCTTTTTCATAATATGAAGACGCTGTAGTATTTTAATTATTTTTGTGAGTCTCAATCTCAACCACCTTCATGCCATATTCCACTAATTTTCATGTGGATCCACCGTCTTAACGTATACTATTAAAGTTATCCTACTCTTAAGTCGATTTATCCGTGTCATCGTATAATAACAACTTTTTTAATAATTTTTTAATAATATATTACGTGTCATTGTTTTATTGATTCGTATATTTGAGATAAATTACTTATAAATTATTTTTAAAAATAATTATTAAAAATTGTTGAAAAAACATTTTTCTAATCGAAATTGTAGTGTGGTGTGATAACTCTGGCGCTTTATTCAAATGCCTGTTAGTTATAAGTCTGTTTACTGGCATGCATAAATCGTCGGTGGTTGATGGTTGAACCAGAAAAACCATCCTTCATCATTCAACACTCTTTCAATTGGTTGCAAACAATTAGGAATTTCTTAAACAATAATTAATACATATGAATATTGTTTCGGCTTCAATGTAAATAAAAATAATTTAAATACAGTTAATCTTTCAAAACATATTTTAAAGTTAAAATTGTGATAAGAGAATTTTTAATTTTAAAATAAATAATATCTTATATATAATGATTGATTGATGTTATTTCAATAAATTTTAAAAAAAGAAATATTAAATCTCTTAACCTTTTTACATGGCTTAAATATGGCTAGAACGTAGAAGATTAAAGTGTTATATACACTTTATTATTAACTTAATCAACCACTCATTCTCATCTTATCACGTTATGTCACTAAACTTGAATGAACCTCCGTGACAGATTGAATGATGAATGTCAAATGATTCCTCATTAGATTTATAGTGCATATATTTTGGCAAAATTGAGTTTTAAATAATAAGTTTCCTATAACTTTTTCTAACACCTCAAAAACAGTATTATAGCGGTCTAAAAAGACCTACTTATACTCTTTTATTGTGATTATGATGTTGTTGTTACGGTGATCTAAATAATCATTATGATAAATCATCGATTATGATATTATTAATGAATTTTTTTTATAGAGAAAATTTATTAGATTTGATTTATATATATATATATATATATATATATATATATATGATATTAAATCTTATCACATATCATATATTTCACATCATTATTAATCCAAAACTTAAAACATAATGTTTATAGATATTTTATTTTATATATAATTTAATTTTTACTCAATGTGAAATTTAGAGTCAAATTTAAATTATTTTTAATATATCCCATGGTTTCATACACTAAACAAAAAATGTGATTTTTTTTTCAAAAAAATTCATGAAAAAAATATTTCTAAACATTTAAAACATAATTACAAACTTTCCAAAGTTTACCCGGTATTAAAATCTATTTGCACTACAGAAAATATAAAGGAGTGGTTTAGTCGTGTTCTTAATTAAAAATAATACTTTTGACAACTGAAATAATCATTTAACAACTGTATTATAATAATATAAATACACAACTAATGAATTAAATGGAAGTTATGATCCTCCTCGTTCAAAACAGTTTTTTGCGAATCACATGTCTGAATTACTGTATAAGCGTTGACGCTCAATAATTTTATTAATTATAGGTGTTGTTATGAACGTGACATCTGGTACAAAATTTACATCCCATTAGAAACTGCAGTTACTTTCAAACCAAAATCCAATATTATTGATATGATTATATATGATTTTATTAGAGTTGTATTCGTATTTTGTTTTCTAAAATCGAAACATATTGGTGTGTACACAAGGTTAAATATGTTTTTATTTTTTTAATTTTTAGTAAAACTTAAAATTATTTTTTTAAAAGAAAAATTAATTTAAGTTAATTTTTTAATTTTAGAAATGTATAAGTTTAATCTTTTTAACTTAATTTTAATAAGTTTATTTAATATTTTAAATACATCTCATAATAATAATATTTGAATTATTTGTATTTTTAACATTGTTTTTCAAAAAAAAAAGGTGTTTAAAAATTCAAATAAATTTAATAAAATTTAATTAAAAAGATTAAATTTACGTAATTATAAAAATAAATAATTAAATTAATTCAAAGTTTGAAAAAGAATTAATTTTAATTTTCAATAAAAGTGAGTTTATGATTGACTTATTATTAAAAAATTGATTTGTAAAGTAAAAATCAAAAAGAAAATCCTTTAAATTGATATTGTGCATTTTTTTATATGAGATATTTATATTTTAGACGTAAGAATAATAAGAATAAAAAATTATAGATGATATAATATTGACTTGATTGTAAGAGATAGAATAAATTTTATAAATATTATTAAGATAAACTCTGATATTTTACTTAAAAAAAGAGTTCCAATCTAGTTTATCTTCAAAGTTATAAATTGACATTATGTAAAATTCATCCACCACATTTAAATATGGACATTTCATGTGTTTATTGACTTTGTGAATGATGTGATAGTTACATAAGAGTTAACAAACTTCACAAAAGAGACTGAAATCATAATATAATATAAAATGAATTTAAATCTAATTAATTTTAACTAAATCAGTTTGTAAAATAAAGATTATCTCTAATTATATTATTTAAGATAGAATATATAAATGAAATCAAACTAATAACAGGTAAATTTGAGAAGTAAATATCTAGCAGATAAATTTGACTCGTTTTCTTCTCGTTTCTCTTTACTTCATTAAGTTTTAAGAAAAAAAAATTATTGATCTCTCCTTGAAATTTTATGAAAAAAACTTGCATAAGAATTAATTTTTATTTATTTATTAAATAATAATATGATTATAATTAGAGGAGTGTTTTCAAGACATCTATAAACATATTTAATCTTTTTAATTGAAAAAAGATATCTATAATTATTTATGTGATTTTCAATAACTAGAACCAATATGAAATATTAAGAAGAATAGATTAAAATGTGAAGTGAACACCCAATTGTCAACAAAAAGAAGTGTTCCACAGTAAACCTTGTGAGGGATATTTTTGTGAAAGTGCTTGTTTTGAAAAAGGTTGGAGCCGAACTTAGCAAAATGGGCCCATGGGCCCATAATGTACGCATCCTTGACAATTATTACTTCCTGCACCCATATGGTTTCTTCCTGCATCCTATAATTGTCAAGAATATCAAACTTCTTAATATTTTCTTCCCGATACCACAACTTACTCTAAGACATGTAATAAAAATAAAGTTTGTCCATTTTCTGATAATTTAGTTAAGAAAATACACCAGATACGTATAAAAAACCTCTATTGACATATATGAACTATATCTAATGTATTACTATCTCAATCACTTAATTCACGCAATCTAACAAAACACATTTCATAAATATTTTTATTACACCTCATTGTGTTTCGTACCAGTGAACTAAAGATTCATTCAAAAAGTTAAATATTTAAGTAGAAGTTATAGGAGATTTTCTAAGCTATACGTTTCAGGAAATGGAAATCTGATCAACTCAATTTCACACAGCTAATCAACAATTAGTGACCATCCCCCAACAATCAACTATGAACAACCATTTTACATTTAACATATTGAAACAAATGACATTACTTGGATGGATCCACAAATATAATCAAATTATAGTACATTAGTCTCATGATCCTATACTGTTCAAAAACATGTTAGTTTGTGAAAGTCGGTGACAGTCCAAAAATAGTAGGTTTCAAATATTTTGTCAAATATCTTATTATTTATAACTTTTAATTTTGATGATTCACAATATTAATTTTTCTTAATGGTGTAATATTATAATAATTATTCACCAGCATCCTATTTAAGAAAATATTTGTCTGTAATACTATAATTATAAGACTTTCATTGTACATTATTATTTGTATTTAAATAATACATGATGAATGCAAATAATCACATTTAATGCTATTTCCTATCTTAGTATCAGAGCTATCAAGCAAATAACTCTTGATCTATAACCACAGTCATCATGTCTTATGTTGCCAATCAAAAACATAACCTACCTTCTACAATCTTTGTCAAGTTGGACAAAGACAATTATCCACTATGAAAATCTCTAGTCTTACCACCTATTAGAGGATGTAAACTTGATGTCTATATACTAGAAACAATATAATGTCCAGACCAATTCATTGTTGCAGAGAACACGACAATAAAAGTTGATCCTAGCTATGAGGATTGGTTAGCTCAAGATCAAGCAATTTTAGGATGGTTGATGAATTTTATATCAATTGACATTGCAACTCAATTGCTTCATTGTGAAACATCCAAACAACTTTGGGATGAAACTCAAAGCCTTGTTGGTGCACACATCAGATCCAGAATCATCTATCTGAAATCTGAATTTCACAACACACGTAAAAGAGACATGAAGATAAAACAATATCTTGGCAAGATGACAAATCTTGTTGACAAGTTAAAACTAGCAGGTTCACTGATCTCTAACTTTGATCACAATCTAGTGATTGCCAAACTGTCTGACCAAATTAACATTAGTTGGGTTGAATTATAAATTCAATTGTTAACCTTTGAAAGCATATTAGATCAACTCAATAATTTCATCCGTCTTAACCTAAATGTCTCTACAAACTTTGCTACCAAGAAATAGTCCAGAGGCAATAGATTTGGATCCCAAGGTGATTGGAGAGACTCTAATTTCATAGGCACGAAAGGTGGCAGAGGAAGAGGTAGGATGTCAAAACCAATATGCCAGGTATCCAAAATGATTGTCTACACTGCTATACAATGTTATTATCAATTTGATAAGTCCCATACAGGGAAAACACAATCTGTTGATAGTGAAAAACAAGGAACACATGGTGCATTCATAGCTTCACCTTATCAAGGTCAAGATTATGAATGGTATTTTGATAGTGGAGCCAACAACCATGTGAGTCACCAAAGTGACAAAATTAAAGAACTTGGTGAAAATAACGGTACGAATTCTTTACTTGTTGGTAATGGTGAAATACTAAAAGTAATGGCCTTAGGATTAACTAAATTGAATAATCTTTATCTGTATGATGTTCTTTATGTTCCAAAAATAACCAAAAATTTGCTGAGTATTTCAAAATTGACTGCTGACAACAATATTCTTGTTGAGTTTGATAAAAATTGTTGCTTTGTGAATTACAACTAACAGGAAAGGCTCTTCTAAAAAGGAAACTTAAAAATGGCTTGTATCAACTATGTGCCAATAAAAACTCTTATGTTTACATGTCTCTTAAAGAAAATTTGCATAGAAAACTTGGACATCCCAACAATAAAGTTATGGAAAAGGTCTTGAAGAAATGCAATGTGAAAACATCATTTAGTGACTCATTCACATTCTGTGAAGCTTGTCAATTTGAAAAGTTGCATAGATTGTCTTTCAAAAGCTCTTCCTCACATGTTAATGAAATTTTAGATTTAATTCACACTGATGTTTAAGATCCTGTCCCAATTTTGTCTCCATTTAGGTTCAAATATTATGTTAATTTTATTGATGATTTTAATAGATTCACATGGATTTTCCCTTTAAAGAAAATAAACAAAAACTAGACGTGTCTTCACTCTTTTCAAAGCTTGGTTGAAAATTAGTCTAACAAAAAAATTAAAGTCATTCAATGTGATGGAGGTGGTGAATTTAAACATGTCCAAAGGATTGCCTTAGAATCAGGAATTGTTTTTAGAATGTCTTGTCCCTACACCTCGCGAAAAAAATGAAGGGCTGAGAGAAAACACATGCATGTTGCTGAACTTGGCCAAACCCTGTTAGCACAAGCCAAAATGCCCCTACACTACTGGTGGAAAGCCTTCTCAACTGTTGTTTATCGAATCAATAGACTACCATCATCAATAAATCTAAACAAAAGTCCATACTCTCTGATTTACAAGAAAGAATTGACTATGGGAACTTGAAACCTTTTGGTTGTGCCGTTATCCTTGTCTTAAACCATACAATCAAAAGTTTCATACAACTAGGTGTGTTTCTTGGTTATAGTAATTCATACAAAGGATACAAATGCATTAACTCTCATGGGAGAATTTCCATCCCAAGACATGTATTTTCAATGAGAATCCCTTCCCCTTTCATGAAGGTTTCATTTATACAAGAAATTTTTTAAAAGAATTAACTGAACCTATGTCAATTTTGCTTCCAAATTACTCTGCAGGTACCATTATCAACAATACTCTTGAACTAGACAACAATACTACAAGTCATCAGGAAGAAATCACAAGTGATAGTCCTACCAATAATGATACATATGAAGGAGATCTTGGTGAATCTTTTACTGATACATCAAGAGTAAGTCAAGAAGAAGGTTCAACATTAGCAAAGTCAATAGAGAACAACGGTCAAACTGAAACTGAAAGCAATCAACCTAACATCAACACTGATTGGATGGTTACCAGAAGCAAAGTTGGAATTTACAAGCCCAAGCAACCATACATAGGATTGACAAAGGTTCGTGAAGATGACAAATAACCAAAAAATGTCAAGGAAGCTCTAATCAAGCCCAAATGGAAAGAAGCCATGAATACATAATTTAAGGTTCTAATATTTAATCAAACTTGGACATTAATATAATTCAAGGGTCAAGAAAACATCATAGACTCAAAATGTGTCTTCAAAACCAAGTATAAAGCATATGGTTCAATTGAAAGAAGAAAAGCAAGACTTGTTACAAGAGGTTTCCAGCAAATAGGAGACATAAACTTTGATGAAACTTTCAGTCCTATGGTCAAGTCCAGCTCTGTCATAACCATATTAGCCATTGCAGTACATTTCAATTGGGATGTTAGGAAACTTGACATAAACAATTCCTTTCTAAATGGAAATCTGAAGGAAACTGTTTATGAATCAACCTGAAGGCTACATAGACCCAACCAAACTGAATCATATATGTAGATTGTCCAAGGCCATATATGGTTTGAAGCAGGCACCAAGGGCTTGGTTTGATAGACTAAGAGACACGCTTCTGAATTGGGGTTTTCTAAACACCAAAAGTGATTCTTCTCTATTCATTCTTAGAGGTACAAATCATACTATGTTCCTTCTCATTTATGTTGATGACATTATTGTAACAAGAAGCAACCATCAATATTTAGAAACATTCATTAATCAACTGAATGTTGTTTTCTCACTGAAATACTTAAGACATATACATTACTTTCTGGAGAAGTTCAACATGGAGACAATTTATGTTTGTCCAACACCAATAGTGGCTGGTAGACAATTCAATATAGAAAGGGAACCAATGATCAACGTTACTTTGTAAAGACAAGCCATAGGTTCATTGCAATATTTGACCAACACACGGCCAAACATTGCTTTTGCTGTTAATAAACTCAGTCAATACATGAGCACACCTACAATGGATCACTAGCAAGGAACAAAAAGAATACTAAGATATCTTCAAGGTACAATGAACCTATGTTTGCACATAAAACCTTCAAATGATTTTGACATAATAGGGTATTATGATGCAAATTGGACAACTAGTACTGATGGCAGAAAATTCATGGTAGGACAATGTGTGTTTCTTGAAGAAACTCTTGTTTTCTGGTCTTCAAGAAAACAAAAGGTAGTGTCATGATCAAGCACAAAATCAGAATATAAAGGCTTGACTTATCTTGCTACTAAAGTAGCTTGGATTAGATCTATGTTGATAGAACTAAAACTATAAATGCTAAGAAAACCAATTTTGTGGCGTGATAACCTAAGTGTCAAGTCAATTGCTTCTAATCTAGTTATACACACATAGTCTAAACATATTGAGATAAATATGCATTACATATGTGATCAAGTCCTACAAAATGAAGTAACTGTGACCTATGTTCCTACTATTGATCAAATTGTAAGCTATTTGACTAAACATCTCACTCATACCAGATTGAAGTTGCTAAGATACAAACTTGACATGACCATCTCACCACCAATTTGATAGTGGAGTTAGACAGAATCACATATTCGGTCAAATATCTTATTATTTATGACTTTTGATTTTGGCGATTCACAATATTAATTTTTTTATGGTGTAGTATTATAATAATTATTGTAATTATTCATCAGCATTCTAATTAGGAAAGTATTTGTCTATATTACCATAATTATAGATATTTAATTGTAGATTACTACTTGTATTAGTACATGATGAATCCAAATTATCACATTCAATACTATTTTCTATCTAGTTGATACACTGACATTTACTTAACATGATTTTTGTAACGAAAAGGTGAAAAATCATGTGTTAAAATGAGTGTAAAAGTATCTCAAAGTAATTTTTTTTTTTTCATATGTAGCATCAAACAATTATATCTATCGGGTGCTCTTGATCATCCACAAGCAACACCTGAGACCCTTCTTCAATAATCATTGCACCAGCTTCATTTGCTCTACTAAGATGTTCGCAAGGACTCACCGCAAATCCAACATGAGTCATTTCCCCTGCATCAAGCATCACACTCTGAAAACCAACCAACTGTTTCACAGGGTTTCCACTTTTCTGGATTTTAGGCCTCATAAACAGCAATACAGGATGCTTCCCCACCATGCTTCCATGATTTTGAACTCTCACAGTGACCGAGAGTGACATGCTTTGGCAGGTTTGTTCTCCCAACTCCGAAACTAGTTTGTACCTTACGGTTTCTGAATTTTCAACCATGAAATGAGTGGATGACTGGTTCAAGTGAAGCTTGTCATGTGTAACAGAAACAAACTCATAGGAATACTTCGAATAGCTTAGTCCATAGCCAAATTCATACACTTTTGGACCTTTGTAAAATCGGTAAGTTCTCCCAGGATAGCCCGTAGAAGGATCGGCTCTCATTCTCATGTCTGTCATGGGTACTTTGATGTAATATTTTGGGTACCAAGTAACTGGAAGTCTTCCTCCTACAGAGTATTCATGAAAGGCAGCAGCACACACCATATCAGTAATAACAGAGTATAGTTAAAACACGAGTAAAGTGAATGATATTTTGATTAAAAGTTTTGAAAAGTCAGGGAGTAACGTTAAAGGGGACATTTAATTGATAAAATAGCAAAGAAATCACCTGGGTTGTGGTCGCCAAAGATAATCTGTGCAAGTGCAATGCCTCCAAGTTCTCCGGGATAACCAGCCCAGAGGATGCCTCCAATTTTGTGGTTATACTTGGCTGAACTGATATCTACAGGCCCTCCACAAAGCAGCACCAAAATAACTGGGTTTTTAGAAGCTTCGGCAACGCTGTTGACGAGTTCAAGTTGCTTGCCCGGCAAGTCTAGATGAATGCGATCACGTTCTTCCCTCTCTTCACTTTGATCCAATCCCATAACCAGCACCACATAATCCACTTTTTTTGCAACTTCTACTGCCTGCTCAATTTTAGCCGAAGAACACTTTGGTCCATCATCACACCCAGGATGATAAACGGCGTTCTTAACGTAGTGCTGAAAGCCTTGCAATATTGTGACAAATTTACAAGGAGGACCAGCATAGTTTCCAAGAAGAGTTAGTGGAGAAGCATTGGCATTGGGACCTATGACTGCTAAGGAAATACTGGGGCTTGTTTTGGGAAGTGGTAGAAGTGTGGGAGAGTTTTTTAAGAGGACAATGCCATTTGTTGCAGCTTCAAGAGCCAGATATTGGTGCTCTTTGGAACACACATGATTCGGACCAATCATACCAAATGGGAGACTGCTTGGATTTCCACCAAACAGACCAAGCCTCATTCTAATAGAAAACAGGTTGTGAAGGGCACGGTCTATTTCAGATATGGATACTTTTTTCTGCAACACTGCCGATTCAGCATGACCCGTCAGATAACTACCACATTCCACATCCATCCCTGCAAAGTTTAAAAACATATTCACTTCGATGCATCTGAAAAAATTGTGAGATAAAAAAATGTCTCCATTCTTTTATAAGATAGTTTAATATTTTTTTGAGACTTAAAAAACAAATCTAGTTTATGTTTGTTTATTATCAAAAAAAATTATTGAGTGAAACTAACTTCTGATTGTTATTAGAGGAGTGCTTTATAGTTGGAGAAAAATCAAATATTTGCATTAATGGAAATCATTATATGATAGAAAGCAAGTATTTTCGAAAGAGCAGTGCTACTTTTGCCCAAAAAACATGAATTAAACAATATTAATTTAAAAGTTTAAACAATATCAATGTAATTTGACGGAAAACATAGCTCCTATAACAATGGTCAATGTAATTTTTTCAGTACGCACCATTTCTCTTTTAAAAAATTCTTGTTGTTTTCGTGAAAAAGAATTTCGTGTTTTTTAACATTTTCCTAATATATCATCCCAACCATTTTTAAAATCCACAACGCACTATTTTTTTCTATTTAAAAAAATCTCAAATTAGTCACTTTGGATTGTTATTTTTCCTTTATGTGTGCTCTTTCTCTCTAAATAAGAATTTCAGTAAAACACTTTTTTGTTTTCAATGTGTTTTTAAAACTTTAAATGTATTAATTAACATATTTTATTTATAATTTTAAATATTTTTTAAAATTGTATTTCATAAATTTTACTTAAATTTTAAAATACACATGCATAAGTTTGCCAGCATAAATATTAGCACGCCTGCGTGGAAAGTAGAAAGAAAGTCTTCTTGTGGGGCTCACAGATGTCGGAAAATAATACACACTAATTTGTATTGTTGATATGCATGCTAATGGTATTATTGATAAAAGAAGGGAAAATACAAAAATGGAACCGTAGAAATCTAAAATGTTAAACGATTACTTAAAATATACAGAAAGGTAGCATAGGAAATATTGATAAACATATTATGGTACCTAGTATAACTGGGCTAAGGCAGCGACTTTCGCATTAGTATGGTTGACAATGAATAGCATCGTAAAGCCATGTTACTGTAAACCGACAAAAGACAGGTGATAAAAGCCTCTACGTACAAGGTAAATACGATTTAGGTAATCACCCTTTAAGCTACTTTGTGGTTTTAATTAGCGACCAAGATTTAACAGTGCCATTAGCGACCAAGAGAGAGACATACCAGCACGAAGAACATCAGCTACAGCATCCTCCGCTGATTTTGCAAACCCTTGCTGGTCATGTATGATCCCGACTGCTCCGCAATCCGACGTAATATAGCCACGGAAATGCCATTTTTTTCTGACCGTTTTGGTTAACAGGTTGAAATCCGCACAGCTTGGAACCCCGTTCACGCGATTGTAAGCACACATTATCCCACTGGCCCCTCCTTGCTGTACGCAACTCTGAAACGGAGGCTGGTACGTGTCCGCTAAATCTTGCAAACTCACCTGAAACAGATCATATCCAAGAGCTCAGAAGAAAGAGAAAAGGTAATTGAGTGGTGTGTGGAGTGAAGTGGTTAATTACGCGAGCATCGAAGAGAAAGCGATCCACGCCCTTCCAATTGTCCAGATCGTAAGCCGTGAAGTGTTTGCAACAGGCGGAGGCTTGAAGGTGGCCCCTCAACTTGCCGCCGTGGAAGGAGTCTCCTTGGAGGCCTCTGACGTAGGAAACTGCGTAGCGAGAAGTGAGGAGAGGGTCTTCGCCGGGTGTCTCTTGCCCTCTGCCCCATCGCGGGTCCCTGAAGATGTTGATATTGGGAGCCCAGAAGGTGAGGCCCTGGGCCTGGGCTGCATTATAGATTGCGCGGGCTTCGATCCCAATGGCGCGTCCGATTCGGTACCAGAGGAGGGAGTCGAAGGTGGCTGCACTGAGGATGACCTGAGGGAAGCTGGTGGCGGAGGAGATGGAGGCGTTGAAGTGGATGCCGGGGCCGACGTTTCCTACGCCGTGGAGGGCCTCGCTCCACCACTGGTAGGCGGGGATGCCGAGGCGGGGGATGGAAGGAGCGGTGTTGACGAGTTGGGAGAGTTTCTCTTGAAGTGTAAGTCTGGAGAGAAGGTCTTTGGTTCGTTGAGGGATGGGGAGTTTGGGGTTGCAGAATGGGTAGGATTTGGAGGCAGGATTGGACCAATCGCAAGCGAATGGTGGGTTAGATGAGTGAGCAGTGTGAAGAGTCAGGAAAATGATGGCTGCAAAAGTGAAGCTGCTGGCCATTGCTACACTCCCACTTCTCAATTATTATTCCCTCCCACCATTTTATATCCCATCTTTTTCACCTTATTTCTCAAGACAAACAAAAAAAGATAACAATAGTTCGAAAATGTTGTTTTGAGAATATTTTAATACTATTTAATTGTTATTTTATTATTGATTCAAAATCATTCCATAATTAATTATAAATATTATGGATCAATAAGAAAATGATAGTGTTAAAATATTAGAAAAAAAATATTTTCAAAATATTATTATCCAAAAAAAAAAGTACAAGTGTCAGGAAGAAGAAGAAATACAAAGGTTATACTGCAGGGGTGAAGATTCAAACTACATGTTAAGAAATTACGTAACTTTCAAGCGTCTCATGATTTTCTATTATTTTGAATTGGTATCAGTCAAATTTATAATGATGCCTTATTTTTATTTTCACAAGTCGATGTATATTTTAGACTTGATAATGCCATTGATATGAATAACTAACAAAATGTACTCAAGCATTGTACTTCTCAATATAGCCCCATATTATCTTGCACTCATGTAGTAGATAAAAAGTGTACGTAAGAAAAAATGTATAGGTCAAATTGCTCATAAAAGCTTTATAAGTTAAGGTTATATCTGTCAGGACCATTAAATTATGATTTTAGTGGAAGTCATGTGTGGTCAAGACGGAATGTAAAATTCAGAAAGTAGAAGATAAGTGTGAGCAGTAGAGTGGACCGTTCGGTTTTAACGGTAGTATTTAAATTGGGATTTTTAAATCTGGTGCTACTTTTCTGCATGCATCCTTCTTCTCCAAATTGTTGAACCTAATTTTCTCCTCATTCTCTTTAGAATCTTCCTTCCTTCTCTCTACAAATTTTAACCATTTTCTTCCTCTGATCACCAATCAACCATCGTCTAAGCATTCTTGGTGTAAAGAGCTTTCTTTTGCACCGATCAAGTTGCTGTTTGAAGCTGGTAAGTTAAAATTCCCCTCGTCCTTTGAAGACTCATGTGTTTTTGATGCATGCAAACACTATTTGGCTTGCATGTGTTCATTAATTCCTTCTCTGACACTGTTCTCTACCTTTGATTATGGTTGGTTCTTCCTCACCAGTCAAAATCTTATAAGAAGTCCTAGAAGTTGCTGACAATCTTGTTAATACTGTGGAAACATAGAAGTTAACTGGGTTTCGAGGTAAGGGAAGCTTGTAATTTAATTATGATTATATGTTATGAATGATTACATGATTGTGTGATGCTACATTTGATGATTTGGTTGATAATGGAACATGTATGTTGTAGTAGGATTATTGGTATGAAATGGCATGAACTGGGTAGGGATAAGGTATAATCTAGATTCTGTAGTATTCTGCAAAATTTTGTAATTGTCGCCGAAAGGTCATTAGTGACCGTTCGGTCTGTTGTATGTGTTCGGTCTTAATTGAGTTCTTCCTTGGTAGAACCTCAGTTAATGACCGATCGGTCTTATATTATGTATCATAAAGTACAGTGTTCGGTCTAAGTATTATTCTACTTCTTTTACTTGGTAGTCAGCCTAGTCAAGGGATTCAAATAAGTTAAGTACTTAACATTATATTCGCCTTTAGTATGTGAATGGATGTTAGGTAGTTTTCGTGGTCGGCCTTATGTGTGTGTGTGTGTGTATCTTCATATCATTTTAGAGTGTCCAGTCTCTTCAGTGTTCGGTCTTAGACTAGCATTCGGTCTCTTCAATGCTCGGTATTAGACTAACATTCAGTCTTAGTAGTGCTCGGCCTCGTACCAGTACTCAGTTTCTTCATAGTAGTCAGTCAGCTACTAGTATTCGGGGTTAATAGTGTTCGATCTCAATAAATGGTGTTTGACTTTGAGTCTTAGTGTTCGGCCTAGGCTTCTTAATGTTCGGTTTAAGGTCTTAGGGGTCGATTCAATGAAGTGGCTAGCTTGGTAAATAGTGTTTGGTCATGTTGGTCTCTAAGGAGTGTGACTCTGTTCGCTCTTGTTCATAAACATTATGATATCTCTTTCGGTCTTGTTCATGATTAGTATTTTATTATACAGTTCTGTTTGATTGAATTGATAGTTAAGTATGATGATATTAAAGAGTGATATGAATGGAATAATATGGATGTGAAAGAGAATTCCAAGGAGAAATATCTCATGACTGGTTATGGAATGGTAAAGTATGAATGTGGACAAAGCTTAGTTGGCATTTATCCTGATATTCCGTGATTACTCATTCTTACGTAGAGAAGAGTAACTCATGTGTGGGAATGACAGGAGGTCCTAGTCCATAAGGTTAACTTGGGCGAGGTATAATGGACTAACCTTGGGTGGCAGCTGTTGAGGTCATCCCACCTATTACATCACCCGAGTGCACAAACGTCGTAGCTACATAATTCATACAATCCGGATGAGTCGAGTTAGTGGTCGGTCATTACATGTATACTTTGTTTTGGTTATGTTTTGAAATATATGTATGTTTGTTGTATGATATAAATGAATCTCCACGTCCTTATGATTAATTAAATTACATAGGTTTACCCTACTTCTTGTTTTGTCTATTGTTTGTCCGTTCGGTCTTATTTCTTGTTACAATGATCATCCTGTGAGTGTGAGCAGAGGGGATGAGTGCTCGCTGGAGGAAGCGCTGGAGAGTGAACATCCTGAAGTTTAGTGGTAGGACCGTTTGGTCAATAATTGAGTATTATATCATGAGTATCACCGTTCGGTTTATATAGTTTTGTATAACTGTTCTGTATAAGAATATCTTTTGTAATACCATTTGGTTTAAACGTGGCTTTGTAACCGATCGGTTTATTCATATACTTTGTATCAAACTTGTATTCCTTGTATATTTTAAACATTCGATATTTTAGAATTTTCTCATAACTCCTATTGTAAGCTTATTAACTGTCCTTTTATATTATTATATGTTAACTCCTTTGTATAGTTTCCATCTATATTTATTGGGATGTTACAATCACTAAAAAGAATTCTTTATAAATTAAAAAAAAAGAGATAATGGCTTATAAAAATCTTTACATACATAAAAAATATTTATTGAATGAAATCTATACCAATGAAATTGAGTCAAATTTAAATTTAATTAGTTAAGATCATACTATCTAATTGAATCAAATCAAATTCAAATAAAGTTAAAAAAAATCATATTTGAATCAATATGATATTAAACTTTGGTATAAGTTAATGAATCAAGTCTCATTCAAATTAAGTCAAGTTGGGTTAAGGCAACTTTCGACTTATACTTGACTAATTCGAATTATACTTGGATTAAGTTTATTAAGTGTTTAAAATATTTATAAAGATAATACCTTTAATTAAATGTTTAAAATTAATATAATTTTAAATATTTGTTTTTTCTAATAAAATAAATAAAAAATATTTTAAATTATTTAAAACCCACTAAGAATTAACCTTTTTTCAGTATTCTTAAAAATAAAAAATCAGAGTTAACTCTCATTAGATTTAATATGATAAAAATTTTATTTATAAAAAATTTCAAAATTTGACATGATAATTATTAATTTTTAAAATTATAATTATCGACTAAGTTCAAGACTTAAAATTATTATAAAAATATATATATAATAGGTAGAGATGTAGATATAAACAAAATGGTTAAGAAAATACTGGAATGGAATGGGTCAAGTTTCAGCTCATAAGTGTAGAGATGTGAACATAAAAAACGGATTTAAAAAGAAAAGGGTGTTGCTCCCTCCACTTCTCCGTTTGCTCCCTCCACCTCCCCAACTTTTTGTAATTTTTTTTAATTACAAAAATAACATTTTCTTATACCTTTTTTAACCTTTTTACTTTTTTATTTTTAATGTTATTTACCTTTGTAGCATGCTTGCATCAATTACACACTTGAATAGGTCTTGCATGAGCAAAGGGTGAATCACTTCTTATATGACCTTCGCATGGCATTGACATTACTGCTTCAAAAGCTTCAACTAGCAATGATACTTTTTGTTTCCCCTGCTGGAGCAAGTTTTGTGACAACTTGTCTCAGTGCGAAATCAAGCATCCATTCCTCTGCATCTTTTCTTTCATCTATTATTTGGTGCTTCAAATCATCTTTCTCCGGTTCTACCTCAGAAACTAAGGGCAGAAAATTTGACTTTCGTTGGTTGATCTTTCTCATTTCTTCTTCCTCTTCTAAAGGTCTCTTCCGCTTAGTTCTCCATTGCCAATTCTTGCTTGTGTGTTGTTCTTCACCACTTGTGCTTCTAAAGTATAATAATGAACTTTTTCAAATATAATAACCAAAACAAGGCAAAGCCAATTCAAGATTTAAAGTACAATGGATAGAATGAAGTGGCGGCTTATAAAAACTTAGAAGAGTTATATCCCGTAAACCTAAAACAATGGAAGGTGTACTTCATGAATAATCATTATTTTTAAGAAGGTCTACTAATGAATAATACATCTTGATGTTAAACGGATATGCCACATCTATTAACGGATGTGGCCACGTTCGTTCAAGGTTTATTTTTTTTTTTATTTTTTAATTTATTAATTTATTATATCACTAGTGCAACAAACAGAAACGACACCAGTTGTTTTTGACAATATGCTTCGGTTTTTGAACCGAGGCATATACCAACGAGGTAAAAAAGTGAGAACTTTTGATCTCGGTTTAAACCGAGGTAACACGTCAAAGGTTTGTGCTTCAGTTCAGGCCAGAACTGATGTCAAAGCCTTTTGTTTTTTTTTTAAATCATGTGCCCTCTAAACTGCCAACCCAACCCAAAAATACATCGTTGGGCTACTGGCCCAAAAGGTTCACTCCAAGTCTGCCAAAACGGAACTGTCATCGTCAGCCACCTTGACACCCATGGCCACCACCGTTAGCGCCTCCCTCGCCACCACTCGCGTGATCAAAGGACAACCCAAAATCAAATAACGAACGGAAAACCCCAAATTAAGAGACGAAACCCATATCCCAGCCATCAATCTTAACCAAAATTACAAGATTAAAACACCATAACAGGAAAGACCCCAATTTCAATTTTAATGAAAAAATTTCAATGAAACCCTACATCTCAAATCGCAGAAGAAATCAGATCATCATAACAGAAACCCCAAAATTGAAGAACAACCTAAACCCTAAATCGAATAATTAGCACCAACAAACTCAGACTGTCGTTTTTTACGCTGCCGTCATCGGATACTCATCCCTTCAACCTCGTCGTCGTCGCCAGAGGTCACTCACGACACATCGTCGTCTTCTCTCGCCACCGCGACGCCGGTTGCACATAGGCTCGGTTAGAACTGAACCTGCGTTTGCTTTGAAGGAGGAAAGCTTCTGCGATCCCACCACCATGGGAACGCCGACTAAGAAACTAGAAAAGAAAATCCTCCCTACGTTGAACCAGAACAAAAGAAAAAAATTGAAAAGGGAAAGAAGAGAGTGGCGCTACCTCTACCTCTTATTGCATCGCGAGCCAGAAAAAGAACGAGAAAATGGGAAGGGCTACCAGTGCAACGAAGGACCCTGAAAGTCCATCGTGAATCGCCATCGAACTTCGAGAACCCGCTTGAGTCGTGCTTCTGCAATGCCGCCGTGACGCACTCGCATGGCCGTCGTTCAACCTCCATGGCCGCCGTTCAACCTCCGTTCACCATAAACCTTCGTTCAACCTCCATGGCCGCTGCTCACCAGAAACCTCACTTCACTCCCAACGGACACCACTTGCTCTTCCCTCTAGAGGCGACACACTCGCAGGCGACGAGGAGGTGGCAGTGGCTCCCGGCGGTAGTATTTTGGCGAACAAAGAGGAATCTACGTGGAGGGGGAGATTTTGGAGCCGCCTGGTTGCTCACGAGAAAAGAAGAGGAAAAGGGGAAGGGGGCGACCAAGGAAAGATAAAGCACATTTACGCGTCTGGAGGAAAGATAAAGCACCTTTACTACCTTGGTTAACCAATAATAAATCACTATATGCATCGGTTCTCCCAATAACTGATGTCGTATGGTACCTGACACATCACTTATGGCCTCGGGTCCCCAGCTGACCGAGGCATAGAGCAAAATTCAAATTTTAGGCATTGGTTCACTGTGAACCGAGTCATAAAAGTTCACTTTATTTACAATTATGTCACTATGTTTTAATATGGTTCGGTTCTGCTAAAAACGAGGTCTATTGTGCGATTTTAAATCCAGTTTTTTTACTAGTGTATTTTAAATTAATATATAGATATTATTTAAATTTTTTTTATATAATTATATATAAGTTAATTATATTTTATTTAATAAAATAATTATTATTAATTTAATTAAATTAATTTTTGTTTTACTTTGATTACTTATTATTATTTAATTGATTATTTAAATTTTTTTATTTGATCAGTTAAATGTGGCCACATCCGTTGAAGGTTTTTTTTTAGTTTTTATTTTATTAATTTATTATATTTTAAATTAATTTATAGAATATTTAAATTTTTTTGTTTTTTATATATACAAATAAAAAACATTATTAAAATAAAATATAAAATAAAAGAATAAACTAAAGTAACAAAAAAAAATTAAAAAATGTAACCTTCTACGGATGTTAAATTCAGTCACGGATATCAACATTCGTGAAGGTGAAACGAATGCTGACATCCGTTTTACTGAAAGGACAAATTAACCTAAAACAAAAACTTTACTTAAAGATAAAATAGGAATAAAGAGATAAAAGAAAGAATAAAAGTGGAATGGGGAGGTGGAGGGAGCAAAGAGTGGAGGTGAAGGGAGCAACACCCAAAAAAAAATATGAATGAACTAAGTCGTGCATATAGTTGTGAACAAAATAAGTAGTTCAACAAGAAGCACCAAATGGGTCAATCCCATATCCCATTGCTGACTTTTTTTATATTTTATTATTATCTTTTACTTATTGTTATTATTGTTGTTATTTATTTGTTATTTCGAAAATATATGTTTTCCTATTTTTTAAAATGTTTAATTATTTAGATAGTCTCGATTTTTAAAATGTTTAATTTTTTTTTGTTTCAATTGAGTTTTTATTTTTGAAAATTTGAAACAATTAGGTTATTTTTGTTAGTTCCGTACTAACACCATTAAAATGATGTCATGTGTAAGCTCGTGGTCCTTGTATTTTTATTTTATTTCAATTTGGTCCTTGTATTTGTATTTTGTTTCAATTTAATCTTAATTTGTTTTAAAAATTAAACAATTTTGTCCTTTCTCAAATTCAAACAAAATTTAATTTATATATAAATATATAAAATTATTTTTATTAAAATTGTATTTTTATTAAATATTTTTAACAAAATATATATAAATATTAATTATATTTTTTAAATATACTTATAAGAGTTAAAAATAATTCTATGAAAATCCTAATTAATATGGAATTTATAAAAAAAAAACTAACAAATGACTAATACTATTGTGTTTTATGATAAAGTGGTATGTACAATAGTTTACTTTATTGAGTATTATTTTAATTGAATTTTAGTTAGGAAATTTAAATACTATTTTTTAAATACTATTTGACTTTTTATGTTTTTACATTGTTAATATATGAAATATAGTTTTGTCTTAAAAATTAAATAATTAAAATATTAAATTAAATATAGTTTTTTTTCAAAAGGTTTCTAGAAAGTTAACTCACTGTAATTTTAAAAGATTTAACTAAATAAAATAATGGTATATATTTTTTCAAATTTTTATCTTTAAATTTGTGTTTGTTAAGTAATTTTTTTTAATGAAGTATCCCAAATCTTAATGTTAACTTCATAAATATTTTATGAATTATTGAAACAATATTAAGATTGTTTTAGTGTAGATTAACTTCACAAAAATATTTATCATTAAAATGTTAATTTTTATAATATGCTCATTTGATTATTTAGGTTAAATAATTTTATTTGTTGTTTAATTTTATAAAAAACTTTTAAATAATTTTTTTATTTTTATTAGTCATAATTTAGTTTTTGTTTTAAAAACTTTAATATAATAAAATTATTTTTTTAGTATTACATAAATAAAAATATGTTTTATGTTAGTTTGTAACTTTTTTATCTTTTTAATAAAAATATTAATTTGTATAAATCTTTTTATAAAAATTTATATACAAATTAAATTTTATTTAAATTTAGAAGAGAAAAGATTATATAACTTCTTAAAATATTAGAACTAAAACAAAATAAAAATATAAAACTAAATTAAAACAAAATAAAAACATATGCAATGCCAACACAACATCAACTTAAGAATGACAATTTAAAAAAAAAAAGTTAAAAAATAAAAAATAAAAATAAAAATAATGAAAAAAATATTTAAAAAACCACGACGCATGACAACTTTTAACTTTGTTAATATGAAATTAAGGATAAAAGCTTAAATTTTAAAATTTTTAAAATGTAAGAACCGAACAAAAAAAATAAGGGAATTATTTGAACAAATTCATCAAAACAGCACTATCTGAAATGATTAAACAAAGGTTCAAACCTTACCGCCTCATTACCACTGTCAGCCTCCACCGTGCCTCTTAGCCGGCGAATTCTCCGTCCATATTGTCGCCGGAGACCGCTCCCTTCACCGCGCCACTCAATCCGTCAAACGCATTACCACCGGACGCCGTGGCCGCCAGACGCGGTTCATCTTCTCCGCAACCTCAACCTCGACGAAGGAGTCGCGCAAAACGCCATTGTCTCCAAGTTTCCGAGTCATCGTCCATATAGTCGCCGGCGACCGCTGCCTGTACCATGTCGCACAGCCACCGAATCCTGCCCAGTTGGGTTCAATCACCACCGCGTCACTTCTCTCATGGTCGCCGTCATCTGCTCTGTTAAGGTCGAGAGCCACCACAACACTTTTTTAGGGTTCGAGATTTGTATTTTGGGGTGTGAACGAACCTATAAAAGGGGTACGAAATTGGTTGGTAGAGACACACCCAGAGTGACAGCTTTAGAACTCGAGAGTGGTAGAAAGTGGGTACGAGAAGTGAGGGTTCGAGACAAAGGGAGACGCGGAAGTGCGAAGCTAAGTGGTTCGAGTGAAAGGGAGACGCCGAAGTGCCAAGCTAAATGAAAGAGGTTGCGACGTGAAGAAGATCAAGTTCCAGGTATGGGGAGCTATTTCGATTTTAATTGGTTGTTCGAATATGTTGCAGCCTGTATTTTTCTCTGAATACAAGTTTCCTCTGTGTGTTGTGCGAATTGGGAATAGTTCTTGGGTATCATTTTTCTGGAAAGGGGAATGGGGATTTTCTGGTTGGTAAATATATATTAGTGTAGTGGTTTTGTGATGTTTATACCGTGACTGTGTGGGCTTAATTGTTTCTCAGGTGCAGCAGGGGTGTTTATTATCTCATTAGTATTTTAAAACTGTGAGCAATCTTATTTGACTATCTATAGTGGACATGATGATAAGCTAGAAATTTGTATATGTTCTGCTGGGTTATAATACGTTTAAACTGGAATTGATTTGTGGGTCTGGAAGGTGTGAGTTTACTGATATTAATTAGATCTGGATGTCTATATTCTGATAAGAATAAGAGGGATAAGATGTTATTCCTAGTTTGAAATTGGGTAATTATGGTGTGTTATTTCTGGTTGGACTAGATATACATATTATTGTAACAAATAACATTGGTGTAGTATTTCAAGACATGATTGCATGAGTTTCTATGATTCTAAGGTATATTAGAGGTGATTATCGAACTCTTTTTGGTATTATAAATTTGTGAGCACTCATAGGGACTAGTATATACTATTATTGTCTGGAGTTATAATGTTAACAAGTCTGAATCATGGAAAACTGGTACAAGAATCTGTTTGCTGAAAATGCTGTCTTGAATTTATATGTGGGAAAAAGTGGGAGTTCCTGTGCTTAAATTGATGGTCATTAAAGTGGTTTAGGGTATTATACTGTAGGTTGCATCCTTCTATGCTTAAGTTCTGGTATGTGGTGTGAAATATAATGCATGAAATTATTAGTGTAGAAACAAATGTCACGATGTTATTTTAATTAATATAAGAGTTATGGTCTATTTCACTGGTTTTGATAGTGCACAATTAGGTAAGTAAAACATGATTTTTGTGTGGTATGTATTAGATATTTTAGAGGTGTTAATTATAGGTTAAAATCTGGTATGCTATTTTGAATGTATATGCTGAACTTATGATGTTAAATGCTGAATGATTTGGTGAGTTAATGCTTGATAAGCATGGAGATAATCCTACAGGAATTTTATAACCAGAATGAATGTTGAATGTTCAAAATAGAGGTAATGGGTGAATTGAAATGTGATGTTTGGCATTCTATTTTCAGAATAAATTAATTGGGTGCATAAGTTATTGTAGGTGTTCAAATGTGAATTGTAATCTTGAAGTTAGCATGTTTGTTACCCAATCTGATATTGAAGTGATCATTGTGTGATATTAGTGTAAGTTTAATGTATTCTAGAGAAGATTCTAAAGGATTAAAGCTGGGGTGCAAAAAGTTTAGGTTCTGTTATACTAAATTCTGTTATATGGTACTTTGAATGAAAATAGAGGGAATTAGGTTTGGTATTAGTTGGAATCAACTTTAAACTCTGAAGGGATGTTATTCTGTAAGATTAATATAGGATATTGTTGTTTGAAATTCTGAATTAGCTTGTGAATTTTCTTGAAACTGGGCTGCAGAACTGAAATGCTTGGTTGTCTGAATATGGTATGCTAAGAAGTGTTATTATGGATGAACGTGCATGTGTTAAAGTAAACTAAGTAATAAGGATGGTATGAACTGATATATGTGCAATTGAATTACTTTAGTTTGTATAAATTGTGAAACCTGAGATTACTACGCAGTAGTATAATTTTCAATCTGTTTTGATATGGGGATAAATGAGTTAAAGCTTAACAGTAAGTGATAGATGCTGGTTTTTGATGTTCAGAATTGTGAATAATGGGGTATTGGATTTGGAGTAAATTTTGGTGTATATTTATTGAAGTAAATAAAGTCGTGTGTGATGATGAGTGTTTATTTTATATAGTGGTTAAAGTGCTATGCTTAGATGTTGTAAGGTGTGTTGTGGAAATTTGGGTTAGGGGAGATAGTAGTGCATGTTTAAAGATGCTGGCATAATAGTGTAAGTGTGAGCATTAACTCTATGACGTGGAATGTTTTCTTTAATTTGGTGTTGTTAGTGATTGTTTCAAGGTGTTTTGAATGGGGTTAGTGCATACAAGTTGTCCAAAATGTAGTTGAATGTTTCCAGTAATCCTAAGTGCATTATAGTAGTAAGTTGTTGCAGTACGTTAGAGCTGAGCGGCACTTTATACCGCTGGGCAGTGGGCCGTTGGGCGTTGGAAAGGTCTCATTGGGCGGGAGCATACAAGAATGCTGAAGTCGATGATATGAAATTGATGACGTGAGAGGGATGTGCTTTGGGGGAGCTTAAACATTCATCTGAATTTTATGAAAGAAATTTCTTTATAAGTTTAATTTGATGTTTTAATCTATTGGATGTATGAATACTTGAGTTTTAAAGTTGTAATAAAGTTTAGTTCTTTTGGAGTTGTTAACTTTGTCTTCATAAAATTTTTGACTTTGATGTGCTTAAGTGACTCCTAAAGTTTGGATGTTACAGTTTATTTCTCTCTCCTATTACTATTCCTTTGAATGAGGTTAAGAAAGAGGACCCTCTCATGTTATGTTATCTCATGTCTATAGGTTTGCTTCTTGTGTTGATGCTGATTCCTATTGATGAAAATAGCAAATTCGGTCGAAAATTATCCACGTACTTGTTTCTGTTTATAGTATGAAAATTTGATGTCAAAAGTCGTGATTAAGTTAGTATAAGCTTTTGTATTTTCTTTTTCTTATTGTGACACTGGGCTTGAATCCCTTACTTTTCTGGTCAAATAAAATGTTTCTTTTTTCAGAAAAAAATGGTACAAACATTTTGTTCTGCATAAAATAGTACTCTTCTGACACGACATACAGACATCAGACTTTCGGGTCAGGTGGATCCAAGTGGAACACAATCCTGGTCCTACACATACCAACATCATACACAAGCAGTTGATATGTGTTTTCAATCCAGAACTACAAATGCAAAGAAAAATATTGAAGTTAGTGGTGAACGATTCTTCGAAGAGACTACAAATACTTGTGGAGGAGAAGCTGATATCCCTGTTAAGGTCATGCGAAACGTGCATGCGGCTGCACCAAATTCAAGCCCAAATAATCACCCATGGACTCCAAAGCAATGATTACGTCACCCCTAGTTTCATCACGGCGTGCGCACGTCTCGGTAGAATGGGTCACGCTGGGAGAGTGTTCAACACAATGGCGCAACCAAACGGCGCCACGTGGAATGCCATGTTTCGAGGCTTTGCCCTATTGGAGTGTCCCTTTGAAGTTGTCGTTTTGTTCATGCAAATGCATCGCGCTGGTGCTTCGCCGAACTGCTTCACTTTCCCATTGGTGATGAAGTCATGTGCTCAGGCGAACGCGGTTAGAGAAGGAGAGCAGGTTCACTGCGTGGTGGCCAAACGTGGTTTTAAGTCGAACGCGTTTGTGGGAACTGCATTGATTCACATGTACTCTGTGAGAGGGGAGGTGTTCATCGAGGATGCTTATAAGGTGTTCAGCGAAATGCACGAGAAGAATGTCTTTGCTTGGACTGCGATCATCGCTGCTCACGTGGCGTGCCGTGACATGGCTTCCGCAAGGCGTCTTTTTGACCTGGCGCCGCAGCGTGACGTTGTGCTGTGGAATGTCGTCGTTTTGGGATACATCGAATTGGGGGACATGGTAGCCGCGAGAGCGCTGTTTGATAAAATGCCGAACCGCGATGTGATGTCATGGAACTCCGTTTTGAACGGTTATGCCTATAACGGTGAGGTGGAATCGTTTGAGAAGCTGTTTGATGAAATGCCTGAGAGGAATGTTTATTCCTGGAATGGGTTAATTGGAGGGTATGCTCGGAATGGGCTCTTTAACAAAGTTTTGGAGTCTTTTAAACGGATGTTGATGTTACCAAAACAAAAAGGGGAAGGTGGTGATTTTGTGGTCATTCCCAATGATTACACAGTTGTGGCAGTGTTGTCCGCATGTTCCAGATTGGGGGACCTTGAGATGGGTAAGTGGGTGCATGTTTATGCAGAGAGTAGTGGGTATAAGGGCAACATGTTTGTTGGAAATGCTTTGATTGACATGTATGCAAAATGTGGGGTTATAGAGAAAGCACTTGATATGTTTAATTGGTTGGATGTGAAGGATATAATAACTTGGAACACCATAATCAATGGCCTTGCCATGCACGGTCATGCAGCTGATGCTTTAAGTTTGTTTGAGCGGATGAAGAGCATGGGAGAGAAGCCGGATGGTGTTACATTTGTTGGGATTTTCTCTGCTTGTACGCATATGGGGTTAGTGAGAGATGGGTTTCTGCATTTCCAATCGATGGTTGATAATTACTCAATTGTGCCTCAGATTGAGCATTATGGTTGTATGGTGGATTTGTTGGGAAGAGCTGGTCTTATAGATCAGGCTATGGATTTCGTGAGAATGATGCCAATAAAACCGGATGCAGTTATATGGGCAGCACTGCTTGGGGCTTGTCGGATGTATAAGAATGTGGAAATAGCAGAAGTGGCACTTGAGCAACTCATTGAACTTGAACCCTACAACCCTGCAAACTTTGTCATGCTTTCAAACATATACAAGGATCTTGGAAGATGGGAGGATGTTGCCCGGTTGAAGATTGCAACGAGAGATACCGGGTTCAAGAAATTACCGGGATGTAGTGTTATTGGGTGCGATGATACTGTGGTGGAATTCTATTCCTTGGATGAGAGACATCCTGAGACAGAGAGTATATATCGGACATTGAAGGGATTGACGACTCTGTTAAGATTGAATGGATACGTCCCAAATCTTTTGGATGTTGCTCATGGAAACTGAATGAGTAGGGAGGTATCTTGATGATACCCAAATCTTCATGAACTGGCTCAGCATTTGAAAGACCTAATCAGTTCTACAGACCAACATCAATTCTTCAAATTCAGGGTCTATTTTGAAACAGTGGAAGAGCCACGTGGCAAAATCACATAGTCTTTCATCCTGCAGCTGCTTGTTGTCAAACTCAGTTATTGTCAAATTCTTGGTTGGTTGATTCTCCTCACGCTTCTCGTCCTCTCTCTCAGCCAAGCACTCTTGTTCGTTTCTCTCTCCTATTGCTCTTCCCTTGAATGAGGTTAAGAAAGAGGCCCCTCTCATGTTATGTTATCTCAGGCTTATATTTACTTCTCGTGTTGATGCTGATTCTTATTGATGAAAATAGAAAATTCGGTCGAAAATTATCCAGGTACTTGTTTATAGCATGAAAATTTGATGTAAAAAACGGTGATTAAGTTATTATAAGCTTTTGTATTTTCTTTTTCTTCTTGTGATACTGGGTTTGAATCCCTTGCTTTTCTGGTAGAATAAAATGTATCTTTTTTCAGAAAAAAAAAATTGGGTGCGTTTCAGGTACATATGCAAGCACATTTGCAGTGAATTTCCCGTCATTCTTCATGTGGAAGATATGAAGGCCTTTCATCCCAATCGTGCTTATGGTTTGCCCCTTACTCTTAACTCAAGTTTGACTTCTGAATATTTTTCTTAGATGAAAGTGTATCTTTGTTCTCTCTTGCAATTTTGTTGCCCGAAAAGTGTAACTTGTAACCTAAAATGGTTGAAGGAGACCATTCTAAGGTTTGACATAAATAATGTTTTAATTTAGAAATTGCAATTAGAAATATCTACTTTCGCTGATGCCCTTGCTGGTATGAGAGCTCATCAGAAGATGGCTGAGTTTTTTATTCCACCACCTGAAAGCTTCGGATTCTTGCTTAGGGGATCACGCTTCTTATAGCTAGCTTTGTTGCTTTCCGTTCTTTGTCTTTTTCCTTTCCCTTTGTACCAAGAAAAAGAACTAGCTAGTTTGAGGAGTGGATAAGCGACGTGATAGTGCTGATATTGTTCTAAACAGATTTATGCAAGTATTCATTTCGAAATGAAATAATTATTCATTTAGAGAATAAACGTTGCATAAATAAGACGAGGTGTCCTGAATGAACCAATTTATTTCTTATCCTTTGGCAGAGCTAGATCTGAAACATGATAGCAAGTTTTAAGCTATCATATCTCTCTACGGTGATGATTTCTAAGTTATCTGTGTTTTATTATTAGTAGTTCATCAATATTAACTATAGCATGCCTCTTCAAACCAGGTGGGAAGCTATTTCTGAGTTTTTCGAGGGCTGTCAAGTTCACCCCAATATATTTTGGGGAATTTTCGGGTATGTTTTTTCGTTTAAATGTCAACTTGCCACCTGCCAGTGATCTCCTTTACATCTATTTTTCAGTTTCAGTAATCAAAGGGATTTTGCATGATAATGAAACTAATTTTCTTAATTCAAACTTGAAGTTGTTCAAACAATTTCACTAGTCAAGGGGGTTTTGTATGATGAATGGATTCGACAAGATGGAACAATAGAAAAAAACCGTTTCTAAAATGTCAAACCAATTTGAGAATCAGTTTGGTAAATAATATGGAAGGTCAGTTTTGTCTGGTTCAGCTTAAAATATTTGCTATTGACTGGGAAAAGGTGGACTCGATTGGAGGATGCATGAATTTACAGTCAAACATTGTTTTTTGGACAGTAATCATCTGACTGGTCTACCAGTATGAAGCTTAAATTACATTGGAGAAGTTGATATCTGGCACTAATGTTTTACACGGGTTATATTTTCTCTTCTTCAGATCTTCGATACCCTTTAAACATCCACTGCATGTGGTGGTGGGTAGACCAATTGAACTCGAGAAGAAAGGGCAAGTGGCTACAGCTCACGCAAATGGGGAAGAAATACAAAGGTTAATACTACAGGCGTGGGGATTGAAACTACCATGAAATTATGTAATTTTCATGCGTCTCATGCTATTTGATTTTCTATTATTTTTAATTGGTATGTCTGTCAAATTGCTAATCATGCCTTATTTTTATTTTCACAAGTCGATGTACATTTTAGACTTGATAATGCCATTCATATGAATAACTAACAAAATTTACTCAAGCATTATACTTATCAATATAGCCCATATTACCCTGCACTCATGTAGTAGATAAAAAGTGTACATTAAAAAAAAAAATTGTATAGGTCAAATTGCTCATAAAAGCTTTATAAGTTAAGGCTATATGTAAAAAAGAAATCTTTAAAAATGAAAATGAAAAGAAAAAGTAATATCTTTAAAAAAATCTTTATATACATAAAAAATATTTATTGAGTGAAATCTACACTGAAGTTAGTATGAGTGGGATTGAGTTAAATCAAATTTAATTAATTAAGTTGAGAATATATCAAGTTTATAAGGTTAAATCTAATTAAAGTGGAGTTGAATCAAGTTTAAGCAAAGTTAAGACGAATTATGTTTGAATCAATTTAAGGTCGGATCATGGTATAAGATAATACAAGTTAGGCCGAATCAAGTTTTGTTCGAGTTAAGATGGGTTAAGACAAGTTTCAACTCATATTTAACCAATTGAAATCATGGTTGGATTAAGTTAAGTTGGTTCATACCTATGTCAATATAAATAGAGTTGGATTGAGACAAAGTCAAGTTACTTGGGAGTAGATCCAGGTTAAGTTGAATCGGATTAGACTTATGTTATGTTGGATTAAGTTTAGGTATTGACTAAGGTCAAGTTGAGTTTATTTAATTTTAGGTTAGACTAAGTTGGATCAGTCAAAGATCAAGTTGGGTCTCAACCAAGAAAAAATAGGTTGGATCGAATTGAGCCAAACAAGTTGGGTTAGATTGAGTTGAATATATAAAGATTGGATTGGGATGTGCTCGTGTTAGGTTGAATTAGGGTAGTTGACGTAAGTTAGGATGCAAATGAGTCAAGTTGAGTTAAAATTAGTCAAGGTTAACTAAGAGTTAACTTGTGTTAGTTTGAGTCGAGTTTAAGTTAGATGAGAATGATTTAAATTTGATAAAGCTTAAGTTGAGTTTAGTTAAAATAAGTTAAATTGTCCTAAAATTGAACTCAGATTAAGTTAAATTGAGTCCAAATGAGATTGGATTTAAATAAAAAAAAATTGAATCAAGTTAGGTTAACCTAACCTTATAATTAAATTACAAATAATAATAATTAATTAATAATCAATTTATAATTAATACCAAAATATTTAAGTATTAATTTGTAATTTAAAACATTTTAAGAATGCATACAACTTTGAGAAATATTTAAGAATTAATTAATTTAATATTATAGTGGGTGAACTTCACTTTGATGTAACTTTTTTTTGTGAAAGTTTTGAAGGTCGGAATTTTTTCAATCCACTCACTTCATAGTTTCATAAAAAATAACTTTATTAACAAGCATGTTAAAAATATATTTGTTCCTATTTTTATTAATATAGTTATTATGTTATGAAATTATTTGACGTACGATTATTGCTTTCACCCAATAAAAGATGTAAAAACATTTTTTATGACTTGGAGTTTTGATTTAAAACCCTGAGAGATTATATAAGGATAAACTATTATAAAACTAAAACTATTAAGTTAACAGTACATTTTATATCTCAAACTATTAAATATTATGACATTTTACAATTTAAACATTATATGAATTTCCTTCAATATACTTCTTATTTTGTTTTATTATAAACAAAATCTGTACAACGATAGGAAAAGGCGAGAGAAGATCGTGCAATGTTGGACCATATTATTAGGCACTGATTGTAGTGTCTTGGACCAAAAAATAAACTTCCTTCTTACTCTGTGAAATTCCCTTCTGCACCTGCTCAACAATTTTTACCTGCATCCCATTCATTTTTAAAATTTCACTTTTACCCTTTATTCTTTTATATGAAAGTGACCTCTTAGCCTAGTGCGAGCAATTCTATAGCTAAAAAGGATAAACGAAGTGATTCTCAGAAACGATTTGCTCTTTTCAACTCAGATCATCTTTGTTCGAACATAAAATGCCAAGTTTATATAAAAGAAAGATAAAAAAAAAATACGTCTTTCTAAAAAAAGTAATTTTTAAAATAACCATCCACTTAATTTAAAATTAACTCATTAAAAATAGAAATAAATTAACGAGACGAAATGAATTATGACTACCCTTTAGGTTAATAAGACATGTGTATGTAAGTTTAATTAATTTTAAAAATAGTATAAACAATCCAATTTCAAAATATTGAGTTTATTCACTTGCTGACTTTAAAACTTAAAACGGTCAATAGATTAATCTTAACAAAATTATATAAGAATAATTATTAATAAGAAACGAACAAATATTATTAAAGAAATTCTTCAAAATAAATATATCAACCAAAGAACAAAATTAAATGTATTTTTGAGTATTAATATATTTTATTTTACTTTAAATTCTTTGAGAAGTTTGAGCACATGAATAGCAAGCTCTCATGTTCAGATTAAAATAATGAGACGCGTTCTTATCTTAATCCAATTTTTGAAATAAATATAAAATTATGGAAGCTAATCAAATTCGACTATTGAGGGAGCCTAAACAAGCACTTTTTCAAAATTCAATTTAACAGTTTTCATGCACCTTCGTATGACATCACATTTTTAAAACTAACCCATTATTCATGATTATTGGGTTTCTTTATGAATATTTTCTAAAAGTAAATACTTTTTATAAACCAATATTAACTTGTTTAAAAACTAAAAGACAAAGGATTAGATAAGATAAATATGTCACGTCGGAGGTAGGTTAATTAAAACACCTTATCTAATGAAAGTCTTTTTCATCACCAAATCTAAAGTATACTTTATTAATATTTCAGCAGTTAAGTAGTGAAATTTTTTTTATCGACTTAAAAGAAAAATTTAAATTTATATTATATAAGTAAATGAATTTAAATTTATAAGTGAATGTTTTCATAAGATTGAATTAGTTTTTAAACTTACTCGTGAGTAAGATAGAAAAACTATTTTATATTGATTAAAAAGGGTCTCTTATATTCATTCTAAAATTGATATAGAAAGTTATTTTATTAAATCAGATTTGAAACCAATATAGAAAGTCTTTTTTCTATATGTGTTTTTACCAACGACCATCACTACACCTTTTTAATGTTCCTCCACTATAACACCACACAACCACAATGCATTCACTAGCAACCATCACAAGTACATATCTTTGCGCCAATCACCTTCATCGGACAATGATGAACTAGAGCCACCACATGAGCACATTGTCAAAACAGATGTGCACAACTACACAGAACCATTACGAGTGAACACTAGACCTACTACGACCATTAGAACGTGCACAACACCATAGACCATGAGTAAACATCAAAGCTTTTGCAACTACCAAAATGAGCACGACATCATAGAAACACAAATCCACATACCTCGCGAGAATGATGCAGTCATCACCCACAGATTTGCAACATGATAACACCTTCACTAAACAGTCACACGAGCACCATTTGAGCAGCCACCACAAATTCTTAAGTTGTGCTTCCACCTACGTAGATTTGCATTGTTAGCCACTGATGAACCACATATACAACACACTTGAAAACATAAAAAAAACATACCAGGAACAATGTAGAATCAAGCAGCGACATTGACAGTTGTTTCGGTAGGTAGGATCCGAGACTGAACTCTCCAAGCTTCGCCTCGATCTCCCGATCGTCTAACGCATGTCGAAAGGTTTCCACTGAAAGGCCGAACGGTGGTGACCTGCAAGGAAACACTCTGACGCTCAAGTCAGCTAGGTCACAAGGAGATCAAAGTGAATGTAATCAGACCAAAAGTAATTTACTTGGTTGTTAGGTTTGTATTTATAGGCATTAGGCCTAATAATTGGCATTGACTTTCCGTAACTATCGAATCCCCTGTTTCCTTTTCTGTAATATTTGTCCATTAAGACCATTAATTACTCTTCAATGTTGCTTTCTGCGCCTTTCACCACTCAGTCATGTTTCCGATCGGTTCCCTACTATCCTTCGATGACCGACCGATCGGCCTATTCGGTCCACCGCCCTTTGATGTGGACCCGACTGATCAGTCTCTTCCCCACACTACAACAGTCTCTGGTGTGGAGTCGACACTGAGAGCGACAAAGGGAGGAAGGCAAGGACTGTTGCAAGTGATATGAAACTCAGATATTGCACGAGTGTTGGGAGAGATCACGAGGAAGAAACTTAAAGACGATGTTGGGGGAATATGAAAATTTAACATACTATGCTGGTTGTAGTGAATATATGTGCATTTTAAAATTAAAATAGTTGAATATTCCACTTTCTACATCGATTTTAGATCTAATCAATATAGAAAGTCTTTGTAATGTAGTATAGACTTGCCACTACACCCCATTCTATATCGATTATAGGTCCAACTAGTATAGAAGATCTCACATTATCTACAAAATTGCCACTATTTCTCTTTTTATACATGGTAGATTTGAACCAATATAATATGTTGTTATAAAAAGTCTATTTTGAACCAATGACTTCACAATATGATATTAAAGTTATCTGAAGCCTATTATAGTAAAATTTGTTATTTATTATATTTATTGTATAACCATAATCAAACTATTCAAATAGAGACGATCAAATAAATGATATTTCTGTAATAATTCTTGTGGATTTTAAGTTTATAGAAAGTAGCATGGATTCCTAAGAGGTAAGAAAATCACCTATTTTGTAAAAAAATGCTAATATTTAACTTTTACTTCTTATTCTCCTATGTTTTTCTAGAGTATATGAAAAAAAAATTAAGTTCAATACAAATGATTATTTCAATAGAATTATCTTTAATGTCTAATTCTATCTCCTAGGTATATATATTTCAAAGGGAGATAATATATTAGAAATCTCGTATCCATTAAATATAAATGGTATAATTAGACATAAATATACTTTTAAAAAAATAATCATTTTTATTAAAGTCCTAACAAATAATTAATAATCAATCATTATTATTAAGGCATTTTAAAAAAGCAAATACACCATCTCTAGTCCCTACCATACTTTTCACAATCTGATCTTTAAATGAAGAACCAATGGGAATAGTATATACTTTTGTTGAATATGTTTCTTAAAGGAAAAACTATCTCTATAGTTTACGGTTTTCTTTTTTAGACTTTGAACCTTCCTAAATGCATTTACTATCAATAAGTCGTTTTCAAGCTTTTCAATTTATATCCATCCATCCTCTTTTTTTTCAATTGTTACTCCTTAAGATATTTTTAAAGATTTTGTGAAGATATTTTATGATTTTAATTTAAATACGTTGAGAATGTAAAATATTTGTTTATTATCGTTCAACACACACACACAAAAAGGCTATAGTATAGCAATAGTACCTTTCACACTTTTCTTTTATCTTCGTCTTCCTTTAATCTAAACTGTCCTGTTATAAAAAAAATAATCAACCAGCAAGTCGTGATTAATGTGAATGATTGATAGTATAATATTTTTTTTACATTAATATTACATAAAAACAAAACTAAAAGTCGTATTTATAAAAATATGAATTGATAAAGAAAAATGAAATATAAAAATTTGTTTTGTATAGTTTCTTATGCACCATATTCCAAATTAAAGGATTTTTATCTGCCCAATTAAGATAACATTTTATGTAACAAGTTTAAAGAGATCTAATTATTTTTAATTTACTTATTTAAGTACGGTTAAAACTTTTATGATGAATGTGAAATTGTTTCTGGAATCTTTGGTTTAATGTTTTTGTATAATATCTTTCTATGAATCCAATTTATTTGACATGGTTCATTTATAGTGAACTAACAAACATATAAGTTTTTTAATTTGTTTGAAAGTGTTTTAGTGTTTATACATCTACTATTAGTGTGAATGTAATGAAAAATCCACAATTAAAGTTACAAAAATCTTCAAGTCGTCGAATTTTCTTTTTTTATGATATTTAATTAACAATTCATATATTATTTTTTTTTGTGTTTTTGTTTATTTTTCAACACGTGTTTATTGATTTCTTTAATCGAGTTACTTTTTTTATGCCCTCAACACAAATATTTTTATTATTTGTCATAGATTCTTTGGTTATAAAATAAGAATAAGAAAAATTAAACATTTTTTAGTTCTGACGGAAAATTGGAGTTTGTCCATATTCAAAACTTTCACACATTTTAATATTAAATTTTTAAAATAAAGGGATATAGTTTCTTTAACCTAAACATGTTATTTTTTTCTACATATCAAACACTTTTTTCTATTAACATTGAAGCACACAAGTGTTAGATATATAAAAAAAAAGGTAATGTAATTGGATTAAAAGATTGTATTAACTCATTTTTAAAGTTTAGATATTGAAATATCTTAAAGTTTCAAATAAAAACAAATGTCAATTTCACAATCAAAATTTAAAAAAACTTTATTTAAATAAAATTATAGAAAAACATCATACTTCTATATTTGTAGTGATGATTATTAGTTCAAATTAGAAAATAAGAACCCAAGCATGTAACTAAGCACAATAAAATGAAATAAGATATGGATCTTTCAGGCATGTGCATTTCTAAAGTGTGTGAAACATCATAAGTATAATATTTAAACTCTTAAATTTTTAAATAAAAATAATTATTCCTAATTATCAGCCTTTGACCTAACTGTGAAGATTATATAATAAGATTAATAATACAAACTAAAAACAACAATTACTTCAAATATTTGTATCGACCACGTACGGTTATATGCTACAATTGTCTCGTTGAGTAACTTTCATAACTTTTAAAGAAAAACGTTTTAAAGTATTAGAAAAAGGAATCTCAGAATGAAGAGACAACTTCATATTTAGAAAATAGTATAATAGATCATAAGTAAGAATTAAACATGAAATAGAAAAGTATTTGAATATGTTGGAATAATTATTAATTAAAATGATTTTAAACATTATATATGAGAAATAGGATTGTTTTCAATATTTTTTTTTATATGTTTTCACATTATGTTATCGATCTAGATCCAGAGTAAGAAAAAAAAAGAAAAAGAAACTGTGAACAGGTTGGGCCAATTACGCTCCGGATTTGTCCATCATGTCTCCATCATTATTCTTGTTTGGATAATGGGTAGTGTTAATGTTAATGTGACTAAGTGACCCAACCACATTTTCAACCTCATAATAATAATAATAATTATAAGCTTGGGTTTTCTTGTAACTTCTTTAGCTTTCCTTTTATATGAATTATCTAGATTGTATTCATACGGGGAATTATGTGTTTATTTTGCACGTTTGCTTGGAATTCATCAAGATAAACTAATTTATAATATATAAATAAATGTAAATTTTATGTTATATATTAATTAGATTTAACATTCATTTTTTAATATAATATAAGGATTTCACATTGATTAGAAATAAAATTATCTTTTAATATATAAATTAGTGTAAACTTCATTTTATAAGTTAATTTTGTAAGATTGAGTTATACTTAACACTTAAAAAAAAACTCACCTCAGTATTTTCTTTTCTCTTTTTGTTTTCCAGTTTCCCATAGCAAAACCCTGTAGTTGTTCCCAAAGATATCGGAGGGCGTCACAATCACTTGACAAACACCACCTTAGAATTATTTAATAGTGTTTTATGTGGTGTGATAATGTGTATAAATTTTAATTGGACAGTTTATCTAAGTAATCATGAATTTAAGGATGCTTTAAGTAAGATACAAAATTATTATAAAAATAATCTCTACTTATCTAAAATGTACAAAATTTACTTTATGTCTCTTTTTTTTATGATAATACTAGTAAAAAAAAGGTGTTTTTTCATATTTTTAAGTATATGTAATGAATCCCTTTGTGAACAAAACAATCACACCAAAAAATGTACTAATTCAATTGTAATTCTAGACCAATGTCTATAGCATAGGATCTAAAAACATTCTAATTTAAGGTGAATTCTCCACATCCTGGTGAAGAGACTTTTGCATTAAGATTAGGACTCTTTAACCAGATAAAGCATATAAATGCATGTTTACCACCTAACAACATTAGATGATTCAATTGGATCTACAAGACAAATTAACTTTCACTTAACTCGATTTATATATGCAATGGATGAGTAATCAGTTCATCACACATGAAAAGCAAATTGAATCACTAACATATGAAAGAACACTTGTATAAAATAATACTTATACAGAAGTTCAAAGTGCTAAATCCAATCCCAAAACAATGAGATTCAAAAAATCATGGTAATCCTAACATTCAATCCTACGAGTTGTTATTGTGACATTCTCATGTCTCTCCTATTCTAAAATATTTTACAAGTGAAGTGAGATAGAGACCTTAAAGAGAATTCTAAATCTAACTATGGAACTCTACATATAAAAAAAGGGGGGTGTACTCCTTAATTTATAGAATTTTGGGTCTTGGTTGCAACTCTACTCATGGTAGCTATCTTGTGAGCTTTCTTTCCATGGGATTTCCTCAAGGCTCAATCCCTCTTCGTGATGTTTAAACCATAATATATCCTTCGTGGTTAAGTTTCCTCCATTGTTGAGCTCTAGATTGTAATGTTTAATGTTACTTCAAAATAAAGTTTTTTTCGTGTGACTTAGACATTATCCTTGTTCGTTAAGCTATGATGATAAAATTTGAATTCTTTTGGAACTGTCTTTCAGTGCTCAAGCTGTAATTTTGGAATTTAACTTGTTAATCTCTATTTCTTTTAAATGGATTGAAATTCATAAGAAATTGTATTAGTTTGTCACACGTGTTATCCAAATACTTTTTTTCTATATTCTTAAATGTTAGGGGTAAAATACCTTTTATACAATAAATAAAACAAGATAAATACTAACCTACATATGAATTATAAGTGAAATAAGCACTTATGGGAAGTTATTTATTATTAAGTTATCACAAGGTTAAAAAAAATATTTTAAATATATTTTTTATATAGAAAATACATATTTACATCATTTTTAATATATTCTTTTCATATAAATATGTGAGTTTTTTTTATTAGTTTTTCCATATCTTTGAAAAAGTATGAAGAATTTTCTTTTGACTTCAATAAATATATATATATATATATATATATATATATATATATATATATATATATAAAAGAAAGAACTTATATTCAAATGAAATATATAAATTTAAAGAAATTATGTAAAAAATTAACTAATTAATTTACATAAGTTGATTTTAACTTTCAAAAGTAAATATTATATGTTTTTATTGAAAAAGAACATTGTTTGTCTAAGGTAGAAAGGATAATGTTTGAGAAAGTTGAGTTCATAATCTTAGTATTTTATTGTCAAGTTGTTCATGAAGATTGTGAAAAAAATTCATTTATAGAAAATCTTCCGACGCTTATATTAGAAAGAGTTTATAGATAATATTAAAGTATGATAGTATAATGATGAGTAAAAACACTTAAGTGATAATATTCTCTAATTGTTATGTATTATAGGTTTTTTTTTTGTACATGTAGATAATGGCTAAAAAATATATTCAATTATTAAATACATTTAGTCATACATTTATTATTTTAAACTCAACTAATATATCTAATAATAACATTTTTTAAGAGTTAAGGTCAAAGACAATTTAAAAATATTTTTATTTCTTAATCATTTAAGACGTCTTTTAAAGACAAATTTATGACAAAACTCTTATCTCCAAAAAAGATAATATCTCAGATGCAATGATTGACCCTAACAATGTTATCTTAATGGACTTAAAGTCGTAATATTGTCGTGTGTGAGAAAATAGAAAAATGGTTCCAATGATGAACCCTTATTCTCCCTATATCTCCACTAAGAGCTTGTTCTAATACGTCAAATAGTTTCATATTGCTTATAAGTCAAGATCAAGGACTATTCAAATAAAACTTTCTCCATCAATCTTCCAAGATTCTTCTGCAGGGTAAAACCATGATAGAGACCTAAGCTCCAAAACAAATAGTGATTAACCGTAATGATATTATATCAACTTCAAAGAGGAATGTGGGTTCATTTTTGAAACCTTTTTTCATTCCCTAAATCAAGGGTTGAAGAACAAGGGCTTCAATTCTATTAGAGAATAAATGTTTGTGTTTAAAACCTTGTTTTTGTCTCCACTAACAGTGTCAATATTCTCACCTTAAGTTTGTCAAGATAACATTATTAGGGTCAATCATCATATTAGGTTATGTCCAATTTGGAGCATAAAGTTTTGTCATAATTTTGTCCTTAGAAAGTTTCTTAAATTGTTACCTTTGATCTCAATTCCATTTTAGAACGAGGGTTTGTACTTAAAACCTCACTTTTATCCCCACCAATAGTATCAATGTTTTGACCTCAAGTCCATTGAAATAATCAGTAGGGTCAATTATTGTTTCTGAAGTATTATCTACTTTAAAGTTTGTAGTTTTGTCATGATTTGATCCTTTAAAAACACATTTTGCATGGTTGGGGGTCGAAGTTGTATTTAAATTGTTATTGACCTCAACTCTAATGTAGTTGTGACTATTGGACTATTGGAACAAGCCCCCTAGTTTAGGTCTACAAGAAGATAAGGATTTGTCTCTGGAACAATTTTTATATCTCTATAAACAACGTTAATGTTCCAACCTCAAGTCTGTTGATAAAACATTATTAAGATCAATCACTATATTTGATATGTTATCCACTTTGGAGCTCAGAGTTGTATCAAAATTTTGTCCTTAAAAGATGTCTTGAAATCTTGAGGACTTCAAGTCTATTAAAATAACATTATCATGATCAATAATCATATTCAAGATATTATCCGCTTTAAATCTTGAAGTTATGTTATGATTTTGTCACTAAAAAACAATTCAGATGGTTGAGGAAGAAAGTTATATTTTAATTAGTCTTAATGTCGAATCAAACAATTTGAGATAATTGAAATTATTAGAACAAACTATAAGAGAACCAATTCTTCATATTTTGAACCACTTTTTCATTCTCTCCATCCATGATTAACTTTGAAATCTATGTTTCAACCTTTATATCAAGAACTTTTCTATAATTTTGTTAAAAAGGAAAACTGTATCTTTAAATTATTTTTTTATCTCTAATATTAAACAAGAGACTATCAAACATATTAAAATATAATATATGAAAATTGTTATGAAGATGTTATTGCACATGACTACTTAATTGTAGAAGATAACTACTCATAACTAAAAGAGATATAGGTGTGGATTTTATACATGAAAGAAGTGGACTTTACAAAATATGAGAAAAGGATATATTGAGTACATCAATATATGGAAGTGAAAAAAGAGAGATATTTTGGAAGAAAAAACAAACTGATGATGGTCCAACCAAATAGGCATGCCTGTATTGTGAAACCACTGACATAACCAGGAGATGGAAAAGTTGCTCTTTCATAAAAGTATAAGAAATTATTTTTTAATTATATTATAATTTTTATTTTATTTAAAATTTAGATATATTTCTAAAATTTTAACAAATATTGTTACGATGATTCAACCACAACGAGGATAAAATCCAAAAGCTTTATTTTGAGATTAACATGGGAAGCATTGTTGCAGTGCAGGTGGGTAAGTTTCATTGATCGTCATATTAGAACAAGAATGCAATCCCCTTTATTAATTTCTACAATATTTCTTATAATAAAGAACAAACAGTTCACACGGTGAAGACATAAAATAGTTTTGACATAATTATAATCATATAGAAGTATATCATACCAATTTTTTAAAACATAATTATTAGGATGATAACTCTGCATTAACATTACATAGAAATTAAACCACAAAAAAAAGATAATATTATATTAGTTAAACGATAATTACGCATAAATATTGATGTTTTCAGTGCATTTTGACGCGTGGCGTCTCTTTAAGAAAGCTTTTCTTGACTAAACGACAATTCGGTGATGTCGTTGCAATCCAATTCAAGGTTGCGTTGTCTTGTAATAGATCTTGCCAAACGTTACATTATACCATGTTTCTTTGTGCGCATTGCCCTTCTAGTCTCCTCGATTTTATTCTCACCATTTTCCTATTATTTCTCATATTTTTTCATTTTGAAATTTTAATCATTCAAAAATAATATTTTATGCATCCCTGAAATTATAATTTAAATTAAGTTGAAGAAACATAATAATAATAATTAATGAGTTTAAGCAAGCACTTAGAGAAACACGAGAAACCATGAACCCAGCCCATAATAGCAATTGGAATAGGCGGTGAAACTGAGGTTCAACCATGATTTGAGCTTAAACCAAAGACTGGGAAACTCGTGTCCTTACTAATCATGGTTAACCAAACGGTGAACAAACGGTGAGTTATTAGGTATTGGGGAAACAGAAGTATGTGGGCCAGCCTTTGACACATGCCACGTGGGGAAACCAGAGATCGCCAGGCTTCGTGAACTTTCCTCTGAATCAGCCACGTGGACTCCGGAAATCGCTACTGGTGGATTATATTACCCCGTCCCAAGCAACCATTGGCTCCACGGGACCACATTTCTATTTCTTTCCTACCTTATTTTTTAAAATCAATTTTGTACAATTTTTTCCCAATAAAAATAAAATTTTCATAAATTTTTGCACTGTGAGATCGGATATGACGCGTTTGAGGATGGCCATTGAAATTTCTTTTCCATGGACAAACAGACCATCTGTAGATGTGGGAGTTCTAAGATGGAAAAGGCTGAAATGGATATTTGAAAATTTAAATGTCTGCAAAAATAATTAATTCTGTGTATAAGTATATTTTTTTATTAATGATTAAATGAAATTACATGATTGTATATAATTATTAATATAGAGATAGAAGAGTTACAACGTTTATTCTAGGTTTAAACTTTTTAGTTGTTTCGGTTAATAAGAGTTTTTATCATTTTGAGTTTTTTTTGTTAGAATTTTCAATTAAGTTTTTATAAGTGTTAATTTTAACCAAGTTTTTGTCATTAAATTTAGTTAACGAAATTAAGTTTTTGTACCGTTTGAAAGAATGACGTGTTAATTTCTTTAAACATGACATGTTTAGAGTTGAAACATGACATGGATTAGGTCTTGATGTGTGAAATTATGTAAAATGTAATAATATAAAATTAGGAAATTCTAAAATGGAATTTAGGGTTCAATCAAATTGAATTTGAGATTCAATTTGGGATTAAAAATCTGAGAGGTGGTTGTAGATCGGAGATTAAGCAGTGAACTTTCAGATGGGGTATGGGAGTAGCACTCAAGGTTGTTGTGGGAGGAAGGCTTGGGGGACTGTGGGTCAACCAGAACCAGATGGCGAACTTGAAGGAGACGACGACGTTAGTGGCGACGAGATCAGGGTTATTGATCAATTGATTTAACGGAGGGATTCAATTTATTTAAATTAACACTTTTAAGGACTCAATTGAAAAATCTAATAAGAAGAGATCAATATAGGAAAAACTCGGACAACTAAAGAGTTTAAACCTTCAAATATTTAACCATGACAATTTTAATTCACTGATAATTCATAATGTCATGACTATTATCCAATTACTCAGTTTCATATGGTTAAATTTATTTTATAAATAATAAAGAAAATAATTATCAGATTTACACGTGAAATTAATCACTTACAGTGGTTTTATAGTTATTAACTATATATAAACAGTTAATATTGTCTAGCAAACCATGATAGTAAACCAATGACATCATATAACTAATTTATGATTTTGCAGTGTTATACGATTATTCAAATTTTATACACGTGTGTGATGCTGATGGTTAATTTCATATTACGAGTAGTAAATAGTGTAATAAAAGACGGTAAAAAAATGTGTTGTGTTGTGATATTATTAGAATATTCAGTATTTAATAATTGTTAATACTTGTTAAATACAATTAATTACATTTACCTACTTAATAATCGTACGTACAGTGAATGCATGTGATCTTGGGTGCATGGCAATCAAATATCTTTGAGAGAGATATTATTTTGCATTTAGATAGAAAATTTCATAATTTTTACGATATTTAAATATATTTAATTAAATTTTATTGCATTTTAAATTATTTTATTCTTCAAATAACTTGTTTGTATAACGTAATTCAAATTAGTGAAATTTTTTATTTTTTATTTAAATAAAGTATGATAATTTAAAAAATTATTTAAATATTAAATCATTGCAAAAAGTTAAAAAAATATTAATTCTGATAATATTTTCTAGTTTATATTTGTTGTTGTCTGTGAAAGTTGTTTAAGATTTTTTTAATTTATTTTTATAAAAGAAAATTGTATTTACCTGAAATTATTTTCAAATTATTAAATGCTAAATGAAGTAAAATAGTATTAGGTTGGATTGAGTGAGTTTGGATAATAAAAATAAGTATAGTCAATTTGGGATTGAGTTTGATTAAAGTATACTTGAATTCGAGTTAAGTTGATATTAGTTTAAATTGAGCAAAGTTAATGTGAATCTAAATCATACATGTTTAGATTGAGACACATTCAATAAAGTTAAGACAAGTTTTTATAATCAAGATTGACCTATGTTCAATTAAGTCGAACTATGTCAAAATCAATTATTATTTAATCAAGATCAAATCCAACTTAATCCAATTAAGATTAAGTCAAACTAAATTAGGATGAGTCCATACTCATCGGAATCTAGATTGACCCGTATTAAGTTAAGTTGAACTAAGTTTAAATAAATCATAATTTGATTAAGTCTAAGTTAGGTTTAGTATGATCAAAACCAAATCAAGTCAAACTAAAATAAAATTAAGTGACTCATACTTAAGTCAAGTCAAATTAGCTCAAACACAAATCGAATTGAATTGACTCAAGTCTAAATTAATCTAAATTATATTCAATCAAAATAGTATCATATTTTATATTTAAAATTAATGACTTTTTTTCTTATTTATAAATATTTTTGGACTTAATTGATAATTTATTTGTTTACACTTAAAACTATTACTAATATATATTTTAGTTACCTAATTCATAATATTTGTGATTACATCAAATTTAAGAAGTGTCAATCGACTAACATCTTCCTTATCTTATGTGTAATCTTCTTCATAAGATTATTAAAAAATATATATAATATAAATAATCATAAAAATTTAAAACATTCCTAAAAGTTTTTCCATAATCAAGTAAATTTTCATTAACTCTTAAATACTAATAACAAAATGAATATGACTTATTAAAATTGTTTCAATTAATATTTTTAAGAGCATTCAAATAATAATCAGGAGATTTAATCAATTAGGTAATAAAAAATAAAAATTGTAAATATATAATTTCTGAAACCTAAACATAATATTAACATAAATAACGTAACTAAACTAAAAAACGTTAGGCTAAAAAAAAACAATAATATTGAATATTTAGGTGCTGAGTTTGTTACCTCTCTTAAATATTAAAATATACTGATATTAATATATTAAAATTATTTTTTATATATTTTAAAACATGAAAATCAAGTATATTTTAAAACAACAGATAAATAACATAAAAGAAACTCAACAAATAATCCAAATTAATATTTTAGTGTTAAAAACCTCCTACATTCATAATTAAAAAAAAAATCTTTATATAGTTTTAGATATTTATTCTCTTCTAACCTAGAAGTTGTTTTTTAATTTAAAAAAGTAATAATTTTCTTATCGTAAGTTCTTATTTCTGCAATTACTTTTAAGTTTTAACTTTAATTCAAAAATAGCTTAAAACCAGAAAAATGAAAAAAACTAAACCAGACATATATATTAAATAATATGGTGTCTGAACTTCGATGCCATTTAATAAAGATAAGTATTATTACAATTAAATTAATATATTTTTTCATGATAGGGAATTAATTTTTATTAAAAATCTACTTTCTGACTTGTAAGAAAATTTGCCTTTCACTTTTTCTATTTCATCCAATAAAAAGAAATTGACCAGCACCTTCTTCCTTCTTATTTTATATATTACGCAATTTTTTTTATCATATTTCTAGCAGTATTATACTTTAAAACTTTAAACAAATAATGAAATTTAGAAACAAGAAGTAATGAGAAAACGATGGCGTCAGAGTGGTCGTACCGATGAAAACTCTGGGGAGAAGCCAAACCCGAGACCTGCGTTGGTTTGATTGATGAGCAGAGGTTAGAAGTTAACGGCAGAGACAGTAAAGTAACGGTCGGTTAAATGGAGCCCAAAGTTTGTATTCCACTTCCTCCTAATACCGAAACGGCGGGTCCCACCCTTCTTCCTTAGCTTCCCTTCCCTTCTCTTCGCTGCTCCACTCTATAAGTACACCACCACACCCTCTCACCCTGCGCCCTTTTCCTCATCTCAATCTTCTTATTCTCTCTCAAAATGGAGCACTTCAACAACGACGATCTTGAGTACGTCGGCGATTACTACTACGACGACGTTTCTGATTTCCAAGGCCACACCTCCGCCGACATTCTTCCTCAGCAACCCTCCCATGCCGATTCTCAAGACTCTGACTTTGACTTGGACGACGAAGATCTCCTAACCGTATGCCTTCTTCGCTATCGCTTCTTTTTTTCTCCTTCCTTTTATTTCAGTCATTAACGTTCTCTTCTGCGAAAACAGAGTAATGCAAAGACTGATACCACCGCTTCTGAAGCCAGAAACGGGAAAGACATCCAGGGAATCCCCTGGGAGAGGCTCAATTATAGTAGAGACAAGTACCGCGAGACTCGATTGAAGCAGTATAAAAATTACGAGAGTCTGTCCCGTTCACGCCACCACCTTCATAAGGTTTTTCTCTCTTGTTTTTGGATCCTAATATTAGTAAATAAATAATAAATTAATATCATTTTGTACCGTTTTTCTTAATTTTTTTTTTTTGCAGGAGTGCTTGAACGTGCAGAAGGGGAAGACCTTCTATGACTTCTTCTTCAATACCAGGCTCGTCAAATCCACAATTGTGCATTTTCAGGTAGAGACTTTGTTTATCGCCGCTTATTATCTAGATTCCAGAAATTAGAGGGTGCAGGGGTCTCATTTGGTTGCGATGTGACTTTTTCACTGTTACATGTTGGCTTTAAACGTTTATAACTATAATTATAATTAAATAACTTTAAGTTATAAGCATGCGTTCATTGATCTTACATGTTGTCGTCTTTGATATACTTTTGTAATAATTTTTATTCTTGTTTTCATGGACCACTGTTATCAGATAAAATGGGTTATTTGCTTTAATGCGTGCAGGTTTTCTTTACTGTTGTTAGCCTCACAGCCATACCTGGCTGAGAGTTATCTGACCGAAAAGTTTTGCTGTGCTTAATTTTGCTATGCTAGTTTTGCAGGGTATGTAATTTGTATTGTTCTTCTACACACGGACTGAATTAAAGGCGACTTCCCTCTATTAAGGATTTAAATAGGATCTCTTTTGTATTTTACGTGTATAAATTCTCATCCAAATTTAACATTTGTATATTTTTAAGGTTATCATATGGAAACCTTTTTTCTCTTGAACATAATATATTATATCATTAATTAATCTGTCCGGGAAAATTTTATGCTGGTGCCCGGATTTCTTTAGAAAAGGAATTGAATCTTCTTTTAGAGGATTTTTCTGATAAAGATGTTTCAGCAGTTTTTTTATCATTTGCCTTGAAGGCTTTTTACCCAGAATTTTATTCACGGATCCTCTTGCTTTTCTCCCCTTCCGTTTACAGTCTGTTTGTTTATTAAACTTTCTTTAATATAATCAAAGGAGTCAATTTTCAAGAGAATATCTTCCATAGATGCAAGAAATTCTTTTCTTCAGACAAGACGGTTTCATTATAATTTATGGGTATGGATGCATAAGGCCATGCTATGACTTGACATGCTTAAAAGTTTGGTGATTTCCTATAAACAGATTTTGTTCCATGAATATGCTTATAAACAGATTCTGTTCCATGTGTAATATGCGTACTTGCAATATAGTGATGGACACAAACAGCACCTACCCACATCCACACGCGACACTTTGGATTAGACTAGCAGAGGTTTATCGACTTCTTCCATTATTTTTTCCAACACTAACATAATGATTTTGTGTTGTATTACACCAATATTCTTTCTTAGTGGAACTAGCAGAGTCTTCCACTATTAAAGTTAGCCTACCTTACCTTTATTTATTTTTCGTCGAGCCAAATATGTTATTGGTTGATGTGCTTCCTTGTTGGGTTGCCGGATGAGACAGCTTACATGGTTGACAGATTGTCTTGTATATGCTCCTTTTACTTTTAACAATGCATTTAGCTTTCTTATCTACTACTAGAGTGACTTAAGACTATAACAGTAGTAAGTTTTGTACTTATACGGTTGAACAATAAGCTATACTGAATTCTGCAGCTTGAATAGTCTTGAATAATTCAATGTTTGTTTCCCATTAATGTTTGCTAATTTTTATGTATGATCAATCCCTTACACTTATGCTAATTCTTCTCTATAATTGATATCTATTTGTGAAATTAGTAGCTGTAGCCCTGTTTTGTTCCTGCAATTTAATTTATTACTTAACCTGTTTTTGCATTTGGGCCCTCTATTTATCTCTTTATGTCAGCTTTTAAAGCAGGTGGAAAGTGAGCAGCGTGGCAGGACATTATAATATGGTATGATAGGAAAATATCTGACCAGATCTGAGAGGGCTCTAACAATATCTATTATTAGTTAGTGTTGATTTTTTCCTTGTAGAAGAGAGGGTTTTACCTCTTGATCCTTCATTCTTAGTTGTGTATTTCTACATTCTTCATGCTTAGTTGTGTTCTACATTCTTATTGTCTATAGAATAGTAATAATTTAATTACTGTTTATTGTACATTTAGTCCTTTTCGTACCTAGATAGTATGTTACCTTACTAGTGATGTAAATGTTAGCATTAATATGGAGATAATTCATACTGTATAGAACTGTGCTAGTTTGATAAATTCTGTTGTATTTTAGAAAAATTGTTATTCCGCATCATCATCATGAAGCACTTTATTATTTGTTTAAAACACACATGATCAAGTTTTCTTCGGAACTTTTGTATTCTTGCCCGCTTTCCTTTTGTTGGAGATCATGATGTGTCAGTGATTGTTGATTCTATGAAATTACACAATCACCAGGTGTTCACACATGATTAGAACGATAACCTTTTTTGTTCTCTGCCTGTCTTGTTCTCCCTCCAGGAATCAGAGTCATCCACTTTTGTAATAACGGAAATGATAAAGATGTATAGCTTTTTCTACTTTCTACAATTCTGAGCTTAAATCCAATGTCACCTGACACATACACATGCTCTGAATCAATTAGGAGCCACAGTATACTAAAACAACAGCTTAATTCTACAACACTTCGATATCGTATACCCTACTACTCTGTGTTCTAATAATTAGATTAATTGTTATTTGATAGAAATATTTATAATCAAATGATCATGTTCTATTCTAGACCTTGGTGCTTTGAGGGATATTGGTGGCTTGTTTAGCATACTATATTTTCTCTTGCTTTTTCCCTGTTGGGTATGGATATTAATGTCATCAATATATTTGTTGTCTGTGCAGCTGAGGAACTTATTGTGGGCGACTTCGAAGCATGATGTCTACCTTATGCAAAACTACTCTGTGATGCACTGGTCCGCAGTATTACGAAGGGCTAAAGAAGTGCTTAACGTAGCCAAACCAATTGTTCCAAGTCTTGTACGTGGCCACTTAGTCAATCATATTTGTTTCTGTTGTACTCAATGCAATGGATATTAGTGTGTTTTTGTTCATATGTAGAAGCGTACTGGATTTTTGGCGCAGCCAGTCTCTAGAGTGCAAATAAGCACCATGACTGTTAAGGAAAATCTGATGGTGGCAGGTGGTTTCCATGGTGAGCTTATATGCAAGGTAGGGTTTTCATTATTTCTTTCAACTAATCTATTAACCGAATGAAGCCCCCTTTTAATGCGTGTGAATTATTTGTGGACCAGAATTTGAAGAAGCCTGGAGTTCTATTTTGTGGTAAAATAACTACAGATGATAATGCCATAACCAATGCTGTGGACGTTTACCGCAATCCAGCGTAAGCAGCTAAATGCAGACATTTTTTGTTTTAAAATTTTGTTTTGGTTGAGTTTATAACTGAACCTTCATTTTGCAGTGGGTCGTTGAGGGTCATCACAGCAAATAATGATTCCCAAGTTCGGGTTTTTGAAGCAGAGAATTTTGCTTCTCTTGGTTGTTTCAACTATGATTGGTCTGTTAATGTGAGTATCATCAACTGATATTTCTGTTACTATAGTCTTCATCTCTTAAAACATTTGTTTGAAGAAAGCAGTTATCTTTACACATTGGCCATTGCAGAATATTTCGGTTAGCCCGGATGGGAAGTCGTTAGCTGTACTTGGGGACAGTACAGAGTGCTTGATAGCTGATGCTAACACTGGAAAGGTACTTCAATTTGCAATTGTTTTTAAGGTTTTATTTTCCTTACTTTTTTGTGATTCCTGATTATATATATTATGGTATCGCCCAGATTACTGGAAGCTTAAAAGGTCACTTGGACTACTCTTTTGCATCGGCGTGGCACCCAGATGGACGGATATTAGCTACTGGGAATCAGGACACAACTTGCAGGTTGTGGGACATAAGAAATCTTTCACAGTCTATGGCTGTGTTAAAGGGAAGAATGGGTGCAATAAGAGCCTTAAGATTCACATCTGATGGACGGTTTTTGGCCATGGCTGAGCCTGCAGACTTTGTCCATGTTTATGACTCTCATTCTGGTTATGTAGAAGGTCAAGAGATAGATCTATTTGGTGAGATTTCTGGTATATCCTTTAGCCCAGACACAGAGGCTCTATTTGTGGGCATTGCTGACAGAACCTATGGTAGCTTGTTAGAGTTCGTTAGAAAGCGTTATAATTATTACCTAGACTCCATTTTTTAATGGAGTGCTGTGCCTCAACGCATGTACAGCGATCTACTCCGTCTGCATATACACCACAGAATTTCTAAAATAGGTTTATTTTCCCAGGGTTTTCTTTTTCTCTTGAAGTGGAGAGGCAAGATGTAAATTTTGGCTCCAGGAAACTATTCTTGTGATTTTTCTTTTTTCCTTTTACTGTTCAAGCAGCTCATTATATTTTGGCTCAGAATGTCCTTGCTTGCTATTGTATATTGAAAACAATAAGCAACATACTTATGTTTCCCAACTCTAACCTCAACTTTTACATTAAATTTTAAATGAGTATAATGCCGAACACGTTTATTATCAGTTTTTATAGTTTATTAGCTATAAAAATTTAATGGCTGTATAGATGCTTATTAGCTATTTATATATACTTTTTCGTCTAAATTATATTTAGGCATCAAACCAACTTGTCGATCAAACTCCGACGATGCAGTGTGTGACATGCATTTCTTCTTCTTATGGTAATATGCACTACAACTTTATTTAAGTATTCAGAAATTAAAATCAATTTGACCAAAACTGTGGAAAATTAAAGAGATTTGAATTCATTCAAAAGCGTGTAATAATACACAAGTTTCCTTGGCAGGTGGTAGACGAAGAAGGAACAACCAAATGAGGATACGACTATAACTTAACTTTCTTTTAAAAATGTACCTTTTCTATGCTACACATATTGGTTAAACTAAATTATCTCTGGACTGTTCTAAGGCTAATGAAAGCGAGTTTGGTGTTCAAATATTAAAAAAAGAATGATTATTTTAGTACCGCCCAGAACAAACAAGTTTTGACATTCATTTCATAACTTTGAGTCACTCGCCAACAGAGGTCCCACTCTCACCAATTCAGTCATGCAAGAAACCTCCCTCCAATTAATGTTTACTTCTCCGCTTTTACTTTTCAGTTCTCATATTGAATTGGATTATGTTATACCAACCATTTCGGTTTACTGCAAAATCTCTGTATTAATAATTAAATCGATGAATGAAGGGAACATGGAGTTTTCTGAAAGTGCCCCCACAAAAAACTTTTCCTGCGTAAGCGTAAAACAAGAGCCCAATTTTATTTTTTTAGTGTCGACACGTAGGTGAGTCCAAATGCTCTGGATTTTTTTTTATCCGTTGAACATTAAAATATATTGTATTGATTTTTCAAAAAATCTTTTTAATATATTTTAATACTTGAAATAAGTAGTTCTTCATAAATCAAACTTATCTTGAAAAGTCTTTTTTTTACTCCATCAACTCTTTACTTTTTTTCACTTGTTCTCCAAATCTCTTTTGTCCCTTACTAAATGGTAAGTGTTTGAAAAAAAACTTCTAATGCTTTTAAATTAGCACTTAATCATAGATTCTGATTAATTTTTAAATTAATGTAAAAAATGATGTCAAACTATTATTAAAATAATATTTATAGATAATACCTTATTAATTATGTGTCCATCCAAATGAACTACAGTTTTGGGTTCATTGGCCTAGAGGTCTCATGACCACTTAGCCCTCTACCCTCTAGCCTTCTAGCCTAATCCTAGCCCTTTAGCTCTAGCGCTAGTCCTAGTCCTAGCCTTAGCCCCAGCCTTACCCCTAACCCTAGCCTTTAACCCTCTAGCCCCCTAGCTGTCTAACCCTCCTGCCTTAGCCCTCTAACCCTCCAGCCTTAGCTCTCTAGCCCTCTGGCCCTCTAGCCCTACCTGTCTAGCCTTAACCCTTTCGCCCATGCCCTAACACCCTAACCCTAGACCCTAGTCCTAACCCTATCACACTAGCCTCTTAACCCTAGCCCTAGCCCCTTAGCTCTAACCGCATAGCCTCCTAGCCCTAGTCCTAGCCCTCTAGCCCTAACCCTAGTCCCCTATCCCCTTAATCCCAGCCCCCTACCCTAGCCCTCTAGCCTCCTAGCCCCCTAACCCTTTAATCCCCTAGCCTTCTAACCCTAGCCCCCTAGCCCCCTAGCCCTAGCCCCTAGCCATAGCCCCTTAGCCCTAACCCTAGTCCTAGATGCATTAATGCATTAATGCTTAATGCGTTAATTTTTAATGGGTTAATCCTCATTGCCTTAATGCTTAATGCGATAAGGCATTAATGGGATAATGCATTAATGCATAATTCTTAATGTGTTAATGCTAAATACGTAAATGCTTAATGCGTTAATGCTCAATGCGCTAATGTTGAATGCCTTAATGCTCAATGCATTATTGCTTAAATCCTTAATGCTTAATGTGTCAATACACTAATGCTTAATGTGTCAATACACCAATTCTTAATGTGTCAATGCGTCAATGCCTAATGCATCAATGCATCAATGCATCAATGCATGATGCGTTAATGCTTGATGCGTCAATGCCTGATGCGTCAAAGCTTGATCCTTAAAGCGTTAATCCTTAATGCTTAATGTATTAATCCTTAATGCTTGATGAGTTCATGCTTGATGCATGAATGCTTGATGCATGAATGCTTGATGCATTAATGCGTTAATGCTTAATGCGTTAATCCTTAATGTATTAATCCTTAATGCTTAATGTGTTAATCCTTAATGCTTGATGCATGAATGCTTGATGTATTAATCCTTAATGCTTAATGTGTTAATCTTTAATGCTTGATGCATGAATGCTTGGTGCATGAATATTAATCTAGTGTGATATTGTATGTTCAAAGGGCATGGCAACTACGAAAGAGAGGGCATGGCAACTACGAAAGAGTAGGAATTCTCAAAGAGCAAAATTGCTTAGAGGACAAAGTAGTTGCCAAAGTTGGTCATCACATGACAAGGCAATCTGAGTGGTGGTGGTCATAGCAGAAAACAATGGTTTATAGAAGGGTTCACACCTACAAGCAATGGGTCCACATAAAAAGCATGAATTAGAATTCCCTTCTCATTAACCTCTAAAACCATGTTGAGAAGAGAGAAACAAAGAAGACATATGTTGAATTTTGTGTTTAGACCACACCACAACTAAGCAATTTAATTTATAAAGAATAAATCATAATTACAAAATATTTTATTACGTTAGGAGACTAACACAAATATAAAATCAATCTAATTGCCCATAATATCTTCAACTATTCTAACATATCTACTACATATAGTGAAATCTATTAATGAGACACTTACTTCTTACCCATGTACGTGAATGCATTTATTGACTTACTAATATAAGCCACATTTATAGGTGAAAAAATTATTATTTGAATTATGTGTACTGTCATGAATTATAACCCCCTTAAATTATTTAATTCTACAAGGGGCATTTTTGGAATAAAATTTAGACTTGTGACACTGTTAATTATAATTATCTGACTTAACTACATCTCTTACTTAGTCTTGATAAAGGATCAAAGGAAGAATTTTTCTCCCAATTCCAAGCCACCGTAAACTAACTCCAGCAACATAATTACAAAATATAGAAAATTAAGGAACCATTGACATTCTTTTAGTTTAGATAATTAAAATTTCCCCAAAAGGGATCCCATAACTGTCCAGGCTAAGAATTTGCTAGAAGCAGAAAATGATGATCAACGCCACATTGCTGCCATACAATGGCATAACTTGCCAGTACAAATATTATAGGGAGTACTTGACAACGTTTAGAGCAAGATGGTTTTAGTGCCACAAAGAGAGGCATGAGAAGCACAACTTGGATATGATTCCAACTTGCCTATAAAGGTTATTGCTCAACACTAAGTACATTCTAATTATCATTAGACCGAGTTAAGATCTACTATACCAACTATTTGAATATGACAATATTTTATTCAAATTGTAAATTAGACCAGTAGACCTTGATATGAACTAATAAATCACATGTTCCTATCCTTTTGAGTTATGTCCAACATTCTCCGTTGTCCATTTTTCCACCACAAGAAGTCTCCCTAGCACTCCAAAAATTTTAAGCACATGCAAAACAAAAAGCAACTACAAAAATCTACACTATAAGTTTGACTAAGGAATAAGACAAAACAATTCTTTGTACCTTGCAGAACATATTAATTGAAATTTTTTGAAGTAACTCATGCTGAAATATTTGTGGTGGCTTCAAGTCAGATCCACCCCTGAAAGTGACCAATTATGCTTTACAAGAGGACGGATAGCTTGCCTTTCCTTATTGAATATTTTGGATTGATCCATTGCTGATCTTTCAATAGAATTTCCACCCAAACCAACAGATAGCTTTGGAACAAGTAAACTAACTAGTCATTGCACCAAATGCACTTGGAGTGGCTACAAAACCTTTCTCATTGTCTACACCAGTTTGTCCAAAATCTCCCTATTTGACAACAGTTTTCAAACATCATGCTCGTCAAACAAATATTTTCGTTTTCAAGAACATACATCAAATATTTTACAGACATAGAAAGAAACAGACCATGGAAAACACACAAATTCCATCACTCATTGTAAAATTTTAAGAGACTGGATGTGTTTGATTTCTATTTTCAAAAACTGTTTTCAGTATTTAGTGTCAAGAAAACAGGCAGGCCCACCATGCCTGTGTTTCACCACCACGTGCAGCAACACTCTAGACGAAGCACACCCTAGAGCTAGGACCCAAAATGGGAGAATGAAGAAACATCTATCGGGTGTTTATGTTGTTTTGGTTTTGAAAACTATTTTCAAATTTAATAAAATTTTCATGACAAATTAATTACAGAGTAGCATAAACTTAATTTAGGAAAATACTTTTGAAACAAATAAATGAGAAGGAAATCAAACAATTTTCAAACTTTCAAGTCTGAAGAAAGAAAGAGAAGACGGGAAGTGGGTGGGGTTTGGTAGCAAAGAAAAGAGCATAAACGTGTAAAAAAAACAGACAGGGCACACAGTATGTTCCCATACAAAAATGAAGAGTAAAAAAATGTGGAAACTATCACAAGCCAACATACACAATTATGTTGCAAATTAAGTAAAGGCTGAATTTTTAGGTTCCACAAAGACAGTCAATTATGGAGGTATTTATATAGTTTTTGATTTTATAAATACTAACATCTTGTAAATAAAAATAATAATAAATAAATAAATAAATATCACCAATGAATGAATAAGAATAACAATAAGTAAAGAATATTAATAAAAAATATAATTTTCAAAATTAAATATTTTAAAAATATTATTTTAATTTTTTACTTTTCTTCGATAAAGAAATCTCTATGTCCATTCTCTGTCACTCATTTCCTTCATCACTACTAAACTAAAATCTATTTTCGTTCCTTGAACTCTCTTTCTTGCTTTCTTTTCACTTCCTATATTACAATGGTAGATGCAACTTACAGAGTAAAACAAGATCAAGGTAAAAACAGCAAGGTTTATGATGAAGAAAGCACAAAGCATGGATAAAGAAGACGAAAGAAGATAAAGGGTAGGAAACGTACACCCAAAAGAGAAAAGAAGCACAGTAAATAGAAAGCTGAGAAATCCCACGAGAACAGGGAAAAAGCAAACAGAGAAAAGGAAAGAAAAAGGAAGTGGGTTGGGCTTCCAAAACAGGCCCAATAGTAACAACTTTCACTTCCAGTTCATTTCTTTTCTGTCTAGCAAGCAGAGCATAAAAATATGTACATGCTAATTAATGATAAAAACAAGCCCCATCAATTACAATAATTACCTCAATATTTTGGGGAGAAGATCCATTTGAAGAAGCAAAACCTTGAGATGCTTGATTTTCGACACTGCAGAAAATTCTCAATACACAAGTCATTATTGGAAAACTACAACTCAACCACACAAGAGGGAAAAAGCAATCAACATGCATAACAGACTTCTATACATGGGTGGCATTTTGCATAGTTGAGCTGAGTTCTCAGGTAGTCCTGAGCTTCTTGCAACTACTACAGGCGCAACACTTGTAGTTCCCACACTGCTTGGTTCAACACATTTAGTGGTTGAGGTAACTGTAGAGTGTGAAACAGAGGTCCCTAATAATCCAGAAACCAACGGCTGAGAATCGGTTGATGCAATTGGTGTGACAAAATATGGGCTGGAAGCAAGCCCATTTAATGTCAAAAAAGGGTTCAAGCTAGCTGCATTAGCTGCTATTGATGTTACAATTGATGAGACAACAACATTGGGTGTATCACTTGTTTCTGACTGCATGCTTTTTTAGTGATATAGTTCTTACAGGAAGACGGATGTCTCGAACAAGAACCTAGGACGTAGGGAATCCGGATAAGAGAAAAGAATCCGAACACAAGTGAATAGATTTGGAAAAATAGGACAATTTTGATGTTATTCATTCGTTGCCTTGAATTTACAGAATACAATTGATTTTACAATGAAAGATTACAGAGTTTAGTTAATTTTTTAAACTAACATAATTAAGTGACTATTAAATAATATTCTATAACTCTTCAACTGATCGGCTCCCGTGCTTCCACCGTTCGGTAGTACCATCTTCAGTCGTTCGGTGTCCTCCTTCTTCTTTACTGCTCGGCCTCGCTCATTAGCCTCATCGCCTTCAGTCGTTCGGTTCCCTTCTTCTTCTCCCTCACTGCTCGACCTCTTCCTGCATTCCATCGTTTGGTTGACTATTAATACCACCTTCAGCCGTTTGATGCCCTTATTCTTCACTGCTCGGCCTCGCTCCGTAGCCTCACCGCCTTCAACCGTTCGGTTCCCTTCTTTTTCTCCCTCACCGCTCGGTCTCTTCCTACATTCCACCGTTCGATTGACTATTAATAATATCCTATAACAATCCCCTCCTCTTGAAAAAGTCCTTGTCCTCAAGGACTGAAGTTGGGATTCTCTTTCGGATCTATGTTTATCGGCCAACTGTTTTATCCTTTCTTGTGTCCTCTTCGTATGAAACTTAACTAACTTAAGAATCCCCTCTCATTTTTGCAAACTTCTATCAGCCAATTCCACCTAAGCTTTCCCTTCGGCAGCAACCTCTCAATGCTATCAGGGATATTGCTGGATTCTGCCTGTGTTGATAAGGAGTGTAATAAGGTACCTTCACCCTTATCACACATTTGCAACATTGAGATGTGGAATCCTGGAGATAACGTATTATTTAGGTTGTGTTTCCTAACGATTTTGAGGCCTGAACATTTTGTCCCCCTCAAAACAAGTTTCCTTCCATGCACCATAAATTCCATGGTTAAATTTTCAAAGTTCCACTTGATATGCCCTAAGGTAATCAACCATTCTACACCAAGAACCATGTCACAACATCCTAATGGTAACAACAACATATCTGATTTGAAGGGTGCATTATGTAATATCCAAGAATTTTTTTTAACCTTGTTGTTAATCTTAACCTTAGCATCGTCTGCCACTATGACACTCAAAGGATCCATGGTCCCAATTTTACATCCTAGTTTCTTGGCTATGTGAACATCCAAGAAATTATGCGTACTTCCACTATCAATGAGGATATGTAGATGTTTTTTCCTACAAAGACCCGTGACTCACATAATGCAGAAACTAGAAACTCCTATCAACGCGTTAACCAAAATCAATGGGTCTTCTCTCTTGTTTTCCTCCGTTACAACTGGAGGTGTGTTGTCTTCATCTGAAATGGTGTCGTCTTCCAATTCCAGGACATGAATCTGGAGTTTCTTGTGGGTTAAGCTATGGGCTGGTGTGAATGGTTCATTACAGAAATAACACAGCCCTTTGGCCCTTCTTTCATTCATATAAGCAGGGGTTAGATTCCTAGAGAATGGTTTTGGCTGAGGATCTTCCGCGCGCTGGGTGGGGTTAGGCAACAAAGGTGGTTTGAGTTGCCTGTGGAATGACTTCCCTTGTGAAGTCATGTTGTTAGCAGATTCATACAATTTGGCTAGTGAGAAAGCTTTCCTTACGGAAGTAGGCTGAAACATACGAACCATCATCTGGACATCTTGTTTCAACCCGCCCAGAAAACAACTTAATTGATTAGCCTCCAAGAGTTCAACTTGCGACACTATTCCACCAAAGGCGTCATGGTAATCTTGGACAGAACTCTCTTGACGCAACCTCATCAAATCAACCATAAGATCTTTGCAAACCTCCCTGAATCTACAATCAAGATCTTAGTGTAAGACTCCCAAGAAGGAAGATTGAATAACCCTATATTCTTGACATATGCGATGTGTCATTGCAGAGCTTTTCCTTCAAAATGGATGACTGTCAAGCGGACCTTGTAACCCTCTAGTGTGCCATCCACGGAGAAGAAAGTTTCACATTGAATTAACCATTGTTTTACCCCATCTCCATTGAAACGAGTAAAATCTAACCTAGCCAATCTAGTACTACAAGAATAAGGTCGAGAATGGTTAGCATTATTGGCGACAATAGTTTCACGATTACCAATTATTTCGGCAAGATTTCTCTTCAAAGATGCACCAATTTCCATGAAACGAACCTCTAGCGACGTTCCTAGCTCCAAGAAGCGAGCCTCCATTAAATCTTTGAAGTGATCAAAATCTTCACGTATAGAACGGGTATTGGCAGCCATTGGAATGACGCGGTTGGAAGGTCGCCGTCTGATACCAATTGATATGGTTCTTTTAGGAAGACGGATGTTTCGAACAAGAACCCAGGACGTAGGGAATCCAGATAAGAGAAAGGAATCTGAACACAAGTGAATAGATTTGGAAGAGTAGGAGAATTATGATGTTATTCATTTGTTGTCTTGAATTTACAAAAGACAATTGTTTTTATAGCTAAAGATTACAAAGTTTAGTTAATTCTGTAAACTAACAGAATTAACTGATTAATAATATTCTATAACTCTTCAACCGATCGGCTCTCGTGCTTCCACCGTTCGGTAGTACCGTCTTCAGTCGTTCGGTGTTCTCCTTCTTCTTCATTGCTCGGCCTCGTTCGTTAGTCTCACTGCCTTCAGCCGTTCGATTCACTTCTTCTTCTCCCTCACTGCTCGGTCTCTTCCTGCATTCCATCGTTTGGTTGACTATTAATACTGTCTTCAGCCGTTCGGTGCCCTCCTTCTTCACTGTGCGGCCTCGCTCGGTAGCCTCACTGCCTTCAACCTTTTCATTTCTTTTTTCTTTTTCCTCACCGCTTGGCCTCTTCATGCATTCACCGTTTGGTTGACTATTAATAATATTCTATAACATTTAGCCTGCTCACGATTGCACGATGGAAAAAGAAATTGAATTATTTTGCATATTCTTGCATCTCTCTTCCCAAACTATTATCCTAAAAAAAAATTAAGAAAAAAAGCATAGAATACGAAGGAGAAAGAGAAAGAGAAATACGAAGGAGTGAGGGAAGAGAAACCTAATGGCACAGTACACGGAGAAGTTTTTATGGAAGAGAGTAAATGGCGAGAAGAGATCAGTCTTGTTCCATCGCCATTTTCACTCCTGTGATTTGCTTAGCTCTGACTCTCCACTCTCTGATTCTATTCAGAAAGCTCTAATATACTATTATGGTAAATTATAAATTATATTTACATTCGTTAGTTTTCTTTTAAATAGCATTTCTATTTTCTTAGTTTTGAAATAGTTTTATTCTTGTATTATTAATAAAAATAATCTTCGTATTAATTACTTTACATATGTATTTTTGACCATATACTTATATTTTATTAAATAAATAAAATGGATTAACAGTACAACTAATTATATTTAGGTATGAATATTTTAATTTATTTTTGCAATGAATGTGATACTTGTAACTTCTAGGTACAGAGATAAAATAATAAATATAATAAATAAACGGACAATTAATCAAATTAGTAAACTCATAAATCACAATCTTCATATTAATGTTATCTTCCTAAAAATTAGAAATTTAGGAAAATATTCAAAAAAAATTAAAAATATTTAAATAAATTAAATAAATATTTTTTTTCAAGAAAATAAATTAATTCTATCCTTTTAATTGAACTCGTTTAAATTAATGAGTCAAACTTATCGCACCTAGGGATATAAATTCCAATTTTCTTTTGGCTGGGTATTATAATATGACGAATGTTTTACTTTTCCAACTTAAATTATTGACATTTAATATTTTATAAAATATTAATAGGTTAATAGGTTTGGATGTTGTTATTTATGCGGGTTCGTTTCAACTGAGTCCTTTTATTATGAAAGTTTTCAATTGAGTTTCTATTTTGTTAAAATCGAGTCAATAATACTCTTCCCGTTAATTGTTCTAGACGGTGTTAATTGTCTTAAGACGTGACATGATGATGTGTCTTTGCTATGGTCTCCCTCTACACCCTCTGGTCAAATAGGAAAGCAAAACAGCAACAGGAAAGCTGCCAGGAACAGAAACAGATCTAAACAGAACCATAACCTCCCATTTCCACAATTAAAGATGCCACAGATTCATCTCCCTCAAAAAGGGAATGCAAAGCGTGGTTATCAAAAACCCAATGATCAAAATCAAACTCACCCATGGAGCCTCATCACCCTTCATCAACAACCTGGATCTCGTTTTGGCCTTCAACAACGCAGATTTCTCTACATGGAGAGGTTTCTCTCGAAGGAAGTGTTCGAGGTGCACCGAAGGACCTCGCCATCGTCAACAGGCGACGGTGAAGGTGAGCGACGATGGTCGTACTTCTGAAGGTGTCATCCTGTTGTTCGAGGTGATTCGAATTGGAAAGGGGTTCATCGAAGGAGACCTTCAGCTCCCTAGAATTGTGAAAGTTCACCGGAGACTCCTCAACCGTCGGCGATTCTTTATTGCGCTTTCTTCTGAAGGGGTCGTTTTGTTGTTCAAGGAGATTCGAATCGGAAAAGGGTTCATCGAAGGAGACCTTCAGCTCCTTGGAATTGAATTGCGATAGTTCACCGGAGACTCCTCTACCGACACCAACCTTCCTTTGCCGCATCGTCCTGGAGCTCTTCCATTTTCAAATCCATGTCCAGTTGCGTCTCGCCGGAGGCCCGCTGCTTATAGAGGAATCGCCTTATCAGCTGCGACGGCAGGTCCTCCGTCTACCGACAATTAACACTCTAGTCACTGGCGGTGAAGGACGAGCCTTCGCCCCTTCAGGAGTCGTAGCTTGAGTCGCACCAAATCTTGTTGGCCTGGGAAGGATTTACGACATCGTCGATTTTGACGACGTAGTCGTCGGCTGGCATTGCATTGTGGCGGTGCGTTTCTTGGTCGAGGAGAAACCCAAATTGAAAACCTAATCGTACAACCATGGTTTCTCAATTGGGGCTCTAGTGAACCTGAAACCAAATTAAAATCCCTAGCAGACTCTCCTATGACCTCTAGCAGCGGCGTGAAGAAGAACGTCAGGAAGAAATTGCAGAGATTCGGAGGAAGATGATTCCTTCGATGTAGACTGCGGCCAAAGCTTTGGTAAGAGACGTTGTCGGAGCCATGGAAGCTGCCTGACGCCAAGATCGATATTACACCTAATGCAATTTCAATGTGCCACGTCATAATTATTGTTTGGTCAGCATGCTACGATTCACTAAATTTAACACCGTTTACTAAAATTAACGGCAAAGTCTCAATTGATTTAATTTTACCAAAATAGGGATTTAATTGAAAACTTTTATGATAAGAGGACCCAATTGAAACGAACCCGCATAAATAGGATCTCTGAACCTATTAAACCAATATTAATCACATAATTACACTTTTGATTGTTTGTGCAATTTAATTGTCTCCTATTTTTTTAATCAATTAAGTTTTAAATTCAAATTATTTATTTTCGTTAAATTAATGTTATGTTATATACAATTCATAGTATTTTATAATTTTTTATTATTATTCAAGAAAAAAAACATTATTCTAATACTACGTAAAAAGTACATACCTGAAAAATTGAAATAAAGTTAATACTTCAACCAAAATAAAAATAGGCTAACAAATTAGTAGAAACTGTTAAGAATGACTATAATCCTAAACATCTCTATTATTCTCTAACTGTTTTCAATTATTATACATAATGACATCTTTATTATGTATGTTTTTCCTATATAATTTGGGACGTCACACAACTTGTATTAATTTTTTTTATTGTGCACTATTATTTGTGAGTTAAAAATGATTAAACATTTCTATTCATTATTAAGTACCCATTTAAATTTTATTTCAGGATATGTTTTCAAAGTAAATAATAAACCATAGTCTTTATCTTTTTTACAAATGTTATATTTGCAATAAATCTTTACTTTTACAGCATACTCAAGTTAGAGATTAAAATATTGTAAAATAATTTCTATTTTATTTATTATTTTTAATTTAAACATACAATTATAAGTTTAAGTCAAACCTATTAATCCACAAATGCAGTCATATATATCATCAATGGTAAGTTTCTTCACAAAGAAAAAGGTAATTGAGAGAGGAATTGAAGTATAAAATACAATCCATGCAAGGTAAATTGTCAATTTGGTTTATTAAATTTTGAAATATTATGTGAATTTTTTTATCTGATTTCGAAGTTACTTTTATACTTATTAAATTTTAAATTTTGGTATATATCATTTTATCAAATTTTGAAATATTATATGAATTTTATTATCAGATTTTAAAGTTAATTTTATATTTATTAAATTTTAAATTTTGGTTATGTATATGTTATTTTATTAAATTTCGAAATTTAGTTAAATATAGATTTTTTATTATTATTATGCTGTATTTTGAAATATGATTAAATGTCTAATTTTTTAACATGAGATCTGAGGGTTTATCTTAAAAATTCGGTACACTTAAACATCCTGAAGTGTCCCTTTTACTTCTCACACCCAAACTTTCAAAATAACCATTTTACTTCTGGAAATGTGGCTTTTGATGACATATTCCAGAAGCTTTCCAGAACAAGATTTTCGAGATTTTCGAAACAATATTTTCAGAATTAATTATTTTGAAAAATATAAGATGTCTTCCGAATAAATTTTTTGGAATGAAAGTTTTGAGAAAGAAGATTCTAGAATTCATAAATTCTCTTTTGAAATGAGGTTTTCAAAGTATTTATATATGTTTCGAAATTTGTTTTTTGAAACACATGAATATGTTCTAGAAAAAACTTTTTTGAAATAAGTTTCTTTGGTATTTTCTCTCTTCTTCTGTCTGTGTGCATTATCTTTCTCTTATTCTTCCTTTATAAGACTGATGCCACGGTGGTGGTGAAAATGATGGTAGAAGGGTGTGGTGTAGTGTAATTGCGAAGAATGTTTAAGTCTTTTTATAATAATGGGGTGCAGTTAGTAACGGGCTGCTCAGGCCCATTAGTTCTCCCTTTGAGTGTCATGATTGAATTGGAGCTGCTTAGTAAGTTTCTCTTTCACTGTTCACATATGTGGGAACTCCTCCTAAGTAGATACTACTTTCTTTGTCTTTCTCCATTGAACAATATTTTCCTTATAAATTTTAATTTTTGTTTTATAAGTTAGTTACCTAGTTTGCACCAACACTCTTCAATTTCAAAAAGAATTAAAAATGTTCAGCAGCATAGAAATATGAACATCATAGCAACATGATTCACAATGCAATGTTACCCACTTTACCCAAAGTATGGGAAAAAAAAAACAAAAGGGGTGTCATTGTAAGAAGGGGGTGTAAATAGTAGTAGCATGCTGTGATCTTTGAGCCAAGCCCATCAAAATTTGTTATGGTGAAAGGCTGTGTCGCAGGGCCCACTTTGACGGTGCGAGCAAGTGTGGTGGTGGCACTTTTAAAGTATAAACGTAAAGAAACCCTCCTCTTACATTTTCTTCTTCCCCTAAAAACACCGAAAGAAAGGGCTGTAAAGTCATTTTACTTTATTTATTCAGAAATTTTGTTGCCCTTAATTCCAATTCCATCTTAGACATATTTACCATTTGTAAATAGTCTTACTGCTGCCAAAGAATAAATCCCAATAATATTTTTTATTTATTTTAGAATTCTAATTAAAATTCATATTTTAATTATATTAAATGAATTGTAGAAGAAAGAATTAACGAACACCGGGAAATTTAAGATAAATGGTTGAGTTTGATGGAAATAAGTGTAGGTAAAGCAATTAGTTGGACAGGAGGAATGAAAGTGTTGAAGCTTTGGAAGTAAGACAAAAGAAACAGGTAAAGTTGGGTTTCTTTTAATTATTTTAAACAAGGTTTTGTCACGTCTTTTGATTGCGAAACTAATATCCACGTGATACCCAAATTGGTCTTTTTAAAAAGTATTTTGTTATGGTTGAAACTTTAATGATGCAGAAGGTCCTGAATTGGTAACTGTGGATTAACCAGATAACCACTTATATAGACTCATTAATTGTGGGTAAAGAGTGGGAAGGGGAGAAATAAATTAGAGCGAAAAGGCAAAGAAAAAGTTAGGGTGAGTGAGAAAAAGGCGCATGCAACTTGCTCTCTCTTGAGAAACATTCCAACCACAAAGTGCCTGAGTTGAATACGCATTATTAAAAATATGGATTAGCCTTTAAGGTTGGTTCTCCTTCAGCCAACAGTGTGTGAATGGAAGAATTGGAATATAAGAGAGTGTATTGGAGATGATATGATTATCTGGAAGCATGTGCAGTGCCGTGAAAAAGTTGAAATAGGAGTAACTTGCGCCCCACCAAATCTCATCAAAATATCTTTGCTCGTCACTTTGAAAACGATGCTTACATTGGATTTGTTACCCCCATTTGCCCAATGCTCCAAAAAATTCAATGCCTATGCTTCTCAACAAAGCATACCATTCTAATCCTTCCCACCCATCACTCTATCTTCCAACCTTTCCAGCTCAAATTGTTGAAAATCGGGGTGCAACGTGACAAAGTCAATTAATTCTTCTCTACAAAACTACATTTCCTTCACTTGGACTTTCTGTGACTTGGGTTACCTGCTTCCGTTTCCTTTCGCTTTTCGCCATTCCAATTTCCTTGCCTTCTTTAATTCTTCTGCACTTTTCTTACTGGTTGCTCAACAGTGCTAGTTCTACTAACTTTGGGTCTTAAATTTTCAACAACTTGTCCCAACTCACTACTGTTACGTGAAGTATTCTTTCCTTTCCCTTCCGTTCAGATAATATTGTTACTGTATAATATGATCGCCCGGCCAGTCGCGGATCAAGCGTTAATCGATCCAACCATGATAATAATTACATTAATTCTAACTCAAGTCATTATTATTATTTGAATAGCAATTAAATCGCATCTTAAAATTTATAAATAGATATTTGGCTTAATACTCTTTTGGCCTTCGAAAAATCGATTGTGTTAAAAATGGTTTTATATTTTTTAAAATGTTATAAACGATCCCAACTTGTGAAAATACGGGTCAAGTTAATTCTTTTTGTTAACGGCGTAAGAAATGTAACGGTGCAACTGTCCCTTGGACAAAACATAATGACGTGTCCAGCTTATCTTATTGTGTGGCAATGTGAGGTTAAATGACGTGTAAAATTTAAATTTTAAAAAAAATTGACAGAGGGTTAAAAGAAAAAGGGTTGCTTGCTCTGCGTTGAAGAAGATGCAGATGTTGATGGCGCGATGAAGACTAGCGATGAAGGGCTTGCTTGCAGGTTCGAAGAGTTTGATGCGCTGATGGCAAATCTTGGTTGGGTGATTTTTGCGAGAGGGTTTGGCGCTTTTTTATTCGCGATTAGGGTTCCTAATTTAGGGTTTCCTGTCCTGCGATTAATGTTCATCTAGAATTTGGTTTTCGTAGGTTCTCAGTGACTATGGATGAGGATCGATTTGGGTTTCTTTAGGTCTTTGTGGTTTCTTGCAGGTTTCGAAGAAGGAGATTGGTGAAGGAGCTCGCGTTTTTGTTTCTGAGTTTTTTCGAAAGTCTGGCGAAGAAGATAATGGTGGTTTTTTGGTTCCGTCCTCTACACTGTTGCAGTTGTTCCTGGAGATGTCGCACTAACTCATTCAATCTTTGAATATTCTTCTCTTGAATGAAAATAATTTGTGGCCAAGAATACCCAATTCAAGAAAAACATTAGTAAATATCCGATTAAAATAGTATAAGTATAATCAACAAGAAGACAAGCAACATGGGCCTCAACATGGTTCCTGATTACAGACCTAGTACATGATCAACATTCAAAGACAATTAACCACAAAACATTCTCAATTAGTTGAATCTGTGCTTCAGAAAAGTAGCATTGAAATTAGGAGAAATGGAAAAAGCAATTTGTCGAGTGAATTGGAAACGAAGGGAGTAACGCAGTAAGCAAATCAAATTTGGAAGTTAAGAGATTCTTTATCGGCAACAACAAGAGAGATACCAAAAATTGCACTGCACCTCGATCTTTCTCTCTCTTTCAACTTTCCACATTTCTTCTCCCTCTCAACCATTTACGGAATTAAATTCCAAGATCAAAGTCATGATTCGTTGTTAGGAAGATGATGGTTTTTTTTGTTTCGTTGCATTGCACATGGAAGAGGAAAATGTGATCTGGTTGTTAGGAAGAAGTTGGTAGCCTTAGCGATGGTCTAAGATGTTGACGGCGATGGTTTGTGGCTCTAAGGTTTCTGGAGGTGGAAGATGAAGCTGATGTGGCAAGCAATTTTTTTTTTAAATTCAAAATTGACACGTTATATTACCTCAATGTGTCACGTATGAGAAAAAAATGGACATGTCTTTATGTTTTGTCCAGGGGGAAACTACACCGTTACATTTTTTACGCCGTTAACAAAAAGGATTAACTTGACCCGTTTTTTCACAAGCTGAGATCGTTTGTAACTTTTTAAAAAATGTATGATCATTTTGAACACAATCTCTCTTTCAATGGACTGAAAAAGATATTAAGCCTAGATATTTAATATACAAGTAGTTAATTACTTTTACTATGCACTCATTGTCATAATACTCACACAATCACTAACTTTAACATTAAAGTATTTTCCTTATTGTTCGACCAAACGGTAAAGAGAGAAAACAAAACATTAAGTAAGTTTGAAACTTTGGAAATTATTGGTGGAAGAAAACTTTAACTCGAATACATAAACCCAAAATGTTAGCATCATTTAATATATTTAAAGATGTTATTAATTTTGAAACTTGTAGTTTTTTTTTACGATTTTATTTTCAAAAAAAAACATTTCAAAATATTAAAAAAATAAAAAATATTTTTATCGAAACAAATATAAATCCCGACTGACTACGGTGAATCGCATAAACGATCAATATCTTCTGACTTCTAACTTTGTACTTCAAATTTGTGGTCGACTAACTGGATATTGCCTTGAAAAGAAAATTTGTCTTGCCAAGAAGATTGTCATTCTTTCTCATAGCAGAATGTTAATTGAAGGACTGAGATTGGTATTAATCAGTAATTATCTGTATCATGATTGATAATAAGACGAAGCGTGTTGTATTTATGTGAAGTAATTTAGCACGTCAAGATGTGTTATCAGAGAAAGGTAAGCAGGAGTATGAATGTTAATGAAGAGAGGAAAATTTGAAATATATGATAACAAATATTATTTTGGTAAAAAAGTTTAAACTAAAATTTTATAAAAATAATTGGATTAATTGTAAATTATACTTTATGAAGTAAAAATTTTAATTCTTTTTAATCTCAAACTTAAATATATATTTATTTATATTAATTAAGACATTGCTACCAACGTATTATCATCCCAACATTATTTTAGGAAAAAAAAGTGTCTTCTTTTAGACAGAAGTTGATTAATGTTAATTTGAGGACGGATTTAATGACTTTTTCTAATTTTATTGTATTTTCATGGCTGAATGATAAATTTCTGAAAGAATATATAAAATAAATCAGTAAAATTACACTAAAGTTACACGACTTTTTTCAGAAAAAAAAAATCACTAAAATTGTCTCTTATTAATTTTGGTTCATAAGGTTATTCTACTCTCACTGTAGATCACTCTTATTTATATCTAAGTTATTACAAATTTTCTTCATTAACATTTTAGAATTGATGTAGAATACTATTTCAGTTGTTAAATAGGGTTGTTTCTTGAGTAACATCAATAAGAGTTAAGTTTTAGCTAACATAACTCAACGTTAATTTTAAAATTGGTATTATGAGTGAGTTTCTTAACCAAATTCTCGACTTATATCAATTACGATTTTTTTATTAATGTTAAAAAGATTTGTTTTTCATTCACATTGTTAGGGTTATCTTTTGTCATTATAGGTCGGCTTTATTTCTTCTCATTCTTTGTTAGTGATTTTTTTTAATGTTGGAGATACTATTTGTCGATAAATAAATGTTATCTATATTTTTTTTTTCAAAACGTTAGTTGTGATTTTTCTAGTCAACCTTTGTTGGAGTTTATTTTTATCAATGAAAAAAAAATGTTGTTATTGTCCATAGTTTATCAAAAAAAAAAAAAAAAAACTCTAATGCTGACGAAAAATACTTTTGGTCAACTTTGATCAAGTTAATTTTTTTCTAACGTCAAACGAACAAATTTTAAACTAATATCCATTCAACATTAACCATAAAAAACTAAAATCAACGTCCATTATTTTAATTAATGTCACCTAAAATAAAATCAATGTCACGTAACAAATGCTCCCCGCTAAATAAATTAAATACAAAAATAAAAATATAACTAATATCACCTCACGTAACAAAATAATATTTGATAACAAAAATAAATAAATTTAAAAATTATAAAAATAAATAAATTTCCCTTATAAATTTCTTAATATATAATCATTATCACACTAAAACAAATTTACTCATTCATTAATCATCTATATAATAATAAACACAATCAAAAGATATCTATATAATAATGAACACCATCAAAAGGTAAAAGTAGAATGAAAAAAAAATTGTTAATTCTCCTTATCTCAAAGTAACTTATTCAAGTTAAATTTTATTGTTTAATAAATTAAGTCGCAACCAACTATTTTAAAATTTGATTAATAATTTCTTTATTTTGTTAAAATGGAAAACAGTAAATAAATAAATAAATATATATATATATATATATATATATATATATATATATATATATATAAACAAGAACATGTCCATTCTTCCTCTCTCTAATATCAATTTATAGAAGTTTATATTAATATTTTAATAATCATTCACATGTCATGCATTATAAATTTACAAGTTCATTCTACGATATTATAAAATGTAAATTCATCATTCATGAGCCTTTCATATATATTAACGTTTTTTTTTTCGAAAGCTATAACTTAACTTTTGCGTATTTGTATATTGTTTATCAATCGTGATGACGGTGAGTTATATGAAAATAGGTGATATTGAAGAAAGAAGACATGCAACATGATAAATAGACATTGAACCCATAAAAGTCATACGGAGACATCACTCTATCTTTGCATGCTAAGTTTTCAAAATGATTTAAATATATATATATATATATATATATATATATATATATATATATATATATATAATTTACCAAGTATAAAAATACCGTATGATGTTATTGTTTTTTGCTTTTCACGTCGAATTTGAGGTCGACTTCATATCAAGAGATGTTAAATTGACGTTGAATTTAAAAAATTCGACGTTAATCAAATTGACGTTGAATTTTGTCAATATTTGACTTTAAGCATTCTTTTAATTACTTATGATCTTTTTTACAACTCTACGAGACCTGAAAAGCAGAAAAGCAACAAATTTCACTTTTTGGTATTTTATAAAGCATGAACTATGAACGTATAGTATAGTATCAACAACAAACAAGTTCAACCAAATAGCAACAACAAACAAGTTCAATTAAACAACAAAAAAATTCAATCAAACAACAACAAACAAGTTCAACCAAATAATAACAACAAACAAGTCCAACAAAAAAAACAAACAAGTTCAACAAATAAGTTCTTCAAAACGAAAACGAAAACTAACCTTCAAAAGGTGGGTTCGTCATAATAAAGTGTTTCCACCAGTGAGAGAGAAAACAGAATGCACATATGAAGGACAAGAACACGAAAATAATCGGTCAAAACAAACGAAAATCATACATACAGTAGTTAATTAACATGCATTTGTATCAAATGAAATAAAGATTACATGCGATGGTTGTCAAATTTCGTTCGAGAAAAGTTTGATAAGAGAAGAAGGTCTCGCGCGTTAAGATAAAGTAAATGAATTTTCAATCTCCCATTCAAATTAAAAAGGAGAAACTTTTGGTTGACAAATAATACGTCGAAGCCCCTACAAAATTTGGCGTATTATTGGTGGTTTAAAATAAAAAAGAATTAAAGAGGGGTAACTGACTTCAGGCTGAAAAATAATACATTGAAGCCCCTACAGAATTCAACGTATTATATGTTGTTTAAAAGAAAAAAGAAAAAAAAATTAAAAAGGGGTTACTTTTTGGCTTCTGCCTAACAAATAATACGTCGAAGCCCCTACAGAATTCAGCGTACTATTGGTGGTTTAAAAGAAAGAAGAAAGAGAATGACGCGATGCTTTAAATAATTACCATAATAGAATGTCGAATTGTATGGGGCTTCGACGTTCTACAATTGCATTTATTTACAAAAATGTCACCGGTCATTTTTATCGTTGGCTATTCAGTGGTTGGATGTTGAACGCGTGACGTTGTACACTATTTTTGCCCTAGTGATTGTAACATTCTAAAATATAGTATTAAACTATAAGAGAGTTATCACATCATTAATAAAATAGAACAGTCGACAAAATAAGAATTAAAAGTTTCATCATAGTTAGAAAAAACATAACTATAAATTTAACTTCGTACAGTCCAACTTAAAACCAAAGTATATATCTAGAAACTACTCTATAGAAGACTAAACATTCGTTGCCCTGTCATCCAACACCTGCTCCACAAATATTTCATCACACTTTACTCACACCCACCGAATGATCATAACCAAGATCACAGAGTACAAGAACATACAACAAAACATAAACAAAAGGGTAAGCTAGTGAAAACAAAAATACCTTAGAATAATGAATACATCAATACCAATCATGAAGTTCCAAGCAAAATTAATCAGACATGTTATACATCTAATCCACCTAGACCTGACTCATCTGAATATTGTATGAATGTCGAACTATGGTAGTTTATGCACCTGTAGTGGTAATACAACTGGCCTACCCCAAGCTACCACGTACAAGGTTAGTTCTTTAACAAATGTCTTTGGCCAAAATAAGGATAATCATTAGAGTGTCAGGATAAACTCGAGTACAAAGCTCCTACATTCATACACACAACACATAATAACCATCAATAAGAAGTTCCTCCATGGAACTCTTTTTCCCCAACTTTCCATTAACAAAGATAACATATAAACATCAATACTCAAAGTATTTCAAGAATAAAAATAAATTTATAATAATCACATAATATCACAATTTTCTTCATAGTAGCTTGATACTCACACTGGACACGGAAAACAGCCTGGAAACCCTCACTAACAACTCCGGAAGGGTCAAATACCCCCATAACGACCTAAAGAACGTTCAAAACGGATGTCCAGAACCCCAAATTTGAGATTCCCCACAACTTAGTTTTTGTCAAACAACTCCTCACTAGACTACTCTCACTTAGACAATCTCTGGCCAGACGACCCCTAACCAGATGAACCCTTACCAGACGACTCCTTGCTAGATGATCCTTTACTAGACAACCTTTTACCAGATGACCCCTTAGTAGACGATCCCTTACCAGACGACTCCTTGCTAGATGAAACGACCCCTTACCACACGATCTCTTACCGAAACGACCCCTTACCAAATGATCTCTTACCCAGACGATTTACCAGATTTTTGTAGAATAAGAGACTAACTAAGCCCTAAATGGCCCCAAGATAGTTCCCAAAACTGTAGACTTTCCCCACAACCATGATTTTAAAGTCTTACCTATTAAAACTCCCACTTTTATTCCCAAAACTTACTTTTCTTCTAATTTATCCCATACCCAAGTTCTGTAACAATACATCAGCTCAAACTCACTAAATCTACATTTACAACTTCATCAATAAACAAACTTTAATAACAGCAAACCACACACACCAACATGCATCAGTTTTCAATTCAATATACCACCATTTTCAAGTACCTAACATACTAAGTTTCACGATTTAATTAAAGTTCATAAATCAATCATCACATCATCATACAAACATCAAATATCTCATGCATACCAAATCCAAACCAAACAAACTAGCTTCCTTTACCAGTTGACGCTCCGAAAATTCTAAGAACTCTAAAATTCTTCCTACGACTCCAAGATCTCTAGTTGCTCCTATAATTTGTGACAGAGTGTATCCTCAATACCATTGATCAACAAAGAGTCTTAGAAAATACTCAAACCCCAAAGGAGTAAAGATAACCCTATGTGCAAAGATGCCCAAAAATTTAAGGAAGAATGGTAGAAATCAACTTACTCTATAGCTGAAATCAATAAGCTAGAAATGAAGATCTCGCCTCAAGGAACCCTCAGGCGGTCTCTGATCTTCCTATAGATGAGTAGGGAGTTAGGGTTTCTGAAGAAAAGATAGAAGAATGTTAAAAAAATGAGTTTTAGAGAAAGAAGACTTCTTAAATAATGAAACTCTTTATCAGAAAATTCTAATTATATTATTAATATTTTTTAAATAAAATAATAGAGTATTATTATTTAAAACATTCTATTTTATCTAATACTCTATTTTTAACAGTGTTACAATAATAGTCCTTGATTTAAAAATAAATAAATAAATTGATAAAAAAGACCTACAGGAAATATAGGATAACAACATAAAATAATTTTAAAAAAGATAATAGTCTATAAAATTAATCTTGCATAATCAATTATTTTATTTATAAATTTAACAATTTAATAATAAAATATTCAAATTTTATTTTGAGAAATTACTTCTACTCCTAATTATTTTATAATTTTTTACATATAATACGAAAATAAATAATGTTGAAGGAATACAAACTCAGAAGATGTGCAAAGAGAAATTATATTTTGTAAGTCCGTTTAATGATGAGATCTTAAAATGATATGTTAAAGTTCGTTTTTCTGTACTTTTTTAGTGTTAATGAATAGTAAACAATATTTTTATTACATTTTTTAGTGTTAATAAATAGTAAAAAAATATTGAAAGTAATTAACATTATATTAATTTTGATTAAAATATAGTCGAATTATTAAATCTCAAATCAAAATATTTACTAATCTAATGAATCTGATTCTAAAAAACTGGACAGTAGGTAAAGATGTTAATGTCTCTGATTATTGTCACGTGGTCTAGTTAAAATAATAAATTAACAAATATGAAAGGAATCTATTAGAAAGGTAGAGTGTGCAGCATTTATCCTTTCTAGATACGGGAATATGTAAGGAAAACAAAAAGTAGTTCAATTCCCACTAAGTTTGTGCATCTATGCTTCTTATAATTCTGGATTAATGATTTAAAACCTAAAATTGAATTTATATATATATTATATACATTTAAGATTAAATTTGAATTTAAATCAAATACAGTGTAATATCTGAATTTAATAACTACATCATAGTACCTACCTACTAATAAATACAATTAGAACTAATTATTTTTATTTTTTGAAACAAATATAAGTTGTTATTGTATTAATTATCATAATATTGAGTTTATTACTAAAATAGTAAAATACTTGTTTTAACTAGGGCTGAGATAGTTAATTAAACTATATTAAACAACAGTTAATTATATTTTTAATAAACTAAAAAAATTAAACTATTTAATACATGTAACTGTACAGTTGAATAGTTTAGTTTTAAAGAACTAAAGTTATATCAGTTAATTGGTAACAGAACTAAAATTTGTATTTAAAAGTTAGTCATGACCTCCTGAACTAAAGCTCTCTCTTACCTGTTCCTCCCCACTCCAAACCCCACGCCTCCTCAACAAGATCTCCTCCTCGCTCAGTATATCTTTCAAACTTCATTGTTGTCATCGGTTGCCCCAACCTTCACATCACCGTCATAAATGTCTTCGCCACTGGTAAGGTCGAAATGTGGGTCGTCGACAACACTAGAGTCTCCGAGAGAGGCTGCTTTGTCATATGGCAAATGCTCCCCAACAAGTGGGAGATTGAGCTCGTCGCAACAACTCAGAAGGTTGTCGCCGATAGTGATGGCACCGTCGCTTGGCGCCACACCCCCTGGATTGGCGCACACGCCGCTAAAGGCGACGTCCGTCGAGGTTTAAAAGTGAATATTTAAAAGTGAGATAAAGTTGATACTCTAAGTAACTAGGTTGGGTTTTCCACGCAGTTAACCATTGACCTTATGTTTTGGGACAAAAAGAAAATGGAGAAAATCAATAAACAGGAGTAAAAATTCAGTTTTTAGTTAACTACACAGATTAATTTTTTTACAGTACAAAATAGTATAGTTAACTATAATTTAGTATAGTTAAGTTATTTTTGTCCAACTCTATTTCTAATTATATGGTCCAAATCACATGCGCAACAACGACACATAAGTTGATTGACATGTTCTTGTTTAAATTTGATCAATAATTTTAATATATAATTGCGATAAAATATTAGAAAAAACATTAACATTGATGATCTTCTCAAAGTCAATTTTGAAAATTAAATGAACTGATTCAGCAGTTCAATGTATTTGATTACTTTAAGAATAATATTTTTTTATAAACTTTATGGGAAAGAATCAGCAAAGAATAACATTTTAAAAAAAAAGTGTGAATTAAGATGAGGGTTGAAATAAAGAGATAAGATTTATTATTAAATTATTATAAGAATACAGATTAATACATAGTTTTGTCCAGTGTCTTTTTTTATACTTTGTTTTTGTTTTTTTTTAATTCTTACAATTGACCCAATCCGGTCAACTAACTTAACCAGCACGCCTTAAGTTGAGTTAGCCCATTGCCACATATTGACTTCGATTATAAAATTTAAGACCACATAAATGATTCAAATTTTTTAATATTATTAACCTAAGCCACTAACACTCATCCCGAATTCCGAATGCGTACAAGCAAATTCTATATTACATATTTAAGAATTTCAAGTAATGTATATTTTTTTTAAATATTCATTTTGGCTCGTTAAATATTCTCCCTTTACGTCCATATTTTGTTTCTTATTTTATTTTTTAAGTAACATTTTTTTAGAATTAATTTTATCAATTTTATTTTTTAAGTGTTTTTTTAAAATTTAATCATTTTTTAATTTAATATATAAAATTAAAATAACTATCTATAATAAAAAATTATCTACAAAAAAAATCTATATGTAATAAAATTGTTATAGATGACCAGCTTTAGAAAATGAATAATTTAAATAAAAAAAAACATAAACAATTGATTATGAGTGATAATGTAAGTCGAACTAATTCGGTCCTTCCTGAATTAGTCGTAAAGCAATTCTATATTGAAAATGTGGGTTTAATAGTCTAATTTGTGAATTTATAAGCTGATTTGTTTTTTTTTATGATAAAATCTTTCATCTCCTACTAATTAAATTTTTTTAACAAAATTAAATACAGAATTTTCGAAAGCTGAATAATAAATTGATAATCTAAAATTTCCAAGTTATAATTTTCATAATTTCGCATGATGAATTATGGCCTATCTCGCTCCTCCGAGGTTCGTAGAGACTGCAAAACAAATCTATGTAAGCTAGCAGACATAAAATCTCTACCTACCCAATGTTTTTTTACAGGTATGTAGGCTGATCTGCGCGATCTGTTTTGCCATCCTACGATAACTAATTTTAGTAAATCATTATTTAAGTAAGTTTTGTGGAAATATTTCTTTTTGAAGGTATACTACTGATACATTATTGTCTGCCACGCAATGAGTGACTCATACATTTTTTTTTTCCATTATCTTGCACGTAATAATACCTATTTAATTTTTTTAGTTATTAGACTTGAATTTAAAAAAGTATCTTTTTTTTATTTTTTTCAATATACAATATTTTTATTTTACAGCAAGGCAATAATTATTTCCTGGTCTCGGAGTAGACTAACTTTAAAATAAAAAATTGACAAGGATTAAACATGATAATCAATCTTGAATGTATATTGATTTTAGTATATATATATATATATATATATATATATATATATATATAATTATTTATACTTAACAAGACATAAACAAACTATACTAATGAAAAAAAAATTAAATAAATACATGTAGAAAAATATTAAACCACCAACATTGTTGTTCGTGTGAAAATGAAATTAAATTAACTAACATATCAATATAATAATTTCCTTCACAGAAACATAAAAAACTTTAAACTACATATGCGTATAAAAATGTAAACACAAATGTCATTTTCATTTAACACTCTAAGGAACCACTTATTAATCTAAAAAAAAACATATCCAAAAAGAAAACATGACATACTAAAGAAAAATCACTTTCCAATCAAAGTTTTTGAAATCCTTCCCTCCAAGCATGCTTCAAAGCATAAATGATCCCATAAATAGAAGTTTGTATCCCTTATAAAGCTGAAAAACTACTCATGTGTTCACTTCGACTTCCCCTAAAAAATATTATCACATGAAATCAAACTAGGACAACTCCTAATAACATAATCAGTATTCACCTTAAGCGCCAATTAGCAATTGGTATTTATCATAAATGAAACCATACTACCCTCCATAGTTTTAGTTGATAAACCATATAGTTTAAGTTGAGAATTATAATTTTAATATTTAGTATAGGACATTTTTCTAATAGAAAAATCAAGAATTATGATTGTTAAATAAGTCATTTAATTAAAAAATTTCAAGTAATTTAGTGGCAAATACAAATTTAGTTTTTCTAAAAGAAATTTTATTAGTTAAATATATCAAATTTAATTAATTAAAATATGAATTTCTATTAATAATTCAATTATAAAAAACCAAATTAAATTTGATGATGAGAAAAAGGAGAAAAAAGATAAATAAGGTAAAACTAAACAATAAGGGTGTATTCACTTGAGCGAAATATACTATTCAAGAGAAAAAGCGAAGAATGGTTTGCGAGATTAATCGTATTCTTGTCGGTTGATTTGTGGCGATGGAATTACGCTGATTTGTGAGATATGCTCATTTTCCTCTTAGTTCGATTTGCAGTGATTTCAATAAAATGTCATTTTTGTGCTCATAACTTTCTAAAATAACACGGAAAAAAATAACACGTTAAAATGTGTATTCGTTTACAAGGAAACTGTATTAAGTTCCACCTCAAGCAAAAAAAAACTGAATGGGTTGGTTCCCCGCTAGTGTATTCAGTTCCCCTCGTGTGAGATTCAATTCACTATCGTTGTATTTGGTTCCTCTTCCATGGTATTTGATTCCCACTTTGTGTATTAGCAAGGAAAAGTGTGTGTTTCGGTGTAGATTTATAGGATCGAGAGACTAACTTGGATGTCGTGGCTTTACCGCTTTCCGATGCTTGAATTGGGTTCTCTGAATATCTTCTTTCCGCTTGGGCCGCTCGATCGTCTGCAACTTGGATCGTCTGATGTAGAGAGATTAGAAGTACTTAGCTGTTGGCCATGACCTTGTATTTATAAGTTGTCCCATAGACCTTAAACTGGCATAAGCTCAATAAAATATAAACAGACTTACCTTAAAATCTGGTTAGTTGCTAAATATCTTTAAATAGATACTCTTAATTATCCTTTGATTATTTTATCTTTTGTTATCAATATATTTAATAAAATATTCTTGATTATTATTTAATATCTTTAATAAGATATATCATAACCGCTCGGCCTGATATCATGTAGATATGTGTATTCGATTCCATGGTTTCCCACCTCCATCCTATTCGGTTCCATGGTTTTCAGCCTATCAATATCACCATTTTAATGGAACCGAGTTCTCTTTGTTGGAGGCTTAAAAACAAGCATATTTGTCCCTCCTTTGAGGTCTCCTCTTATGGTAGGACTCACACTCATTCCAAGTGATGCTGCCAAAGGAGCAGGTTATAGCTTGAACCTCTTTACTTTTCATCTCATGAGAATTTGGAACAGAGTTCATCAACTGTTTTGTTGTTTTTTCTGGTGAGATCCATTGTTCTTTAGACATGTAGTTTATCTAATAATAATAATAATTATTATTATAATAATAATAATAAAATAAAATAATAATAATAATAATAATAATAATAATAAAATTTTCGTGTTAAAATTTATTTTTTAATCCTTTCTCTTCTTATAATAATTTTTACAATTATATATAATATTAATCATTACACTTTTATATCACTTTTTTACTATTAAGTGTATTTTAGTAATCTTTAATTTTATTTTCATTAAATAATTTTTTTATATATTACATCCGTCAAATCTTATATTAATTTTCAGAAATTTTACTTTTAAATTTATAGTTATTTCTAAATTCACTTAAAAAACAATAAAAAATTTATCTTAAATATTGTGAAATTCTTTCTTCACTTTCCTCGAAATCATTTTACTAAAATAAACATATCCTAAAAGTGTTTAATTGTTTTGATACAATGAAAATATATTATAATAATATATTCAAAATTTGTATAATACCGGCGTTGTTGTGATCAATAATCTTATCACTAAAGTCATTTTATGCTGTAAAGCAGCTGCTTTTTTTAGTAATAATTGGTTATAATATTTATAATTAATATCAATGCCATTTACGTTTTCTTTATTGTTTGTACGTGAAAACAAAAAGTAAGACGGGCGTGGAGCGTGCGCATGAAGGTTGAAATCGTGGAATTCAAGATTTGATTCCATGTACAGTGGCAGATACTGGCGCCGCATTTCAAGAGTTTGTCTCACCCCTCGTTTTCTGATGCTTCAATCCTACGCCGTAAACTGCGTCTAAACCCAACCACAGTCAACGTACAAGTTTAACCATAGTTAAACATGCGGCTGCTACTTCATTATGATCAATTATTATTCCATTCCACTAGCCTTTCGGGTAATTTTTGTTAATAGTGAGTGAGTGAAGTGACCCTTTTGTCCTGGCAGTGGGCCCCACCTGTATCGTCAACAATTATTACTCACTCCGTTGTGGGCTCCACTCTTGTACCACCACTCACTTTCCCTTATATGTAACGATGACGTCATCGTCTCGCAATACATGTACCATGTCAACCTCCCCATCAAACAATGCCTCACACTAGGTAGTGTCTAGGTTTTAATATGATTATTGACCGTCAATTACAAACCAACATCATCTTTTTGGGTGTATATAACTTTTTTCTACCTCCATATTTGTTCATTATTTTTACTTTTTCTAGAAATTTAATAAATTTTTAATCTAATAAACCATTCACTTATAGCAAAATTGGGTCGATTCCACTCATCATTGCTTTGTAAAAAATTGTAAAAATAAAAAAAGATAATCAGGTTATTCTATCATTAGGACAGTTGAAAAATCATCGTCTAAAATATACAAGGAAATCTTTTATTTATGATTTTGGTAATTTTTATTTAATAATATCGATATATTACTCTAAGAAATATAATACATTGTATAAATATTTTTTATGTCTTAAATAAATTAATTAACATATTTAATAAAACAAATTAAAATAATTATTACTTTTATATATATTAAATTATTTAATTACAGTTAATAATTAAATTTTACACTTCATCGAAAAAACTCACGAGCTAAAAATATTAACATTGGCAAACTCTTAAAAGTAGTTTTATAATCTACTATTAAATTCCTCTCTATAATATAATAAAGGGTTAAATATGTTTTTAGTCCTTGAATTATAAAGCGAATTTATTTTTAGTCCATCTTTCAAAAACAATCAGTTAATGTGGCTAATTATGTGTTATGTTGTCCAGAAACTCTCACTTTCCAAGGGTGCCACATCAGTAGCACTGACACATAAGCTGTGACGGCATCTCCATCTTCTCTCAGGAGTGAAACCTTAGCCGTCGCCACCAAAACCCTAAGTTGCCGCCACCTACGACCACACCGCCATTCTTCCCCGCCCCTTTCTCTCTTGAAACCCTTCAATGTCCAATTTTGTTCCCTCTTAACCTTTATCGCCTCCTCCAACTGTATCATCCCTCCTCTCTGCAGTAAAAGCACAACGCCGACACCAATGGAAGTGAACAAATCCAACTTCAACAAGAGAAGAGTCGAGGGTAGAGATGATGGCGACACCACCAAGAAGAACCTCCAACTCAAAGTTCGCAAGCTCAATCCTATCAACACCATCTCATATGTTCATGTATCAAACTTCCTCTCCAAAATTTCTTTCCTCTCCCAAAAAGGTTACTTATTTTTCCCAATTTCAATTTTGCTTTCATATGCTTTCAATCACAGATAATGGGGACTGGAATCGATACTCAAGATACATCTCCTTCAGTCTTGCTTTTCTTTGACAATCAAAGGTTTATATTCAATGCTGAAGAGGTAACTCCAAACCATAACTCCTATTTTCTTCAGCTTCATATTATTATCTGCTTTTCTATCTCTGCGTCGAGGTTTATATTTTACATTCCATCTTCTATTCAGGGTTGGAAAGGTTTTGCACAAAGAATAAAATTAAGTTATCAAAAAGGTATCTTATATCTTTTGCTTCATCTCGTAAAAATATAGTTTGTTCCTTCTCTTACGGTTGTGTTTGCGCGAAGACGGTGTGGACGTGGTGGATAATGTGTTGAAGGTGGTGGCGTGACAATGGCAGCTTAGGATTTTGGTGGCGACGGCTAGGGTTTCACTCCTAAGAGAAGATGGTGATGTCGTGACGTGTCAAGGCTACTGATGTGGCACTCGTGGAGAGTGAGAGTTTCTGGACAACTTGGCACATGTTAGCCACATCAGCTAGTTTTTTTTTAACAATGTTAGTTTTGGAGGACTAAAAATTAAGGTTTCCTTAAGAAAGAAGAATAAAATGTACCTTAATTTGGAAGAGGAACTAAAAACAAATTTGCTTTATAGTTTATGGACTAAAAACATATTTAACCCTGTAATAAATATATGTATAAATTATCTAAACATTAAAAAACTTGTTTAAAAATATAATTATTAAAAGAAGTAAATTGATATTGAACTACTCAAGTGATATATCCTTTTTTTTTTCAAGTGTTAAATATGTGAAAAAAAAATTGTTTTTATTAAGTTTACAATTATCATCAAACTTCAAAAATACTATTAAATATTTTTCTTACATTCTTGGATTTGTAGTAGTGTTAAAACTTTATTAAACAAAAATAAGAATTGAACCTGTTAGATAAATTCCAACACACATATATAATTTAAGATCATTACAAATTAAACATACAATTTTGAGTTTTCCAAAATATAAAGTATTAGCCAGATGCATTTATTTTAAAATTTTTTAAAATATTTTTATAGCTTCATTTGCGCTGTTATGATTTTAATATACAATAATTATAGGAAAGGAAATCCAAAATAACACGTGTTTTAAACCTTACTCGAACTCACACACATACTCACGATAAATTATGGCTAAAACCATGGCCACACACCCACACGATAAAGAGTAAATTATGATTAAACCATGACTTTACTTAGTCAAACACCAAAAAAAAAGTAAATTATGGTTAAACCTTAACTTTTCTCAATTACACACATGCAAACTCATATATTTTTCATTTCAAAATCTCAAACGACGGACTTAAAAAAAAATGATCTCCTTTTGCTCAACTAGACATGATACCAAGAGCTTGTTAAATAATCATATTTGCTTAGTGAAGACTCTCACTTGGATAACGATATACTTATAGAGATATACTCATTCACCAAACCCTTGACTTGTTTAGCACCAATCTCTCATGAGCTCTATGAATTTTAATTAAAATAACTTTGCTTAGTGAAATGATTGACTCGCCTATCAAGTAAATATTAAAAGTCCTAACCAATTAAATTTGTTCAACTAAATCATACTTGCTAAACGAACCAATCATTGTAACTTCTTTGGAATTTAATAAAATGAATTTCACTTAATGAACTATTTACTTGCCTAACGACCCACATCTTTTAGTAACCTTGTTCGAAAGCTCATCCAACGAGTAAAACAATTTGAGCTCTTTAGAATTTAAACTCTTGAATTTCACTTAGCAAATTGATTGCCCGCACAACAAATCTACATAATTTCAGAAAACTTAATAAATATATCATATTAACCATTTGGTCCATTTGATAAATTATACTCTTTTCTCATGTCAAAATGCTTCAAATAAAACTAATTGACTCAAAACATATTGACTCAAAACATGTAACTTAAATGATCAATGTTCACATAACCATACAACATCACATGCATAAAACGAACTTTTGTGCTCACAATTTAAGAACTCATAAATATTAATAATTCATTAACATTGAACAAGTTTTCTCCACCAAATATGAAAAAAATCATAACACTCATACATACAAATCTTCTAAAATAAAGTAGTAACAAAAAACAAGTTAGTTTCTCTTACTTAGACTAAGTTTCTTAGTTTTATTAAAAATCTCCACTTACACATAATGCATAACCTATACATTAAAAATTCAAATTAATTATCTAAATAAGTTCTAACAATCCTAGCGAGACAGAGATCTTGAATTTAATAAAACTTACTTACATACATACATAACTTATATCATACATGCTAAACTTTCAAAAATTAACTAAAAAAATCTCTAATTTTCAAAAATATTAACAAGATGATAATGAACTTAAAAGTAAATAAGAAGAAGATAAAATGATTTTAGAAAGAAAATAACACTAGTGCATAAATGGCTTTAGACGTTTGTTATTTCGAGTTTTTAACGTCAAATCCCAATCCGACGTCTTTATGGGTGCGTTAATGGGATGTCGGACTTATAGAATCCAACGTTTATAAAGACGTCGGACATGACACTAACCGACGTCTAATGGCACTATACAGACGTCGGTTAGTGCCATGTCCGACGTCTAAGGACACTATAAAGACGTCGGACATGACATTAACCGACTCTTAAGGACACTATAGACGTTGGACATGACATTAACCGACGTCTCCTGAGCTGTTGTGTTTTGGTGCAGTTTTGCTCGTGCCTTTGGATAGCCTAGTTGCACCTTCTCCCTTTGCTACTTTCCTCATAAGAAAAGCTTGCGTCTTTTGAATATCTTATAACATTTCAACCCAAAACCAAACTTGGGTTTTTGCCTAGTTCTATTCCAACCGCCAATGAAAAAGAATACGGTGACATGAGAACTAGGCAAGGACCCAGGTTCGGTTTTGGATTGAAATGTCATAAGAGATCCAAAAGACGCAGCTTTTCTTATGAGGAGGCTAGCAAATGGAGAAGGTGCTACTACGTTACCCAAAGACACGAGCAAAACTGCACTAAAACACAATGAAAACTCATTTTAATCGAAGATAATCCATCAAAGATTGATTTAATCGGAGTAAAAGTAAATTTAAACGGTTCAAAAGAGATAAAACGCACCTGGAATGCAATACCGTGGAGAGAAAAGGCGAGGAGGAAGACAATGATGTGCGCTTAACCGCGGGTTCGCGAATTATGATTAACAGGAATCTAGACGTCGGATCCCCTAGTGCCCGACGTTTATTCTGGCCTAGACGTTGATAACCTCACTTATGTGACGTCCATTCGAATTAAAATTTAATATTCACGATGTACTAGACGTCAAATCTAGGGGGAGCCGACGTCCAAGACAACTTTTCACCTACCTTGTCAGGCCATTTAGATGTCAGATGTAAGGGGGGCGACGTCCAGAACAACTTTTTCACCTACCCTGTCAGGTCATTTAAAGTATAGACGTCGGTTACAAGGGAGCCCGACGTCTATGATTGTATATAGACGTCGGATTGGCGGGAACAAACATCTGTATGGCGGAAAAAAATGACTTTTCACCTATCTGTCAGTCCCATAGACGACGATTATGGGGTCTCCGACGTCTATAATTTTATAGACGTCGAGGACCCTACTAACCAACGTCTATATATGACCACTTATTTACGAAAATGTCACCGGTTAATAATTTATGTTGGATATTTTGTGGTCCGACGTTCAAGGAGTGACATTAAAGACCAATTCTGCACTAGTGTAATCTTTATAAAATAAATTTTTTTAATTTATTTTTAATTTATAAAGTATGTATTTTAATAATAAATTATTCAAATTTTATTTATAACAAATCACTTCAATTCTTACCTATTTTAAGAAAAAGATTATATAATGATTGATTTATATTTTTTTATATTAATCATTCTTTCTGTATAATGGTGCATACTCTTTCTTGGACACTGAAGAAGTTGTGGACTGTATGTCAGTCACGATAAATAGTGAAAGTTTAGTTAAAGAACACATTTAGTATTTTTGTTTTTTACTTTTACCCTTTTTATCGATTCAAATGTTTTCTTTCTTTTTTGCAGAACTGTATTTGTTGTGGGTATATAATTTATTTTTATAAATTGGGAATGTGTTGATAAAAAAAATAAGCCAAATAATTTATTTGATTAACTTATAAATTAGTTTGACAATCATAAGGTTCTCTAATAGTGTAAATTTTCTAATTACCTTCTAATTTTTAATTTATAGCTTATTTAAAATTTTCATTATTATATTTTACATTTTAATATGTTTTTTTAATTTATTTTACCTATTAGTGTTTATTTAAATTCTCTATTGATAATTAGGTATTACAACATTTTTAGCATTTGTTAGATTTTTTTTTTAAATTTTTGTATGCAGTTCAAATTAAAGAAAAGGTATTGTAAATTGAAGTGTTTAATTACATCATGCTGTATGAATAGTATATACAATGAAAATTATAAAAAAGATTAATATAACAGTTGTTTAAATTGAAAAGTAAAAAATGGAATAAATAAAAATTAAATTGAATTAATACTAATCAATACCAATTTTATTAAATGAAATTGACCGTTCAAAGAAATAGTATTTATACAAATTTTAATAATAAATAAAATTGTTAAAAAAATTAATTATTTAAGGAAGAATGTAAATGATGATAACATAATAATATAATTTTACTTAAAAATAAAATAAAAATTTATATAATTATATAATTGTGGATCATTTTCCATTTATCAATACCAAAGATTTATCAAATAACTATCCATTAAATTACAAGTTTATCAACTAATTTATTAATCAGTGTTTCCAAAGACACTTATATTGTTATCACTTTTTTATTTTAGTTTAGACTATTTGTCATGGTGTTATTAAGTATGAGTTGAAGAATTATTGATTTCTTTGCATTGTATGGAGTGTGTGGCTATTAAAAGCTTACAACTTACAAATTCAATATATTAATTAGGTGGGACCACATTATTAAAAAGAAAAAATAAATAACAATTAATGTAGTATAATGGGTAAGTCAGTCATTCGGATATAATAAAATAATTATTAATAATATACGTTTATACGTATTTAATAATGTTTTTAATTTACTAATTTCTTTTGTCCATTTCAATATGTATTTAGTGTTTCTTAACCGGTGCTTATGGCACAATTAAATGCACGCGCTATCTTTAAATTTAAAAATGATTTTTAAGTACATGTATACATTATGGAATGAATTTTTTTAACTGAATCAATTAACTTAATTATAATTGAAGTAAGGCACTACTATTTTATTAAAATAACGTATGAATGAATACATTAAGGATGTGTTTACTTTATGGTTTTAAACAATGGGAAATAAATGAAATTGACAGGATTTAAAAATAATTAAATGTTATTTTTTTAAAAATGAAATAGAAAATGGAATTGAATACTATCATTTTATTTTATGGTGTCATTGACCAATTGAAATTATTAAAGGTAAAAGTGACATTAACATTTAAATGGTCTCAACTTTAACCATATAATTGCGGATTCAAAAATTCGTATATCTCATAAATCATCATTTTCGATCACTGTTAATTTCATCAATTCGAATATAATTAAAATGAAAAACCCGTCTTAGTAAATTCGTTTCAAGAGGAAAATCACCTAAAACGAATACAAGCTAAAGTCTTGTTCACTTGAGTAGATTTGGAAAAGAGTAATTGAGAAAATTTGAAGGTAATTTTTGTTGTTGTTTATTTGAATAGATTTGGAGGTAAGTGAGAGTGATATTGAAAGTAAATCCTACACTAATTCTCACAAATTTTACTTCCAACTTTACTCTCACTTACCTCCAAATCTATTCAAATAAACAACAACAAAAATTACTTTCAAATCTTCTCAATTACTCTCTCCCAAATCCACTCAAGTAAGCAATGCCTAAAAAAAGAATGAAGTAGTTAGTGAATAATCAACATATTAATTTAGGTGAAATATAAATTGAAAAAACAATTAATGTTAATATTATGTATGTTATAAAATAAAAATATCACTTAGTGTTTGAAGAAAGTGAAAATAAAAAAAAAAAACTTTGTTTTCGAATGTGGGCAGTAGGGAAAGCACACCAATTTATATCAACGTTTTTAAATTATCTACCCGTATAAAGTTTCTTATTTATTTTTAAATATTCGTCACTTTATAGTTAAAATGATAATATATGTTTTTATATCTAAAAAATATTAACATCGTCGTTAAAACATGGATTAAAAAATAAACACTACAATTAATAATATTATTAATTCCCTTTGACTAATATTTTAATGCATTCCAAAATTTATTTTTATAAAAAAGTATATTATTTGAAATATTTTAGAATTACTAATTAATAAAAGTATGACTATTTTCATAGTCATTTTTTATTATAAAATATTTGATTAGAAGGGTTGAATTGTGGTAATATTTAATGTATGAATAATAATTGAAATTGCGTGAGAAGAGAAGATAACGGGCATGTTTGGTCCGTTATTCGATTCCGTGCGTCTAGACTCTTCACTTTTGTGTTTAGGTTCATCAGAAACAGTACTGTGACCTAATTTCCTGTCCAAGTTAATCACTAAGTACTAGAGAACTTTCCAGTCTGATCTATTATTGAAGAAAATAATAAAACTATGCAATGCTTGCGTACATAAGTTGTTCAATTCTTGATTAAACCACCCAATACAAACTAAACTAATATTAGATTAAATTAAATGACCATCCATTATTTTGGCCATAAGCAAAAGATAAAATAAACTGCTCCCCACTTCTGAATTGGACCACTGACTCCATCCTCATAATCTATACATTATCTTCTTCTCATTTCTCATTACTTATTTCAATACTCACTTAAACAATTATTTGCTTTAAACTCCAACTGATAGTGATTTTCATAAAACTACTAATATATGCAGCAGTTCATACTTCCAAGCTAATTAAACTAAAAGGAATAGTAAAGTAAGCGTACGATGGAGGCAATAGAAAAAAAATTAAGACAAAGAGAAGGATGCCATGGGAATTTAGAATTCAAAAACTATTGAGGATAAGTAGTTGGACTGAACGCGCACTAAATACGGTCAACACGCTTACAGACAAGACCAAAGAAAATGACAACGTTAAAGAGACCGACACCTGACGGTTTCGAGCGGGCACGTGTCCTTAACAAGGTCTGGGGGACTCGTGTTGTTATCTGATTGGATAGTTCCTTAATCAATTTGGGCGGGTCGTACGTCATGGCCTGCAATTTGCTGAAACTAACCAGTGGTTACGACAGCGATAATTAGGGGATTGATTAAGAGATTAAGAATAGTAATTAAGGTGATAGGGTGCTATATAATGGAGAGAGAAGCTGTAAGGCAGAACCAAGAGTGACGAGAGGCCTTCTTCACAGATATTTTTTTTTTCTCTCCACGTTTTCTTCAAAGCTTTCAGTCTTCTGTGGTTCATCTTTCTTCTCCTTCTCCCCCCTCTCTGCAACACCCCGCTTCTCTGAATCCCTTTCTGTTAATCATCTGTCTTTCAAACTAAGATTTTTGGGTTTGTCTTTTAACTCACCAAGAAGCAAACTTAGAAGTATTCCTCGAAAGCCAGGTGTTTTCAGAAACGAGATCCAGGTTTTACTGTCAAAATTCGCTTGTAAAATTTTGATCCCCTCGCCCCCCATTATTTTTTTTGCCTTTGAAACTAGCAAAGAGGGTTATTTTTGATCCCTCGAAGTTTAATCTTATATTAAGACCACAGGACCGAGGAGGTTGTCTATTTGAAATCTCCTTCATCCTTTGTTTGTAGAAAAAGGTTTTTCTATTTAGTTATCTTTGTTTTTGAGATCCGGTGTATTAATTAACCAGTTGTTCTTCAGTTTTAGAAAGACGCAGGTTGAATTGATCTGATGGCAGCTATGATGGGTTTTTACAGCAGCACAGAGTTTCAACTTCCCTCAGATCCGTTCAGGGGTGAACTAATGGAAGTTCTTGAACCTTTTATGAAAAGTCCTTCCTCAACCCCTTCCTTTTCTTCCTCACCTTCAAACTCCTCTTTTCCTTCTACTTCTTACTCTCCTTCTCCCATCTACTTCCCCTCCTCACCCTCCTTCCCTGTTATGTACTCAAACAACTGCTCCGCATCGATGACCCATGCATTTGCCGACGGGTTATCCCTATCCAACACCCAAAACATCATAGGCTTCGCGCAAGGACAACCAACGTCTCTTCTCGGCCTCAACCACCTAACCCCCTCTCAGATCTCTCAGATCCAGGCTCAAATCCAGACCCAGACCCAGCACCAGCAGAATCCCAACACCCTCAACTTCCTCGGTACTAAGCCCATCCCCATGAAGCACGTGGGCATGCCTCTGAAGCCCACCAAGCTTTATCGAGGGGTGCGGCAGAGGCACTGGGGGAAGTGGGTGGCTGAGATCAGACTCCCCAAGAATCGGACCAGGCTCTGGCTGGGAACATTCGACACCGCCGAGGAAGCCGCTCTGGCGTACGACAAGGCCGCGTACAAACTCCGAGGTGACTTCGCCAGGCTTAACTTCCCAAACCTCCGTCACCACGGTTCCTCGGTGGGCGGAGGCTTCGGGGAGTACAAGCCGCTCCATTCCTCTGTTGACGCCAAGCTTCAGGCCATATGCGAAGGCCTGGCTGAGATGCAGAAACAGGGGAAGACCGAAAAGCCTCAGGGTTCGTCGAAGAGGTCACGGTCCAAAGTGGCTCCTCCGCCGGAGAAGGCTGATTCTGACAAGGGTTCGGACGACAACACCAGCAACAAGTGTTGCAAGGTGGAAGCTTCCTCGTCTCCTGTCACGACGGAGAGCGAGGGGTCTGAAGGTTCTTCGCCTCTCTCGGATCTGACGTTTGCCGACGTGAGCGAGCCTCAGTGGGAAGGTGATTCGGATACTTTTAATCTCCTTAAGTACCCCTCTTATGAGATCGACTGGGATTCTCTGTGACGAAGTGTTCGGAAATTAGAAGACTATGTTATGTATTGAAGGGTCTAGTCTAGTATATTTGTAGGTGTTAGTGTTTCTTTCAGGTGGCCACTGCAATGGAGTTTTTGGCAATTGCAGGGCTAGTTTTAGTTAAATTACTATTCTGTCAATATCTTGTATAATCTCTATCTAAACTACCTTGGGTCAGAGCTGAATTTTTTCTTGCTTGACCTGGGAGAATTAGTCCAGTTATGTTTCAAGTCTTACTTAATGGAATTATTATATGAATATGTAGCTGAGATGAATCATCTACTTGCCTTTCAGCTTATCAAATATGTCCACATTATTTTCTGTAGTGATGGTTGCTTCTCTATAAAATATCATCGGTATTCATGAACATCCATCCGTTATGGAGGATCTTGCCACTGCAGTTTTAAGCTCTAGTTTCAAATTTTACAACGCACCAACAACACATAAATACCCTTTATTTTATTCTAGAAATATTATCATCATTTTAGAAGTACTTTTTCTAGATTTTATATGGATTTGTTCATCTTTTCTTAAATGATGAATAACAGAATAAGTTTCATTTATCAAATTTTGTTTTAAAGGGGTAAAATATTAATATTCCTAAGGTCAGAGTTATAAAGATATTTTTTAATTATTGATCATTGTATATGCTTAGTTTCTTTGTCATAGTAATTGATATGAGAATTTAAGTTTGAGCCAACGAATTTTAATACGTAGATCTTGACATTTCAAATGTGACTTGATAATATTTTATGGAAGGATTTTATTTGATGAAAACTATGAAATTTATACCTATTGAAAATGTAAAGATATGAAATTCAAACTGATATTGATATTTATTAGAAATTATGAAATTTTGATTTTGATATAGCTGACATTAGTGAAAAGTATATTTTAGTGAATTGTTTGAAGTTTAAATAATTGTTAACAAAATTGATTGGTTTGGGTTTAAATTTAAATTTGGTAGTCCTCGGAGATATATATTTATTTAAGAGTTTAATGAGAGTGAATGCTATTTTGACTTTATTTAGTAGTCGAAATGTTGCATAATTGTAATATTGAATTTAGACAAAAGTTTCAAACATTTTTGCACAAATGATATATTTTTCTTAAACAAAATTATAGTAAAAATAAAATAAAATCAACATTTGCTCTCAGTATCATTTTTGTTAAAATATTTTTCTAAGTAAAGAAGAGTATAAATTCAACCTTTCTATCTAATAATTTTTCCTCAGACGAAACTATTTTCGCTCAAATTATTAAATTTTTTCAAAGCTATTTTTTTTATTTGTTGTTTGTTTGCTATTTAAATGTAAATGTTAATTTTACAATAATGATATATATACTTTTTTTTAAAACATTATTTTATCATGTTTTATGTAGATTTTTTCATTAACTGTGATGATAATTTTCAGTACGGAAATAAATGTGTTACAAGAGAAAATGTCAGCAAAATAGACTCTGGCGACAAAAAATATGGATAAATGATTTTGTTTTAAAATATATTTAAAATAAATATTTAAGAATAGATATTGAATAAGTTAAAATATATTTAAATTCAGGAAAAAAAATTTGCATGTGTTATTTTAAATAGCAAACGTGAGGTGTTAAACGTGTATAATGTTAGAATTGTTGTTATAATTAATCCCTTTCCCCAGTGGTTTAGTAAGGCATATTCAACTTTGCCATTCTCTTTCTTACTTTAGAGAATTTATTCCTATGCTAGTTGTAACATCGTGAATCATGGAAATTAATATTAATAATTAGTTAAATTTATCTTCATTGTCATCCTTTGTTACATACATGTTAAAGGATTACGTTTATCACAAAACCTGAATATATTATTCTATCTTTGTCTTCTTTTCTGGTACAATTTATCTTTCCTCTTTCACAGATAAAAGGTCTCTGGTGCAGAAGCATTGCACAATTAAACCCACAGATACGAAGATAGATAAAAGGGAGTTAAGCTAGGAAAAAATCTAATAAAAAAAAATAAAACCATACTTTTTTTAAATTTGCTTATCATTATTCCTTACATGTTCTTTGTGAGGCCTGAAAAATGAAGGGTTATTGGGTCTTATTTGAAGACAGCCAAACTTATAAGACTAAGGACACATGACCTTAAAAAGAGGTTTCTCAAAAATCTGATTTCATTAGTCAACCTCTTCTTTCTCTAAAACTCATCTTCTTTAATTTTGTTCTGTCTTCTTTCTACATTTCTAGCTCACTGAACCGTAGGATTTTGGTTTGAGTGTTGCCCAAGCATCTGCGGCGTAGAGGGCTCCATTTCTACCGAATGTTTTCTCCATTCTGACTGGTAAGTCATTTTTCCCTTTTCTTCCATTTCTCTTGAACCTAGGGCATGCAACTCTGTTGGTTGCATGTGCATTGTGCGTTATTCCTTCCATTCTCTGTTTATTCTAGCTCTAAGAGCTGTGTTCTATCACCAGCTTGGTGATCCTGTGAGTTCATCGCAGTGTGGGTTACTGTTAGGGCATCTTTGAAGAACTGTTTCGTGTAATCAAAAGGTAAGGGTAGCTAGTTATTTTTTTTAAATTGATTTTTATGGTGTGTATGTGTACTCGAATTTGAATTGTTATACTGTTAGGATTGCATGTTAGGTTTCAGTATATTGTGTTGTACATGTTGAGCTTTGCAACTGATAAAACGATACTGTAATGTGATGTTATGAAGTGAATTGTGTGAAATCAATTACTATAATTGGACTTATAAGAAGTTCTTGGGGATAGAAATCCTATGGTAATCTGATTTTAGATGGGGAATTAAGTACTGATTAGTGCTTTAGGTTAGTTTAAGGGAAGTGGGGTAGTGACTTTGAGCAATTGAGATCTGGAGTGTGTTTAGAGTGTTGAGACAGTTTAGAGAGATCATTTGTGGCTTGTTGAGAGCACTTTGTTAGTAGGATAGAGGAATCTTAAAAACTGGAGTTGGTACATCCCTGATCATACAGCATCCTTGACCTGGTCCAACAAGTTGTGACTCGTCATATGTAGCGGCGCTTATGGTAAGTTTGATGCGTCAAACATTTGATTATTCTCCGATGACCAATTGGGTTAGTTAGAAGTGTTTGGAGGTGAGAATTCTGTTGTGATAGTAATTAGAGAGGCAGTTTAGCAAATAGGAAACATTTTAGGTTGTTTGAGGGGAAGTGAGACGATGATTTTGAGCATTTGAGGTATTGGGTGCATTTGGTCTTTTTGGACAGTTTAGACAAGTCAATTGTGACTTGTTAGGCATATAAAAACTGAACTAAAACATATTAAAAATGGTAGAATTGAATTGGAGCCCCTAAGTAATGGGATTTGAGGTTTTATAGTTGAATTCAAGCTTAAACCACTTTAGAATCATCAGATAGTTGTTAAAATCCATCTAGACAAGTTTAAATAGGTCCATATTATGAATTAGGGGTGTTAGAAGTTGGGTTAGAGGGTTAGAAGTGGTTAGAGGAGCATGAGCTACATGATTCTGCAAAACTGGCGTTCTGCAAATCATGCAGACTAACTATGCGAACGGTCTCGCATAGCTAGTCGCTCCAGAGAGGTGCTCTCTATTTGAGGCCTCTTGTTATGCATGCTGGTGCGCTGTACGAGAGACAGAGGTCTGGAGCCTCTGCCGAATTATATTGCAAGGCGAGCTTGGGTGAGCTATGCGAATCACCCTGGTCTTGCCACGCGATGGGGGGGGGGGGCTCCATGCGAACCAATCTGGTTTCGCCCTGTGAACCCTGTGCGTTGTGCGAGGAGCTCGCGGTGTGGATGTTTATTCTATTTGTTGTTGTGTGTTTGATTGAGTGGTTTGCTACATTGGCTGTAAGTATGCTTCAATCTCCATGGCTTCATCTTATAGAGTTTAAACATGTATGTGATGAGTATATGGTCTTAAAGTAATGGAAGTGCAATTCAAGTTGTAAACCAAGCTTCATCTGTGTAGAATCTCTTGGTGATATTCTTAGTGTTTTAGAATGAAAGTAGGAGCTCAGTCTTGGGGGTCTTCCTGAAACTACAATGGTCAATCATTCTCAAGTAGAGATGATTGAACCATGTGGTGAGTAGTAGCCAGAGGTCTTAGTCTTGGGGGCTTCCAATATGCCTCAAGGCCCGAAACAGGCTAACCTTATGAGTGTGGCAGGGTCGGAAACCCAAGTATCATAAGCCACCATGGGTGCATGATCCGCCATAGCTCGACTATCATTGTAAAGTTCGGACGAGTCAAGTCTAGAATATAACATGCTAGGATGGTTGTTTCACCTTGTCTTGATTGGAGTGATCTCTTATATATATATATATATATATATATATATATATATATATATGCGTCGTATAATGTATGCTTTTTATATAATTAGCTCACCCTTGCTTCTGGGTTGTGTTGCTTGTGTATGTTTTTCTTTTACAATGATCATCCACTTGGATGTGAGCAGGGAAAGATGAGGTTCCCTTGGAGACCACTTTGGAAGGAGATGGTGGTGCAGCAGCTTAGTTTCCTAGGTCTTATTCCATTAAACTCATGTCATTTTGGAAAACTTTATTATGCTTAAAGTTTAAAATTTTGGTGCTCTTTTGAGGATGACCGTTATCCTAATACCTTAAATTACTTCTCTAACTGCTTTCTAGTATTATTTATGATGACGTCTTAATTATATTACATGTCTTTATCATATATTTGGGATGTCAGATTCTTTTATCACATCAGGTCTAATTATTAAGGTAATTAAGATAATCGACCAATATATATATATATATATTTTATATCACGCGGAATATCAATATTACATGAAACCTTATAAATTTCATTAGAAAAAATATTAATTTTTTAACTCATAAAAAATAGTTCTAAATTAAAATAGTTCTAAATTAAAATCCTGACAAAATTATTAAATATCTAAACCATTTATATTTCAAATATAGATATAAACTAATATATAATATGTACAACATACATTTGATAGCTATGAGATATATATAAGGTTTATATTACACAATTAGGTTTAAAGAAAATAAAAACATTTATATACTCTCCATAACTTTATACTTAATATGTGCAAGTACAGGTAGATAAAATAATTTGGAGCAAAACAGGTCAATTTAATCTGTTTCATCATTGATTTACAAAAAAGAAATGGACTCAAATAGACTTATTCACTTAAAAAAACTGATTGAAAATTCTAATTCGTCTTGTCATAAGACTAGCTAGATAATTGAAGTTTGACACGCCAATTTTTTTAATTATTTTAATATATCTTTATTTTTAATTATATATATATATATATATATATATATATATATATATTAAAAGTATATTATGAATATTTTAAAAGTTTAATTGAGTAATTAATATTTCTATAACACCAGGAGGATGATAGTAAAATAATATTATTTCACTTGTATCTAAAATATAAATAACTTAAAGCTTTGTAACACACATTAATATAAACATAAAATATATTTATTCAATAATGTAAAAAAAATAATTTAGGGTTTATGAATATTATGAGTGTATAAAGAAGGACCAATTACAAGCTACATATATGTGTTGTTAAAAAAGAAGTTGTCAAAGGAAAATTTTTCTAAAAGGTTGTGATATTTTAACAACACTTTTTAACAATAACAAAACACGTGTTACCATTATTTGAATTTATTTTTAAAAAAATATTTGAAACAGACTAATAAAAAACTAGCACGTATGTAAAAAGTTGTAAAAAGAAAATTGTTAAAAGAAAGTTTCCTAATAAAAATTAGGGTGGGTTTATATTGTGCTTTGGTAGGCTGACTCAATTTTTTGTTATTTTTGAAAAATTGACTAAAGTAGAAGAAAGCTAAAATGATGTAATGGTAAATGCAAGGATGGAGGTTGGTTGAAGTGAGAGGAAGTTGAGCCGTTGAAACTGGAAATGATAACCTAATTTATCTCTGAATCGCACGTTATGGCCTTTGGTGCATGAGGGCATAGACTAAGTTCAGTTTGACGTCCCCGTTCAAAGCACCCACCCACCCACCTCCCCAACTCTCTAACAACGTTCCCAGTTTCTGCAATTCGGTTTCTTTGTCACCTCCCACCGCTCCTCATATTCTGATGGAGGAGCGGTTGCGGCCTGCGCCGTCGTGGCCACCAGAATCTCCTCCCGACAAAAATTATGAGAGTAGCAAACTCCAATCACCAGGCATCGATTTGAATACGTACGTTGTCCGAGTCCCGAAGGATCAAGTGTACCGTTTTCCACCCCCCGAGAATGCTCGCCTGGCGGAGCTGCATCAACCCTCTCCTCCAAAGCAGGCGAAAACGTCACGTTGCTGCTTGTGTTGCATAGTAGTCTCCATTGTCTTCTTGGTTCTTCTGATTGTTCTGGGAGGCATTTTAGGTGGACTTTTTTCCATGTTACTCTCACCAAAGGACCCTAAGTTTTCTGTGGAAAGCTTTAAGGTGGCAGAGACAAAAGACAAATACAGCATCAGTTTAAGAGTCCAAAATTCAAATGCAGACCTGGGCATTTCTTATAAAAATAATAATCATGTGAGCCTCTCTTTAGATGGGAAACAGATCGCCAAAGGAGACTACACAGGTATGTATCAAGACCCTCTTGATACGACATCGTTTGGCGTTGCTTTGAAAGGATCAAAAACTCCTAAGAAGGTTGAGGAAAGCATTAATAATACCAAAAAGAAGGTGGCTGTTACATTCTCCTTAGCTATTCATTCTCGAGCACGTATGAAAATGGGGTTGTTGAGCAGTGGGACAATGACATTCGACGTTTCCTGCATATTCAAGTTAGATACGTTGGCTAATTCCACTCGCATTCTCTCTCAACAATGCCAAACTAAACGAAACTAGGTAGCTCCCGCACCTGAGTAGATCATCCAGGTCTTTTCCTTCTCAAGCTTTTTTCTTTTCATTTATCAATACATGGTCCTGTCGCCCCACGATCATGTCTATAACTTCTAAATACTTATTATTCTTCTTGCATAGCATATTCTTCTATGTCTCACTAAATCTCTTTTTAAAACTCTTTATTTGTGTAAGTTAGGATATGCCAGATGGGCCTAAACCTTCTATTGGAGGATCTATTTAGACTAATGATAATGGGCCTTAATCTATGTATAAGAGCCTCCAACATGGCATTTAGGTAATTTCCAACCTTGTTGTATCGGGCCACTACCCAATTGTTCAAGTAATTATATATGTTTAAGTAAATAGAACCTTGTACAATTAGGCTCGCATAGATCGTTTTTTTTATCTTCTTTCCGTGTTAATTTTATTTAGATAATAAAACATAATTTAGTTAGTAAAAGCAAATATTGAGTTAACGAGATCAATATATGATAATGTTGAGATTAAACTTCACCAAATCTAACTGTCATGTATCTCTATCACTTATAAATCAATTCTAATATATTATGGTAACGTATTACTAAGTATCATTAATAATTGGTTTTTTCAATAGTTAAATTTAATTTTTTATTATTAAATATACATGCCTTCAAAATTTAGTAAAAGAACTTACTTTAACAGAATTTAGTTTTTTTTCTACAGGAAATATATTTAGTTTCATTCTTTATCTTCGTTGGTCAAAATAGATTCCTTTAACAGAATTTTCTACATCGGCTTGTTTCCTACAACTTAATTATTCATTTTTTGTGAAATTTTCTTTTTTATATTTTCAATGATTTTCTTATAAATATAATTGTTAAATTAATGCATCAAACTACTTATTTTAACAAAATAGCTATTTTTACTTATTTATTTTCAAAACTTAAAATGACATGAAACATATGGAACTTCAAAAATAAGAAATCTAATTGAATTATCATTAAAATATATAATTTAACAAGTAAAATAGACCATCAAAATACATCAATATATTTAACAAAATATATTGATCCCTAGCTTTTTTTTTTTTTGTATGGTGAATGATTATGACTTTTATGTTTTATGTTTTATCTTGAAATACTGTGATATTGTTTTCTTTGATTGTTGGCTTAATTATTACTTTAATTTTTTTTTCGTTGAGTATATTCTTGTTTTCTTTCATGTTTAATAAGGTTTTAATTTTTGTTAGTTTTAATTAATTTGATTTTTTAATGATATTTAATTAATTAATGGATATGAACAATGTATGATATACGTAAGTTCATGGTTTTTATTTTAATTTTTAATTTTTTTTCTTAATTTAAAAATTATTTATGTATTAAACTAACTGTAAGTATATTATTTGAATATAATTATTATATTTAATTTTTGTTTTTCTACATGTAAAATTATTTTTAAAATAATGAAGAATTTTATTTTTTTAATTTTAAAAGCAAAGTTAGACTTCATTAAAAGAAATATAGAATTAGAGTTAGTTTAAAATTAAAAGAAAAATTCCTAATTCACAAAAATCAATCAAAATAAAAAATATGGAGATTAAATTTAAAATAAGACTATAACATGGGACAGTGACACTAACATCTGGTATTGAAATTAATAAGTGTCACTAATACAAATATGTGATATATTATGCTAACTTGATACATAAATAATTTTTTAATTAAGAAAATTAAAGAAAAAAAAGTAAAACCACGAAGTGATTTATATTAACTCTAAAATATTTAAGCCCATTACAAAAATAATTAAATCCACCAAAATTAAAAAAAAAGGAATTAAAATTTTATTGAACATAAAAAAAAGCACATCAAGTAAACTCAAAATAAAGATTAAAATAGTATCTAAATTATATTATTATATTGTTGAAATCTAATATTGTTTTCTTATGGAAGTTATTTTGCCTTTATACGGGGAAGTTGGATTAATCGGACAAAAAAAACATACGAGAATTTACACACGTGAATTTTTATGAATATTTAATCTCAAAAACCTTAATTTAATTAAAATAATTTTCTTATAAAATTATGCCATTACAGAAAAGATGAAGAGAAGAATATTATAATATTTAGTTATTTCAAGATGTTATTTAAAAATTAAAAATTTGTCTTTAAATATACTATTTTTTGTGTTTTTTATTCTTAAATGTTATGTTTTTTTTGTGTGTAAATTATTGATGTTGAACCATTATAATAAAAAGAATTATTTTGGTGACGTGACATTGTAATTAAGTAATCTTAATGGACGTGACATTATTTACTTTGAGTGCCATTAGTCCCATCATATATTTGCATCATGAATTGGAAGCCAAAATACAAACCATTGATTTGGAATTTGCACAGACAAAAGAGTATTCCTTCAAACAAATTTAAATATAATTTCACATATGAAAACCACACAAGTCACTTTGAAGATCGACTCTATTGATCAGAATGGAGGAATCTGTGAGAAGAGACAAAAATAAAACTTAAATTGAAGAAATATTGAAAAAAGAACTTATTTTAAAACCTTCCTTTCTTTTACTTTTAGTTAAATATAAATATTTTATCATCAATACTCATTGCACTATTTTATAGACTAAACAACGGTTTAATAATCATCGTTTAAAATAAGAATAAGTTATATTCTTTAATATTAGTTATATATTGATTTTTATTTATATTTAATATAGAGTGTATAATAAAAACATTATTTATTTATTTTATGTAGTGCATTAGAAAATATAGATAGATATAAGCAATAACAGTTTGGATTTTTTATTTATTTCTGGTTAGTTTAAATCACGTATTTAAAGGTGTGGATATTTTGAACCGTATATTTAAAATGGTGAATAATTTAACTTTAAATATTTCAAATTATAATTAGGTAGTTCAATAATAATTAAATTGTCGTATGGTATATTGATTGTCTTGCGATAAAAGTAAGATAGATTACAATTGGAACACTTAAAATTCTACGATTTTAAATAAAAAGAATAACACTATGACTATGACTATTAGCTATATTTTTTTTATTTAATAAGCGTTCAATCTAATAATTAATGTAAAATGCATTGCCTAAAAAATACACCATGTCTAAAATGGTTTGCCTTTAACTAACCATCTAGGTCGAAAAACTATGTCAAACCGTTGCGTAAAGTTAAGATAAGAACTTTTTACTTTAGACAACAGTTTTAAGTTGTTCTCTAAAAAAAAAATATATGGTGCAGTGATTTTCTTTTCTCTTCTCTAATAATTGGTCCTAAGCCCCCATGAATCCTGCCAAATATTTCTCTTAATCTATGTGTAAATATGAAATGAAGCAGAAAAATAATTTTTCAAAGTGTTGGAAGTCTCACGTTGACTAGAGATAAGGTCAAATTATAATATATAACAAATCGGTTTTGTGAGGTTGAGTTAGGCATAAACTCACTTTCTAATATAGTATCAGAGCAATGGTTAAAGCCTATCCTAACGAGTTCTAAGTGGACATTTCTGTTTCTATTCCATCCGTTGTCGGGCCACTATTAAACCACCCAATTTCTACTATCACGCACGAGATGTCTATACCTCGACGTCAAGAGGGTGTGTTGGAAGTTCCACATATCCGGTTTCTTCAGTCCACAAGCTTATTAAATGTGAGATACATCCAAAAACTCTCTTATTAAGCATCCAGTTGCGTACATACTTGTTATATGGATGAACTACTGTTGAAAAGCTGCAGCTTCTGGGGAAGCAAATTAAGGTAAATGGCATCCCACATAAGCTTTCTTAAGTGTTTTGTTCTTTATGTATGTCTTCACTTATGGCTAATCATTTTTCTCTTTCTAATCAACCCTCAGTTAAAGGGTCACACCAGAACTAATCCTTTTATGCAAACTAAAATAGCCATTATTTTGCTCTCTGCAACAACACCAACAACCAGTTATCAATTTCCAATTGTTGGCTAACCAACAACTTACCATTAATCGACATTGTACCATGTTTCTCATATCAAGTTCTAAATTCATGTATCAATAAGCCAAATATACAAAATGGTAATCTAGAAATTAACCTTTCTTTATATATATGTTTATTCTTTTTATATTCCAAGTGTGGTTTGTTGCTAGCATGACAATAGTTATAAGTCAAGACAAGTGTGTTGATTTTTATAATAATTATCTTGAAAAGTATTTTAATATTAATTTGTAATCTGATAAGAGTATGTGACATAAATGTTATCATTCAACTCAATCTTAAATTGTCTGATATGATCCATAATAGGAAATGAATATGGTGGGTGTATATATTTTTAGCGCTCTCAACTAATGTAAAAAACACTTAACATGAATGAAAGGTGTTGGAATAGAACGAAATGAAAGTGTGATGAGGAGTGGCCGTTTTATAGAAATAATTGGAACTTTTAAGGCTTAGTTTATTGGAGTTTAAGACAGCAATGATGAAGCTAAATCTAGTGGCAACCTATCTTTACACGTATGAAAATGAAAGCATAGGTTGTGAGGCTTGGAAGCATGTTTGGTGTCCCCATTAAGCATCCCAATGTCTTCTGCAAATCAAGCACTATGAGTGGATTCCAACTCCTCCTCAACCATTTATAAGATTCACATAGTAGTGGGTTTCCCTTTCACACACCTAACCCTTTGAAAACAACCCATTAAACTAAATATCAAATCTTTTTCATTTAATAAAATATTACTATTTTCAGATTCCATTTTGCTGATATTTGGTTTAGGTGGGCTCTCACAAATCTGGATGCCCAATGGTTTAGTACACCATCTGTTTGTGAAAATTTAAAGGCTCTGTTTGTGTTTAATATCCCAATTAAACAAGTATAAAAGTATTATGCAGACTTAGAGTTTCTGGCTCCCTGTGATGGTGCAGAGAAAAGGATAATCTATATATAGATAGAGGAACAGGAAGCAGCTGGTTTATCTACTGAGAATATCTGCTTCAGTTGTAATTCCCTGTGATTGGTAACTACGTGAGTATGTTGGCAGCAGCTGGACCATGTGATGGAATAGGATTGATGGTTGGCAATAATTTGAGGGCTTTATGACTACGCAATCATGGATGTAGACTGTGTTTAATCCTTTGACATGTTGCTTGTCTTATTTGCCAGTTTGGTAATTTTATGCATAATTCATCACGACACAAAATACAAGGAAACCAAACTACAAACATGGATAATGATCGATAACAAAAGGAGGAGCCATCGCTATATATGGTACGGTAATCATCATATAATCTTTCAAATATTAATCAAATACAATTTAGAAACATCCTGTTGCTATCACGTAAAAATCATACAAAGTTAAATATCATCACTTTTATATGTGAATCAGAAAAATGCATATTATTAACTTCAAACTTTAATGTTAACCATTTAGAATAAAATCTAGAGATTAGAATGTATTTTTTCATATATATATATATTTATTTATTGTGTGTGTGAATTTAATTATACAATTTATAACACGTTTGAATTAACATTTTTTGAAATTCAACTCTAATGTATTTATAATTAAGAAAACAAAATATAAATCTTTTTCATTTTAAAACTTTAAAATATTTATGATAAAATAAATATCTTCAGTGAGCCAAATATAATTTTAAATTTTTATTATTTGTTTATTGAAATATTATATTTAGAAGAATTAATTAGTATTTACATCGTTAAATTATTAATAAATTACGGCTATTTTTTGTATCAGTACGAGAGTAGAGTGGAATATGTATATCAAGATTTATTTTATTCATTTTTATTTTTCAATATCTGAATATGTATAATTTTTTTTTATCGATAATTAGTTTTAAACTTGTGTACGGATTGATGTTTGTTGATGTGTTTATTTAAAGAAATTTAGAGGTTGAAAAAAGAAATAATACTTTTAAGTCTATAATTTATTTATGAATAAATCAACATGAAAAATTATTTTTAAGTTTAGAAAGTTAATATGTCTAGATCTATGAAAACATAAATAGTAAACTTGGTAAAAATATAAAATATAAAGTAGATCTATAATATAAGAGATATGTAGAAAAATATGTAAAGTAGATTAGTTAAAAATATAAATTAATGTATGAAAAAACTGATTTTATGTGTGTTAGACTTGTTTAGTCAGTACATTGACAAACTCGTCTAATATGTGTTGTTAGAGTTGTGTAATTAGTATACAAACATACTTGTTTAACGTGTATTGCTAGACTCATCTACTTAGTATATAGATAAACTTGTTTGATGCATATTACAAGACTCGTCTAATCAGAGAGTGAACCGAATAATCTAATGTGTATTAATGGACTCATCTAATATATATATAAACAAACTCGTTTAATCATCTAATTAATGTAAAAACAAAATTGTATAATGTGTATTCGTAGACTCATCTAATTAATTTAAGGAATGACTCATAATGTTGTTTGCTATACTTGTTTATGAGTATGAATAGGCTCATATAATGTGTATTGGTAGACCATCTAATGTTTTTTGTTATATTAATCTAATCAGTAAATGAACCAACTTATTTAATGTGCATTAATAGACTCGAATAGTTTGTGTGTGAAAATGTTCGTCTAATGTATAGAACTAGATTCATCTAATCAACATATGAATTACTCGTCTAATATATATTGTTAGACTTGTTTAATCAATAAATCGATAAACTCGTCTAATACTTTGTGTTGTAATGATATAATTAAAATATTTATATTATAATTTGAAATATGCATATTTCATCGGAGACACAAAATTGATCTGTGACATTATGTGAACTTAAACCCTTTTAACTATTATTGGAGAAAAACACGCAAACAAGGTTAAAGTTTTCTGTGTGGATTTATGTTTTCCTTTTTTTACTTATGCATCTCGCTCTTTGATTATGATCTGATCTCAGTTTCCAACACGACTCCTCCTGCTTCTAAGGACCTACTTGTGAACTAAATCACAAAAAAATGGATAAAATCGAATAATATATGTCCTATTTTTTTTTTTCACGGTTTTATATCACATTTTTATTTCATGTTTATGATGTTTCAAAACACCTGAAATATAGAGATGCTTTCATCTTTTCGTTTTTTTACTCTACCAAGCACTAATCTATACATCTTGATTGATACGAATGAATGAAACTAATTAGGCATATGGTCTCACATACCAAATATAATAAAACTTCACTTGACAATATATTATTTCGTCCTATTGAAAAACTCTTCATTTTCCGTTTTTACTCTTCTATAAAATATTTGGACAGTAAAATATTTTGTCATCATATTCTTTTAATTATTAATATAAAATATGTATTAATTTTATCAATGCTAATATTTATTAGGGTTAAAGTCTTTTTTATTGGAATTTTAATTCTGTTTTCAAGTTTTAAAGGTTTTTATTTTAAAAAATATGCTGTAATTTGGTTTTTTCTATTAAATCAGTCTCAAGTGTCAATAGGTGATTTTTTTTTTATTTTTTTTTAAATTTTATTTTCTTTTTATAAAAAACAATTATCACGTGTTAAATAAGATCCTATCATATGACAGAATAAGTAGTGTAGCAGGAAAAATGTTATATGTTATTGTTAGAGAAAATGTATGGTGAAAAATCTTAATTTAGTCATTTTATTTGTATTTTGTTTTAATTTAGTCTTTTTTTTTCTTTTAAATTAAGCAATTTCATTTCTCTTCAAATTAAAATCAAATTTAACTTTCATATAGATGTATAATGATATTTTAATTAAAATTGATATTATCTTTAAAATTTAACTTTTATAATTTTTATTAAAATGTAATTTTTTATCTTGATCCGACCTTTCAGGTCATGTTGACCTATTTTGTCACGTTTTAGAAATGTTATAATTGTTATAATGAATTAATTGATATTTTTATTAATATTTTTAATAAGATTAAGTTTATTTAAATTAATATTTTACATTAAATTTTGTTTATATTTTGTTTTTAAATTTTAACTATATTTATTATAAATTGTTATAAAATTATTTTAAAATTTTATATTTGAATTTATAATATTTTTTATTTTTAAATCAATTATAATATTTGTATAGAAATTATTAATATATAAATATTTGAAACAAAATTTAAATAAAGTTGATTGTAAAATATAAATTTAAATAAATTTAATATTATTAAAAATATTTAATAAAATTTTTAATAAAAATATCATATTATATTTATATAAAAATTAAATTTGGTCTTAATTTGAAGAGAGATGACATTGTTCTAATTTAAAATAAAATAAAACTAAATTGAGATAAAATACAAATAAAAAAAATAATTAATTTTTTACATGACATTTTTTTTCACAGCATTAACACTATTATTATCACGTCATGTTATCTCTGTCATCTCATTTGACATATCACAATTTTTTTAAAAATAAATAATAATAAAAAAGTTTTGTTAAAAAATTAAAAAACAACGAACTAAGGCGTGTTACTAAGTTAACGTGGTTAATGTCGTGATGATGAAAAAACAAAATTACATTACATTTTCAAAAATAAAACTCAATTGAAACTAATTTAATCTGAGAATGGAATTGAAACTCTAATACAAATATAAGGACTATTATAAGGTTTTAATCTATTTATTAGCTAACATTTAAATTTCTCTGTTTCTTGTACTTGTATTTTTTCTTTGATATCATTCTTTTCAATATATTAATATGTTTAATTAATAATTTAATTTTATATTAATTATATATTTTATTTTATTTTATTATTTAATTGAGTTTTAATATATTTTAAATATAATTCATTTATACAATCGCATTAAACTGACGTTAACTTCATTTAAAATATATGATATATGTCATCTTTTATTTTGACATCCGTCTAATTTAATATTTGACACATTCAAGATTTTGACATACAGTATATCTTTCAAATAGTTTATATGTGAGTCTTTTTAAATTGACATTTAACACCTTTCAAACTTATTAATTAAATAAAAAATATATAAATATCAAATAAGTATAAATCTAAATATAATGATTGGTTCCAAATCATAATCTTTTTTAAGTGACACACATAAAAAAATGATTTAGAAATATTTTATTAAAACTAAGAAAAGTTTATTATTTTTTTAAAACAATTTTAAATTAAACTCTATAAATATGTGGAAAATGATGTTAAAAGCTACACGTTAATTAAAAATAAAATTAATTTATAATATATAAATGAGTGTAATTTTGTAAAATTAAATTAGATTTAAAGTTATTTTATGAAACATAAATTTTATTTTTTTTCGGAAAGGTACGCATAATGCTATGTTACTATTATTGTCGAAATGAGTGTCAGACGCCAAATTCAAGATTTCACACATGGGTTTTGTAACTTTAGTTTTCTTTAGCCTCATTTGATTGGTGCCAAATTCTTTAAAATGGAGTTCCCGTTAACACTGCTTTTACTTCACTTAATTTTTTTTAGTTTACAATGTTTGTTGGCATAAGAAGCTGATCCGTAAACCTTATCCACAAAACGTAAATATCTGTGCCACTAGCCAGGTTAAAATATAAACTCTAAGAATTAATATATGATATTAGAAAAGCTTTTTATATTAGTTATTTTAGAAATTTTTCATTAATTAGGATTCGATCTGTAAGTTAAGTGATCTAACTAGGATTAATATAATAAATTTGAAGTATTGTCCGCTGATAATCTAATAATAGTTTTATCTTTAAAAAATTTCAGATAATAAAAAAAGAGAGTAATATTTAAATGGGTTAAATATGTTTTTAATTTCTATATTTTTGGACGATTTTGGTTTTAGTCCATTTTCAAACTAAGGTACAATTTAGTCCTTCAACTTTAGAAAACTCCGGTTTTAGTCTTTTTTACCAAATTCTTTAACTTTATTTGTTGTTTCAAAATTTTGAAATTTAGTAAAAAAGACTAAAACCGGAGTTTTCTAAAGTTGAAGGACTAAATTGTACTTTAGTTTGAAAATGGACTAAAACCAAAATCGCCCAAAAATATAAGAATTAAAAACATATTTAACCCTATTTAAATTATATTTAGTATTGAATATGATAAAAATAAATTATAGATTATATATATATATATATATATATATATATATATATATATATATATATATATATAAATAAGTAACATAAAAAGAATATTTTTTTATATTACAAATTAATAAAAAAAGTTAAATATATAAGACCAATTCTAAAATATAACCATGCTGTAATAACTTAAAAACTCAAAGCATAAAAAATATAAAATATCTTACTATACGTCAATTTTTATATCAATTATTTGTAACTACACCAACATCAAACGTAAAAATAAAAGTAACTAACCAATGGATTACTTCTTGAAGTAATATTGCCTTAACATATAATTATAATCTACATTGCCTAAATTAGAATGTTTACATTCATTATTTTTTTCTATCAATGATTATAACTCCAAATATTTGAAATAAGTTATGTAATAAGTTAATGTTGTATTAAATTAATACTGAGTTAAATATGCTTTTGTTTTCTAAATTTTAATGTCAAATTGAATTTTGTTTATATTTGAAATTTTGATATCTTTGATTTCTAAACTTTAAAAATAATAAATGTAGTGTTTTTAATTATAAAATTTTTGTTAATGTATGAAATGTATTTTTTAATTAATATTAAAGTAAAAACATGTTAAATAAACTCAAATGTTAATATAAAATACATTTGATTCGTAAAAATTATTTAACAACAATTGAATTAAAATGACTAAATCTATTTATTTTTAAAGTTTGAAAAGTAAAATATATCAAAGTTTCGTGTATAAACAACTTCCAATTTCTTTACCTATTGATATTTTATAAAGAATAAAACTTAAAACTAATTATATATAACTTTTTTATTCGTTTTCATTAAGTTCCTACTAAAAATATTTTAAAAATGTTTATATTAAATTACATGACACTAATGAGTAAGATAACACATTATTTATAACATTATGGATTGTGAAGGTATTATTAAATGTTCAAATATTTTGTACAAAATGTTATACTAAATAGAGTAGTTACTAAGTAGTGTTGTTAAAAAAAAAACTCATAAGCTAACTCGACCCATTAAGGGTTCAAGTTGGATTGGGTTGAAAAAAAGTTTAAAATTTTGATACGTGTTAATTTTGAACCTGATCTACTAAAAATCTGACTCACCCGAGATGAACCAGTGCTAGGTTGTCTCACAAACCCATATAATTATTATTTTGTATTTCAATATTATTAGTTAACACACTCTTTTTTTATTATATTGTAAGTGGGGATAAAGAAGAAGATGTTTCAAGAGAGCAAAATATTGTGGATTTATATAATATTATAGATGGATAAGTTACACAAAAATTATCAATGTTAAATATTTATTTGTTTTGCTTTTTATGCTTGATTTTGTATTGTATTGTATTTTTTTTATATTTTGAATAGTCTATAGAGTTTAATATTATTTCAGACTGAAATTTATTTATATTTAAATTAGAAAAAGATTGTTATTTTATTAATTAAAATAAAAACACTTGTAATTAAGTGACTCAGTGAGTCAATCCGTTTAACCCACCAACCTGCGGTGGATTGAATTTGGTTCAAATTTTTTTGAGTTACTAATAAGTAAATCGAGTTATAACTTGACTAAATAAGTAGCCAATCTGTAATATATTTTGAATTGAGATGTACATCTTGTACTATTGGGACTTAACATATAAAAGACTATGTACATAATTTTTGAATTGAGATGTAGATCTTGTACTATTGGGACTTAACATATAAAAGACTATGTACATAATTTTTTTATATGGATTTCAACATTTGAATATTTTATTGAATTATATTATATTATATTATATTATATATATATATATTGATTAAAAAAATAAAAAATAACAATATTATGTTAAACATTTAATTTATTATAAATTGATGATTATTAATGACTGCAAATTCAATTTTTTATAAAGATAATAACATTAAAAAAATACATAATTTTCTATCTCAAATTAATTAAAAAATTATAATTTTTTTAACATAACTAGATAAAATAATTAAACTTAACCAAACCACTACAAGAAAATAACGTAATATCCACAAATATAACTCGTTCATAATAGAAAAAGATTGTTGCCAATTCGATTTTACTAACCTATTATTGACAATAAAAAATTCGTCAGTAAAGTACGTTGACAAATTCATTTAAATATCTATTGATAAATATTCATCGGTAATTACAATCAGATCCTAATTGTCGATAAAATTTCCTACACGGTTGAGTTTTCTTCTTTCTCCTTTTTCTTCTTGTTTTTTTCATTCTCCTCCTCTCATTCTCGTCGTTCATCCACTGCTGTTAGCGTCACCGCTATGTTAATCACCTTCATTTCTAGCTCATTCACCTCCTTTTCCCCCTTTTCCTTTTCCTCATTCACCTTCTCTAACTCCAACAACCACAATTGTCACATCTGTGCATCACTATCGCACTTTCGAGTCATCACTGTGTCACCACTCTCATCGTCCTACCTTCGTTGCCACCACCAGCTCCAACCTTCCCTTCTTACTCCACCTCCTCCTTCTTCTCACCATGTCCCCTTAATATATAAAAATCTCATCAAATTGATCAATGCAATTTGTCGCTCAATTTATTAACAAATATATTCATAAAAAAATCCATCAAAAATTCATTAACAAAATTACCAATAAAATGAATCATTAAATACGTTATGGATGGATACCATAAAAACATTTGTTAATAATATAAATTTTAATTTACTAACAGATCTAATTGAGGAATTTTACTAACAAATTCATTATTCTCCATAATTTTAATTAAAATTATTTAATAAAATTTGTTAATAAATTTATTTTTATCCATATAAATTCGTTAATAATTATGAATTTTTTTTAGAATTGAAATTTTGTTAAATCTATTGAACTAAAATATAATTAATAGTTTATAGTATACATTTAATTGAAATTTGAATTTTGAGCATATTTTACTTTCTCTCCAAATTTTCTAATACATTCTCTTATATCAATTGTAATGTTGACTTTATATAACTAAAACTATTTAAGTGAAATTCTAACCTTAATTCTAATCTTAATTAAACTAAAATTTGTAACCTTATTTGCAGTATTAATTATAATTTAACTAAATATAATTTGTAATCTTAATTTTTCTTAAAATGATTCTTAATTTGTATTCTACTCAAATTCTAATCACATTTCTAATATTAATTGTATCTTAATTAAACTAAGATCAATTTTAAATTGTTGTCCATCAAATTGTAATCTTAATTTTTCCAAAAGTAATTTAAATTAAAATTAACTTAGTTATGCAACATATATCTTGAATCTAATTAAAACTAAAACAAATAAAGAATTCAAATAATTATGACTAACATAAATACACGATTAATTGATATGAAATATTTTTTTTATCACAAAATTGTCAATACAGCTCATTTTACCATCACTATTTTCTAATAGATCTAGTAAATGTTCTGTTAGGATTTAATATATGTTAGGATTTAATATCTTGTTAGGATTTAATATATGTTAAGATTTAATATCTTATTAGGTTTTAAGATATTGTTTGTTATTATTTTTGTTTGTTATTATTCTGTGTATATTGTTGATAGACTAGATAGAGTTATAACTAATTCTGTTATAATCTTGATGTATAAATATTTGCATCTGCATTCTACAGAATTGAGATAATACACAGATTATTTTTTGCCTCCCTGTTTTTCCTCTCTATATTGCAGTCTCAATACTTTGTTTGAATGATGATTCTAACTATTTAAGATGGTGTCAGAGCTCTTCAATTGAAGAGTTCTGCTGTGCCTCTGATCTTCATTCGATGCTTTCCCCTTCTTAATTTCTTTGTGTTTTTTTACCAAACTAACTCATGGTTGTCATTGATCATTACCACACGACTGAAAATTGTTACAAAAAGAATGGCTATCCATTAGGATCTTCAGGATTCTCCTACAACAAAGGGATAAGAGGAGGTCGAGGCTATTCATCAAATAGAGGAGGGTTTGGCAGAAGATCAAATTCATGTTCATACAACTCAAAGGTTTGCACTTTTAGCAATATCACTGGACACACTGTTGATGAATGCTTTAAGAAGCATGGTTACCCTCCTGGGCATAAACTGCACAGACCTGTTATCACTCCTCAACAATATCAACATTTGATAGCCCTCCTGCAACATCAAACACAATTGGGATCCTCTATAACTACTTCCCACATCAATCAAACTGGTACAACTTTCTCTCCAAATACTTCTTTTATAGGTAATGTGCTACCAATTTCTCATGCTACAGACCATGCCATGTGGATTATAGATTCAGGAGCCAGTGATCATGTAACTTCTTCATTGCATCTATATTCATCCTATAAGGCTATTGATCCCATCATAGTAAAACTACCAAATGGACAACAAACCATAGCCTCATATTCTGGAACAGTAAAGATTAATGATTCTTTGTCTATTTCTAATGTCCTATATCTTCCACAATTTAATTTCAATCTTATATCTGTTTCCAAGCTTACCACAACCCATAATTGTCAACTAATATTTCATGACAATCAATGTTTTATACAAGACAGACATACCAAAAGGATGATTGGTATAGTTGATGCTCAAGATGGGTTGTATACACTCAAGACCTCTTTTAGCTCCATCAACACCACAATTTGTAATAAGGAAGCCATTGATATTTGGCATTACAGATTAGGAAACCCCTTCCATGAGAGGTTACGTGTAATGCAACAGTTATACCTTCTTTTTCTCATAGTACTTCTCAAGCTTCTTCTATTTTCTCTTTATTACATGTTGATATTTGGGGCCCTTGTGCTGCTACTTCCATTCATGGTCATAAATATTTTTTAACCATTGTTGATGATTTTTCTAAATATGTATGGGTGTTTCCTTTAATCTCAAAAGCTGAAACTCAGTCACATATACAATCTTTCATTACCTATGCTGAAAGACAGTTTAAAACTAAGGTCCTAAGCATTATATCTGACAATGGAACTGAGTTTATTATGGCCGAATTTTATAAAAATATTGGAATTGTTCATCAAACAACTTGTGTGGAAACCCTCCCAGCAAAATGGCTTAGTTGGGAGAAAACACCAGCACTTATTAAATGTTACCCGCTCCTTCCTTTTTCAAGCACACTTACCAAACATTTTCTGGTCTTATGCTCTTATTCATGCCTCTACCCTCATCAATTGCCTTCCCACTCTCTCCTAAATAACCATTCTCCACACCAACAATTATACAATTTTCCTTTTGATATTACCACACTTAAAATTTTTGGCTACCTTTGCTTTGTCAACACCTTGTCAAACGATAGACATAAACTTGATCCAAGAGCCTTACCTGCTATTTTCCTTGGCTATAAACCACACAAAAAAGCCTTCATCACCTTAAACCTCAAAACCAGGGCCATTGAGATTTCTAGAAATGTTGTCTTCCATGAAAGTTGTTTTCCTTACCACAATGAATCATACACCACTCCTAATTCCCACCTTTGCTCTATATTGACCAATGTATACCTACACCTCTTACAGATACTACACATCCTTCTCCACCCAATTCACCTTCCACCCTACCAGTTCCTAACATTAGAAGATCCACCCGACAGAAAAATAGACCTTCAAGACTATCTGAATTTGAAAATTCTTATGCATCAACTATTACCTCTCATTCTTCAGGTATCAAACATCCTCTTGCTTCTGTCATTTCATATAAGAAACTTGTAGCACCTTACTACCGATTTATTATGCAAATATCTACTAACATTGAGCCTAGATCTTATTCTGAGGCATCCAAGTATCCTCATTGGGTTAGAGCCATGGATGATGAGCTTGCTGCATTGGCCAAAAATGACACTTGGACAATCACAAATTTACCTGCTGACAAAACTGTTGTAGGCTGCATATGGGTTTTCAAAATCAAACACAAGCCTGATGGAAGCATTGAAAGATATAAAGCTAGATTGGTATCCAAGGGCTACACTCAAATTGAAGGTCAAGTCTATCTAGATACCTTTTCTCTCGTGGCTAAAATCACAACGGTTAGACTGGTTATTGCTCTTGCGGCAACACATAATTGACATCTTAAGCAACTAGATGTTAATAATACTTTTCTTCATGGTACATTAAATGAAGAAGTTTATATGATACATCCTCCAAGGCTCAACTGTATCAAACCAAATCAAGTATGCAAGTTACAAAAATCACTTTATGGTCTTAAACAAGCAGGCAAACAATGGTATGCTTGTTTATCTGATTTCCTCATGTCTAATGGCTTTCTCCAATCTACATCTGATCATTCCTTGTTCACAAAACATTCTGATTCCAATGTCACTATTTTAGTGATTTATGTTGATGATATAGTACTTACAAGAAATGATCTAACAGAAATCACTCATATTACTCATCTTCTTGACGCAACATTTAAAATTAAAGATCTTGGCAATCTTAAATTCTTTCTTGGTCTTGAAGTGGCTAGAAACAAAGAAGGTATTTGTATTTCCTAGAGGCAATATACTCTGGACATTCTCAAAGATGCAGGTTACTTAAACTCTAAGCCTGTTTCCACTCCTTTTGATTACCGTACAAAGCTCAGCACAAATTCTGGCCAACCTCTAAATGATGCAACTTCATCTTCTTATAGACGATTGGTTGGTAGATTATTATATCTCACCAACACTAGAACAGATATTTCATTTGCAGTACAACAACTAAGTTAGTTTCTCTCAAATCCCAGCACAGATCATCAACAAGCAGCTTCCAGGATTCTTAGATACCTTAAAGGTGCCCCTGGAAAAGGGATTTTCTTTCCAAGCGATAACATCATACAATTGAAAGGCTTTAGCGATTCTGATTGGGCAGGCTGCGTTGATACCAGACAAAGTATCACTAGTTACTCTATCTATCTTGACTCTTCACTTATTTCATGGAAATCGAAGAAACAAGCCACTGTATCCAAAAGCTCCTCAAAAGCTGAATACATAGCTCTTGCCACAACTACTTGCGAAATTCAATGGTTAACTTTTCTTCTACAGGATCTTCACGTAACTTTTCAACAACCAGTAGTCTTGTTTTGTGATAACAAATCTGCCATTCATATTGCTGCAAATCCAGTTTTCCATGAACGCACAAAACACATTGAAATATATTGCCATATTGTAAGGGAAAAGCTTTCTTCTGGCTTACTTAAACTACTGCCAATTCCTTCTGCATGCTAGTTAGTTGATATCTACACCAAAGGACTTTCTCCAGCAGCTTTCAAATTTCTGGTTTCCAAGCTGGGAATGATTAACATTCATTCTCCACCTTGAAGGGGGCTGTTAGGATTTAATATATGTTATGATTTAATATTTTGTTAGGATTTTATATCTTGTTAGGATTTAATATATGTTAAGATTTAATATCTTGTTAGGTTTTAAGATCTTGTTTGTTATTATTCTGTGTATATTTCTGATAGATTAGATAGAGTTATAACTAATTATGTTATAATATTGATGTATAAATATTTGCATTTGCATTCTGCAGAATTGAAATAATACACAGACTATTTTTTGCCTCCTTGTTTTTCCTCTCTATATTGCAATCTTAATACTTGGTTTGAATGATGATTCTAACTATTTAAGATAACCTCACCTTACAAGCCAGTTTTGTTGGGTTGAGTTAGGCTTAAAGTCCACTTCTAACATGGTATCAAAGCCATCGTTAAAAGCCTATCCTAGCAATATTTGTTGTTTGTTGGACATATTGTTCCACCCGCTATCGGACCACCCATTAATGTCTAGTCCCACGCTCAAGATGTATATACCTTGGCGTGAGGGGGGTGGGTAGGAAGTCCCACATCGACTAGAGATAAGGCCAAATCAGTGTATATAAGTGGATGCAAACCTTACTTTACAAAACGATTTTGTGGGGTTGAGTTAGACTTAAAGTTCACTTCTAACATTATCTAGAAAGCATTTTTAACAGTAGTGATGTAATCATAACCTTTTAAAGATCTAATTCTAACCTCTCAGTTTTTATTTTCTTTTAAAAGAAAACTTTATTTTAAATAACACTACTTATTACTCTTAACTCTATCTCTTAAAAATTTAGTAATTAAACGATATATAGCAGCAAAAAAAAATAGTTTTACTATCCATTCATTCATTCACTACAATACATAAAATGTCTAAATAGTAACTAAATTTAGAAATAAAAAATAATTAATCACTATAATAAATAATTTAAATAGTAATTTATAAACTAAAAATTATTAATATTCAAAATAATTTTTATTATGAATAAAAGTTTATAATTAGTAAGTGAATTTATCACTAATTGGTTGCTGAATGTTAGACATGAATTTTAGTGATTAATTCACATATTAATTACAATTTTTTATTCATAGTAGAAATTATTTTAGATATTAATAATTTTTAGTTTATAAATTAGTATTTAAATTAGATATTAATAATTTTTAGTTTATAAATTAGTATTTAAATTGATTAGTATATTGACTAATTATTATTTTTCTCTAAAATTACATATGATTTAGACTTTTTTTTGTGTGATTGAGGATCCCGTTATAAAATGCTTTCTCGGTTTCGAAGTTATTACAATTTTGTTATTAAAGTTTTAAAAAATTAATTTACATTATTATTTTCAATGAAATATTAATGTGTATTTAATTTATTGTAAGTAAGTCACATCAATATTTATATTTATAACGTATAAAAATAATATATTTAATGTGAAAGTAGTTTATTTTGATAAAGTTATTTTAATTGAAATGTGTCTATTATTATTGCTATTCTTATTTTGTACAAAAAAATATTTTTGAAGTGTAGTTACTTTGGGATGCAGGGAGCATGGGTTGTACTGCATTCAATCTATTGCATATACAATTAGAAGATGATCTTAATATCAGTCTCTCTTAATTGGATTTGATATGTCTTTTCTGGTTAACTATTAAGTAATTTTACCAAGTATTAATTGTGTAGTTGATGATTAGATTTTATATAAAGAAATTGATTAATTATTGTTAATACGATTCCTTTTTTTTTTTCATTTAATTTTCTCTTATTTACAGAATCCAAACAATGGCATATATATAATGGCAAGTGACAAGATGGAAAAAACAAAATTATAGATTTACAAAAATACGTATGTGTGTTCACTGTGAGAGAGCTAATTTATTAAATAAATAAATTAGGTAATGTTATGGTTGTATATTTAGAAACACTTATAAAGCATAAGTGGAAGACTTTTTGTGCGGAAGGATTATTACGACATTAAAATTTGTAAACCAACTCATTTTGTATTTGTGAATGTCTAAATCAGCTTTTTTGGTGTTGGAGATCGTAGTTATCATTTTGAGTATATGTTGGCCACATATACGATAAGTACAATTCATATTCATTTCATAGCAACAAAGTTGACGGAGCATTTGCAACTTCGCCATAAAACATCTGCCTTTCACTATCCGCATGCGCATGCAATGCAATCTTTCTGATCGGACTTTGTCCTAAAAAATTCATAATTATAGAAAATGGAATGATCCTATTTCCATTTTCAACTATAAAGTCATACAATTCCATCCATCCCTTAACCCTTCCAAGGTGGTGGTGTCAATTCTTTAACTCATCATCGACAAAATCTACAACTCTGTGCACTTCACACTACTCGATCTTTTCCATTCCACCAATCTCCGCAAGAATTGCTCAACCTGTGTATGTGCCCATAAAGATAATGTTATATATTTTTCAGATTCACCATTCGCAATAAAGAGATATATATAAGATATTGATGCGTGAATTATATTATAATAAATTGTGGTAGATGGAATATATTTATAGGACTTGCCTCTGATGGATCTTGCAAGGTGTAGGAAGCATCTGTTTCTTTTGCAACTCTAGAAACAAGTATCCCAATTCCTTGACCCCTACTGCGTAAAACCTGGTAAGAATATTATATCCATAACGTTAACAAGTTGATCACACTTAACAAACAAACAAATGAAATATACAATAGCAATATGCTTTCAACTATAACTAACAAACAAACCAACTAGGTGACAGCATTTATTACCTTAAAAGCATCCTCATCTGTTCGATCATCACCAATATAGATTGGAAATACATCACTCGAATTCTCGTATCCTAGAAATACGCAAACAATATTATATTGAATCAGAACAACCATGTGTCTTGTACAGCCTAATTATTTTGCATGAACTTATATATACTGACCTAATGATTCTAACAAAAATTCAAGAGCCTTTCCCTTGTCCCATTTGATGGTTGGACGAATCTCTAGCACTTTTCTGCCTTGGGTTAGCTTAAGTTGTGGGTACTCAGTGAGCACCAATCTAACTTTCTCCGCCAGGGATGCCCAGCTCTGAAGAAAAAGAAAAAGAAGGGATGAAAATTGTTAGATAAAATGAGGTTACCCAAATGTGTTTTGGCGTGTGCGTGTGCGTGTGGGTTTGGGGATTCTATTGATTCAACAATTGTATAGTAAATTGACCTGTACCTTTTCGTCAACACAACGAAAGTGAACGGACAAGCAAAACTTGTTGTTCTCGACCTTAGCCCCTGGGACAGACTTTGTTTTCTCTAACAACACCTTGTACACCTGAAATTATTTTTTATAACGTACCACTCAGTTACCATCTTATGCGCTGTTATGCGTTAATCAGGGGCAAAATAGAGCCTTGCATTTCAAAGTAAAAACAAACCTCATTGATCATGGGCAAGAATTGACTAGCGGGTTGGAACAGTACTGCTTTATTATTACCCTGAAACAAAGCAACAAATTTCAACGTTAAGCTACGCAAAAGATAGAATCTTCAGCACGCTTATAAGTTTCAAAAATTCTCTCTCACTTGCTTTGGACTTCGGCTTTTTGTTGGCCCTTTGATGTCCATGCCATGGCTCCCGGCATAGTAAAGTTCTGCCAGTTTCACAAAGTTATACACCTGAAAAAGAAAATCAGAAAGAAACAACCTTATTAAACATCGAGAGGGAAACATATTTATGATGATCATTCAATTATAACTCATAAGTCATTCCAGTATTTATTTTGCTTTGAAGAAAAAATGTACCTTGTCCCTGCACCTCCCGGTCACGATTGCTGTGGGAAAATGTCTTGCGATTCCCTTCAGCGTCGCTCTCATCTAATATGAAAAAACAAAGACGCAAATCAGTCACCCACACAAGGTTGTGTACCAGAATGAATGAGACAAGAGGGGACAAAAGAAAAACCTTTCGACTCATGAAGGCTTTGTCCGGATCCGTAACGATAGGGGAGAGTGTTCCATCGTAGTCAAGAAACACTACTACCTGCTTGCCTTTGGAATTATATGTTATTTGCTCGAAGGTATTCAGAGCTGAAGGGTGATAAAGCTGCAAAGAGTTGGGAAATAGAAGCAGAGTCAGGTGAGCAGCACAACGACTTATTATAATCATAAACCACATGTTCGTATCATCATATGTTGTGCTTACGATCCAATATCTTTTTTCTTGGCTTTCTGATTTGGCACGAGTTGGGGAAGAGGCTCTCATTGAATCAACCCAAGCACCAACTTTAGCTCCTTCCAACCTTTTCACAAGATTCTTATGGGGCAGGCTCCAAAACCCGCTAAGCACAGCCATGGATTGTGGCACTGTTGCACTTGCTAGTACGGTTGAGTTTGAAATGGACGCTGTAACGGCAACCAACGTGTTAATAACCTCGTGAATCACCACATTTTAGTTGGTCATCATGTTCTCTAAAGTTCAAACACTTTGGATTGTGGACAGAGAAATTTGAAATGCAAAAGGAAAATAGGAAGCAGAATAAGGGAAATAGAGGGAGGGTGTGGAGGAGGAGTGCAAAAGCAGAGATAAGAGAAGAGAAGGAGATTGTGGTACTTGGCTTGTTATTGTGCTGAATAAGGGGCTTTTATAGAATGAAAAAGTTGAGGGGGTGAAAAAATCAGAAGGGATTTCACTAGTTGGCTTTGCCTAGCCAAGTCACGAACCAGCCAGGTGTGTCCGGTCAATTTATAAACTTAGGCTTCACGGCACAAACTGACGAAACAACACTTCTCTCTCCCCCTGCTTCTTGTACTTTTCAGCAACTATTACTAAATATGAAAAATATGGGGGCCACCATGATCCCACAGCTACCTTCCTTTTTATTTTCCTTTTCTGCCATAAAAAAAGAGTGCACATAATAATTTCGAACCTTCACTGAAACTATAGTGTAGTTTCGTTCCATTTACCACCTATATCTGCATTGCATTATTCTATCCATCTCTTTATGGTTTTGTCAGAAAAGATTCTTGGGTGAATATGAGGTTTGCATAGATAGTTTTACTTCCTCTGGTCAATAATCAATAATTCAAACAGGTTGCTTGCGTCTCCAATCATCTAACAAAATGATGGAACAGTGGCACAGGAAATTTTAAATTACTTGACCAAATGAAACTCAAGGTCAATTGAATTTGGAGAGTATATATAAAGGAGATTTGCTCTTTCTGAACAGTGCAAAGCAAAGACCTTGTAAAGTTGATTTCTCAGTTACACTAGCTTAGGAAGTGGGGAACTACATAATTTACCCCACCTTATGATTTTTAAGTGTCTTCTGCTTCATGAGTAAAATGTATTAAATCTTTCTAACCATAACGTGCATATTGACAAAGATCACATGCAGTGGTTCAGGAAACAAAAACTCTTAAATGATGGTCTAAGTTGCGTTCATAATTGTATTTTACACTTTTCAAGAGTGTTAATTATGATTGAAAGTATATCTTCAGCTAGATAAACATAATCATCTAATCTTAAGAAGATTTATCTTCTGGTATCAAGTTGACTCCCTAAATTTTGCTAACTTTTATTATGATCATGAAGCTCATCTCTTATGTTACCTTAATTTAAGATAGATCTTATATCTTATTTGTTTTCCAATCCTATTCAATACACCTTCAAATGTAGTACTATGTACTATTATTTAGGAAACCAACTATTTATTAACTATATTATACTTGGTTTATAAAAGAAAATCATTATTGGAACTCTTATTTCCCACTTATAGTGGTATCAATTAAATGTAAATTTCATTTAATTTATAGAGATTTTTTATGGATTATAAATCACGCTAATTACTAAATTATATAATTGAGAATTCTTATTTTATTTAAATAATTTGACGTTGACTACTTTTAATTTTAAAGAGGAAAAATTATTCAAAATACTTTCTTAATTAAAATTTTAATATAATATTAGTATTTTCACTATAATAGTATTTAAATGAATTTATAAGTTGAACATAACGCAAAAATAACTTTTATATGCTGGTTATAATCAATTTGTTATAATAAGTTATATGACTGAATTATAAATAAAATAACATTTTTATATAATATGTTTTGTCTTGTCAACAAGTTGACTGGACGGTCAACTTTTCAGTTAACAAAATATGAGACTTGTGCTATAGTTAACTATCGATCAAGGCGGTATTTTTATCCAAAAGAGAAATGGTTTAGGAGAAAAACACATTTTGATTAAATACCTAAGCAAGATTAGGGGAGTTCGAGTCATAAGTAGGTCGATTATATTTAGAACCTCATTACAATAATTATAAATAGAGGTCAAAAGTAAGACGATAGATAACTCATTAATTGGACATTTATTATTTTAACTTTTGGATTGAACTAACTTTGGCAGGAGGACCTTTGATAAGTACAAACAGGACTTAAACTTGGAGCAAACATATTAGATTATTGATCGTTGATTAAGTAGTTGATCGACCACACATACTAAAACAATTTTCTATGTCAGTTATCACTAGAACCAACATAGAATGTGATCATAGTGACAATTTTGTAATAAAGTAAAAGATTTTATATGCTAGTTATACATAAAGACAACAAAGAAAGTTAAGTGACAATTTGTAAAAAAAATACAAAAACTTTTTATATCGGTTATAAGTAAAATCGACATGAAAATTGGGATATTATATTATTTTAAATTTAAAATACAAATAATGTGACCTCAACCGCTTCATCCCTAATCCTCATCTCTCTCTCAACCACCGCAATTCATGCCCCTCTAAATTCATGCCCCTCTATACTACCCCCGTAATCCCTCCAACTTCATTGCATTTTGTCGTGTTAATGTGTTCTAGTTTTGCAATGATCTTCGCATCCTCGATAACGAGTGTCTCGAGTATGCTAACAATGAATCCCGCTCCCTCCCCCTTACTTCCATCTACTGTTCGGCCTCACTGACTATGGCAAGTCCTTCTTGCCTTTGACAAGACCGACCCGTACTACAAAACAACCTTCCTCATCGAGTTTGTCACCAAACTATGGCGAAATCTCCATGTTGGTAGAGCTAGCGAAGGCCATCAGAGCCAACATGGTCAGTGCACATCGAAAGGTTTCTCATGACTAAGCGAAGATGAAGGAGAAGGTGGAGGCAGTCATAAAGGAGAAAAACGTGGATATAAAGGAGGTTTGCGATATTCCTTCCTTAATAGACCTTAGGCTTAATCCATCTTCCACATTATAACATGTTTGTTTATTCTTTGTTCATAAATATATATATTCTTTGAAGTGATCAATGATCTTGTCAGTTTTAATTGTTATCATTATTAATTTGTGTAGTACAGAATGGGAAGGTTGGTGTTAATGCTTTTATGGTAGGAGGATATATTAAGACACTGAAGGGGATGATAAAACTTTGGATTTGATTGTGAAGCTTAACTACACAAAAACATAAAGATGAATTCACAATATATAGAAAGTAATATTTTCTATGTCGATTGTAGATATAACCAGCTTAAAAAGTCATATATTATATGTTGGTTCCATAATCGACATAAATGAAAATTATTTAGGTGAATTATATTTTGTAACAAAATGGTTAAGTAATGATTGTAAATTTTAGCTGAAATTATTGATGAGGGTAAATATTGTTGGTAGGTAAGTTTGACTTACGTTGGACACTTCATAAACGACATTTAAGTTTCAATTTTTGTTGGTTACCATTTTTGCATGTGGCATATATGAGCTTTTAGACTATGTTAGAGAAAAGAAATTGTAACATATGAGGTATATGAAGCAAAGCAATGATAGATGAAGCACTTAAATAATCGCCCCTTGTATAGTTTCAGCTATACTTAAACAAGCAGCACCCACCTACCTTGTCTAAGCATATAACTTGAAAACCAGGGGCATGGCTACTTTATTTTCCTTCTTTCTCTTTCTTCGTTTTCTTTATTCCCTATTCTCGATCGTCTTCTATCATCAATAATGCCAGCGATAACTAGTAAGTTATATGCATATCACTTGTACATATCAAATTCGATTTTCCCAATCCATAAAATTCTATTGTCTTCATAACAACTTTAAGAATCACACATACCTAAAATATCAAGCTTTACTAGGAGCTATTTTCGGGGTTTCTTTTTATGACTTATTATATTAATATATTAACACATACATTGTTGTTATACGATTGCATAGGCTTTAACTATTATTATTATTATTATTATTATTATATTGGTCTGTTTATCTTTTGAAATAGAATGTTCTTTGGCTTTAGAATTTTTCATTACGTTTCTTTACTTTTGTCATTTGAAATTTAAAAAAAAAGATTGAATTTGATGTACAAAAATTAGAACTGATTTTTCTGTCAATAATTTATGTTAAAATATTAATTCTAGAAGTTGGATATTCAAATAATGGGAAAATATGTTTTTTATTTTTGTATTTTTTTCAAATTTATCTTTCGATGCTTGCATTTTCAAATATATTAATTTTGTCTTTCAATTTTTACAATATCATCGCAAAGTTGATAAAAGAACTAAATTCATATAATATAGAATATTAATCTTTTCATAGTAATTATTTTTTATTATCATATATAATTGATAAATTACTAAACGCACATGTTTTCTAAAGTTTCATAGAGAGTTTAACCGAGAGAATACTATAACAAAAACATGTATAACCCTTAAATAATCAAACATTAATCTCTCCCTTAATTAGATTTCTGTGGCAATCTATAACCGTTGGTTAAGGGATGCATAATGAATGTAAAGAAATAATACAAAAATTTCCTACAAATTAGTTTATATGAATTAATGAACTTTAGAATCAAATCCATTGAAATTAAATTCTACATTTTTATATACTATTGAAAAGTCTCTTTTCGGTATGATCAACATAACATTTATTCAATAGTAAAAGATTAACTAAGAAAATGTGTGAAAAGTGAGCTATTATCTTTTTATCTGTTTCAAATTCAAAAGGTGTGCATGCCTCAAGTAAAATATATCGAATTATGTCATAACTTTGTACTTGCACTTTGTTGTTCTTTCCATGTCCAGAAAATCGTGACCTAAGTATAGTCAAAACCGGTGGCCTTGGAGATTCTTCCAGCCAAATTTCCATTTCAAAATTCAGACTATGGTTTTAATTATTCTCATTTTCTCCATTGATAGTTTTTATTAAAAAATAATAGTAAGAAGAAAATATTACTACATAAAAACTTGACTTTGTGAATGATTTGTCGGTAATAGCAGTCAATAAAACTGCTACGAATACTGTTGTTATTTCATATCCCTTCTTTTTACGTGTTTTCAATTGCATTAAGTCAAGAGGGAACATAATAGGTTAGCATTGAAGATGAAAACAAAATTTAAGTGGACCAAACTGCCATAACTGCTTTGGACTTTAGAGGCCCTTTTCGAATACAATGTTTTTCGTTGTTATTAAAGAATAAGAAAAAGGTCAAATAATCTGACTAAGCAAACTTTTAATGTTGCTTCCAACGGAAACCAAAGAGAGAAAATTTAATACCAAAAGCTCCCAAAACGACGAAGGAATTTTGACAACTAGGTTTCCTTTCTCTATACGTGACTGCTTTTCTTATGTGTAATTTTTCTTTTGTTCATAGCATTTTTTTTTTCATACAAATGAACTTAAATCATACTTTAATAAATTATTTTTCTTATATATTTATCTCCATCACATCAATCATACTTTCTCTTTTCTATCTCCTTTTATGAACAACTTTGTATACTAAATTTTTATATCAATACAACTTGTTTTTCTTTTCTTTTCTTCTGTACATGGATTTTCCTGGAAAATAAAAAAATTTAAGGAGAAAATGATAGTGATTTGATTGAAACGTATGGGATATGTAAAATAATAGATAGATAGATAGCTGTGATGTGACCACGTGTATCAATCGTATCCACAGTCTACAATCCGATGGGCCATGGCTGATTCCACTGGATGGGAACTAGTTATGAGGATCTTTTACTTTTACCTTAACAGACCGTATCCTCTGCTTTTCATTTTTTTAATGTGTGTGGTTTTTTGTCTTTGTCTTTGTCTTAGTCAAGAGATTGTCTATTTATGTTATGTAATGAGTTCTTTATATCAATAAAAACAAATCATTTCATGTTAACATTTTATACACTTTCTTGGAAATGACTTCACTACAATTTCAAGCATTGAAAGATACCAGTAATTATAATAATTATTCCGAGTGAAGGAATAACACTTTCAATATTCAGTTGGGTATTGTCAAATCACATCTTATTGTTTTTGTTATTAAGTAAGAACAGAATATATCTCAACTTCTTTTATATGTTTTTAGAATATATGAATGCGTTATATGAGAATTCTTTATTTTTAGTTCAAATATATTAGTCACTTTTATTTAAAAGTTATCAAGAAAAGTCTTCTAGTTATTATGTGATAATAAGATTATTTCAGGGATATTACTATCATTTAATAACATATTTTATTTTAAATTAAATAAAATATTCTTCCTTTTTCTTTCCGTCACTTTTTTATCTTTTCTTATCTGTCATTATTTTCTTCTTTTATTTGAAAATTTCATTTTATTTATTCTCTTATTTTTCTTTTATCTTCTGCATCATTTATCTTCCTTTTCTTCTAATGTCTTAATCAATTCATATTTAAAAGATTCTTAACATTCAAATAGATAAGTTGAAACAAAATTTATTTGATTCAGTTGTTATATGTTACGTCTCAAATTATATAAAAAAGACATACATAACAAAGACGCTATCATGCCTAATATAGAAAATCAGTTAAGAGTAGAATGACAGTTAATAAGGGATTATAATCATCCTTAGAGTAGTACTAGAAGTTAAAAGCTGGATACTAGAGTTTTTCCCAAAAGGGTAGGAATTTAAAACTTTAACTATAACAAAGTTCTTCAAAATAACACAGAGTAAAAGAAAGTCCTAAGAAGACTAGACTGCAACATTGTCATTCTCATCCAAAGCTATCTCCAAGGTAACTTCCTTTCCATTTGTTCTCATCCAAGTGGATGATCATCGCAAAAGAAAACAAACGCAAACATGGCACAAACACAAACAAATGCAAGGGTGAGCTAATTATATAAAAAGAAAAGCATGATATTATATTCACATGTACATATCATATTTAATCTCAAGTCAAGTGTATGCGAGGAAAACAATATATAACACAAAACCTAGCATGTTAACTTCTAGACTTGACTCGTCCGGACTTTAGAATGATAGTCGAGCTATGGCGGGCCATGCACCCGTGGTGGCTTGTGATACTTAGGCTCCCCCACCCTGGGCTCCCCCGCCCTGCCACACTCACGCGGTTAGTCTGTTCCGCGCCCTAGAGCATACTGGAAGCCTCCAAGACTAAGACCTCCTGCTACTCCTCACCACATGGTCCAATCCTCTCTATGTGAGTAGAAAGGCCATTGGAGCGTCAGGACGACCCCCAAGACTGAGCTCCTACTTTCATTCTAAAACACTAAGAATCTCACCAAGAGATTCTACATTTGAAACTACCATAAGCAACCATGAAATCATGTTTTAGTCTTTCCCAATTCACACACCTTTGAATTATAATCAAACCACATGTTTAAGCTTGAAAGATCAAGTCATATGTACCAGAACATGCTCCACAATCACTTCCAATCATCTCAAATAGACAATACTATCATGTTATCTCAATCACATTACAAAACTCTACAATTTCTAGTAAAATAATATATTTTCACAGGTAAAATTAAATATCATACGTAATCTTTACTACTAATTTTCTATAAAATAATATTATTTTAATATAATTTATTATCATATTTACTCTCTTCCATCTCTTATATATAATATATTAATATAATATATCTCATACTTTCTTTTATATATAAATATTATGATAATAATTTATATCATACGTACTCCCCTGCATCTTATATATCCCTATTATATTAATATAATATATATCATGATTTTCTAACTTATATTTTCATATTATTTAATAGTATATATATATATATATATATTATACTTTTCTAATTCCAGCACTACTCACAATACTAACTTAACTTCTAACACTCCAAATTTGTGATAGGCACCTATTTAAACTTATCTAGATGGATTTTACCAATTATACAGTGATTCTAAAGTTGTTTAGGCTTGAATTTAACTTCAAAAAACATCGCATCCTATGACTTATGGACTCTAATTCAATTCTACCATTTTTAATGTGTTTTAGTTCAATTTTATCTGCCTAACAAGTCACAACTGACTTGTCTAAACTGTCCAAACAGACCAAATGCACTCAATACCAAAAACTCTCAAAATCACTCCTTCACTTCCCATCAAACACCCAAAATGGTTCCTATTTGGTAAACTACTTGTCCAATTTTCATCATAGTAGAGATCTTACTTTCCCCAAATTGGTCACCGGAGAGGATCCAGATGTCTGAACGCATTAAAGTCACCTTCGACGCCAGCACATATGACTAGTCACAACTGACTAGACTAGGCCATGACTGCTCTATGATCAGGGATGTGCCAACTCAGGTTTTTAAGGTTCCTCTATCTTACCAACAAAGAAAGACTCTCAACAATTAACAATTTATTTATTTAAATTGTCTAACCTATCCTAGTACGTTCTAGACCCAACTGCCCAAAGTTACTTCCCCACTTACTACATACAGGACTTGACCACTACCCAAGCACCAGTTTCTCAAACTAGGACTGACTTCCACAGAACGTACATTGCAGCCACCTCAAATCAAAGACCAATTGCAGTAAATCAATTCCAATAGAGACAACTCATATACATCCAATACACATATACTTGTCAATTATTTAAACACACAATATTTAAGCACAATTTCACAGTCTTAGTTAGGGCATCCAATAAAATTAAAAATTGCATAATGGCTTCACAAAACACACAAGTTCAACATTCAACATGTAAATATTTTATAAAATAAATTCCCACAAAATAATTAGTTCCCCTTACTTGGGTTTCAAAGTATAGCTAGTTTGAAGACGCCCAACGGAGTCTCACCTAGACAGAACACAACAACACCTATAAACCCCATATTAGCGGTAGAAAATAGTTCTTAGAGTTATAACTTAACAGAAATTAGAATGAGGACAACTCTAACTGCATGAAATCAGTAGAACCCCAAACCCTAGGTATCAAAATGGCGGAGGAAAACAGAAAGACCACTTACCGGAATGATATTGAGAAATTGATCGGTTCAAAGTGAAGCTCTTGACGCCGTGCACGCTTAAGCCCCTTCAAACCAAAAATTAAACGGTTCAATGAGCTGGGATTCTAAAGAGAAGGCAGAGCAACTATGTGAAAATGTTTCTAGGGAGAGAAGAAAAAATGGTTAAATGAAGAATCTGATTTTTAGAGAAGCCCCTTCTAAGTCATGTGCCCTTAATCTTTATAGGCTGGACTGCCTAAACATAAGGTCCATCAGCCCTTGGCTTATTTTTAGGTCCTTATAAGAAGAGTGGAATCTGTAAGCCATAGTGTGTTTTGATTTTTGTATAGTAGATGCTATAATTCATGAACCTCTTTGGGTCAAAGGTAGAATCCAATGCCTTTCGAAATGTCCTTTCTCACATAGGTTCTTGCCAAGAAACTATACTTATATTGGACACAAATAACTTGCAATGGGATCATCATATTTCAATATGTTACGTACGACAACTTTTTATTTTCTTTCCTTCACATGTTATTTTACTATTTTTTCCATCCATCACTCTTTTCCTTTACACATGTGTCCTTAATAAAAAAAAACAACAACACAAAACGTAGTGTTAAAAATAAGGGAGAACATTTTTTTTAAGAAAGTAAAGAAGAATACAATTTGAATAATACTAACAATAACAAGGAATATAATAATATAAACTCTTATATCAAATAATTAAAAATATATCAACAACTTGTTGGTACAAGAGAAATTCTATTGTTATGAAAAACGCTATCAATTTAAATTACTTCAAATTTCAGCTTGTGGATGAAGAAACTTAGTAGATAAGAGAACTTTATTCAAAATTTTGAACAAAACTTAATTATTTATAAAATCAATAAATAATTTATATCAATAAAGTTGATAAAAAATAATATATCCATATTATAGAATGGATACAGCTATGATTAAATTCTTTAATCTTTGAAGTCTTTATATATTGTAATTCTTTTAATTTGATTTTTTACAACCATGACAATTATTCTTTTATATATATATATATATATATGAGGAATAATATCACAAATTACTACTAGAAAATTCATAAACAAGAAAATCCATAAATAATGACAGTGAACAAAAAATAATTAGTAATTATAGTTACTAATTTAGATACTAAATTATAAATTAAAAATTATTAATAATTAAAATAGTTTTTATTATGAATAAAAATATGAATTAGTTTTTAAATTGATCATTAACATTAACTATTAAGGTTTTAACTACAAAAGAATTGATCATTAAACTAGTCACTAAATTTAATTAGAGACCAAATTAGTAACCATTTTCATTGATAGTCAAAATCTTGATAGTTAATACAATTATTTATTTATAATAAAAATCATTTTACTAATATTTTTTAGTTTCTAAATTGATAACTATAATAATTAATTATTTTTTGTCACTAAAATTAATTATTGTTTAAGAATTTTCTTGTAGTAAATATTGAATAGTGATCCTCTCAGTGTTTCTTATCTACTCTTAAAAGCTATATATAAAATAACGTTTTAAAAAATTCATATTTTTTTGGAGTTTGTAATATTCAAGTGATGTTCCTCTTTTCCTAACTTATAATGCATTAAAGTAGATGTAGAGCTTAAAATTTAATAAGCCTTTTAAGGATTTTTAAAATTGATTGTACTAAGCCACGTTATTTTCCTTTTTAATATGGGTTAGTTGAAATGATACTAGATCATATACCTTCAATATTTTTTTTAACGTAGATTAAGTTGAAATCATAACTAAATTATCTAACTTTGATTTTTTGTGTTTGTGTGAAACCTCCTATCAAAGTGGACAGTGTCACACTAGTAAAAACAAGTTCTTTAATCTATTTCACTTTACTTGTCGTTGTGATGCTTGTTTTGATTGAACTTTTCTTCCTGATTATATTTTGCATTAATTTTGGTATTTCGGTTCAGTAACCATTGTTATGTGTTCTAAAGTTTGCATTTTTGCATTTTTAGCTTAATCCCGAGTTGGTAAAATTCACTAAAAATAACTAGAAAATGATTTTTGACTTTATGGAAACTTCTATTAGGTTGTATTTAAATGTTGAGTGTTTAACTTTGAGATGTTGGTCACATATTTAGAATTGAGAAGATTTGGTGGTGAAAAACTTCAAATAATCATAACTTTTGTTACATGTCTCAAGTGGAGACGCCTAAAATGAAAGTTGTTGAAAATTGAGTATTGAGGTTATAGAATATAAAAAAATCCATCACTTAGGGTATGTTTTATTTTCTAAGTATTTTTCATTCATTTTTTTATACTTTACACTTTTATTTTAAATTTTGGAAATTTGTAATATATTCTTATATTGCATATTGATTTTGGAGAAAAATATTGACAAAAAATTTATTAAAAAAAACCCACAAATTGATGTTTGTTGTTCTTGAAAATAAACATCAATTAATATTTGTTATTGTTTCGGATGTAAAGTGATGTCGAACGTCGAAGACTGAATGGACGAAGCTGGAGCGTTCTTGGTGGAGTGGAAGGCCTGACGGTTGATGAAGACTGGACACTTTTCCTGGTGTGGAAGGCCGAACAGTCTAAGTTGATAGTCTTGCTGTTTCCTCGTGCTCTAAGTTGGTTCTTCCTCCTCGCTCTCTAGACCGGGTGGACGGGTACCTGCCAAAGGCACTCTGACGTTCAAGTCAGTAAATGACCGAACTGTAATATCAAGGGATGGGAGTAATACATAATGTGCAGCGAGTGCAAAATCTGATCTGAACTCATACTTGGGACCTTTATTTATACTTGGTTGAAATGAGCTTTTACCTTTGGTGGGCCTGATGACGGTCCAATCACACCTTAATCTTCATTAAGCACTTAATAAGTTATTACTAGCTGATGTGACCTATTAAGTGATGGTCACGGAAGAACGTCCAGGGAGGATAGTTTTTTATGACCACTTGGACGGCCAAGTGGGAGGACCATGCGGTCATGGGGGAGACCGTGCGGTCATGAGAGAGACCGTACGGTACATCAGGAAAGACCGTGCGGTCATAAGAAATACCGTGCGGTCATAAGAAATACCGTACGATCATGAGAGATACCGATCATGATGGAAACCTACGATACAATTATAAATACCATATATGTTAATTGACGTAAATTAACATATGCTCATAACGTTAGTCTTGACATCTAACCTTTAAGTGACGTTAAAAATTTAAAATAACGAACATTATACATACTTTTTTGTGTTGATGTTTGATCTATCTCAATCCTTTTTCTTTGTCCTTTAGATATAAACAACCCGATTATTAAATTCGATCCATATACTAACTTTTGTTACTTCTTCATCATTAAAACTTTAAAAGAATCTTCATTATCAAAACTTAAAAGAATCATTATTTTCTTTATGTTTTGTTTTCATACATTTTTATTCATGAAATTTACATGACAAATATATAAGATATCATCCATTCAATTTTCATTCAATTTTTATTATACGTGTGCATAAAACTCTTTTTGTATTAATATATTATTGAAAAAAAAGACTGAATTTATAATATATTAATAATTATAAATTTTGTTTTATAAATCGATTTTATAAAATTATGTTAAGTTTTGAAAGTTTATTTCTTAAAATTGTATCAAAATTATTTAAAATTTATTTTAATAAAATTTATTTTTGTTACATCTATTATGTCTCTTGAATAATTATTAATATTTAGTTTCAAATTTAAAATGTATATATCATAATGTATGTTGAAAATTTAAAGATAAAACAATTTTAACATAAACTTTTTTTTATTTAGCATGAGGAAAATTTTGTCAAAGGGATATATGCTATGGTGCTACCAAGATGCAATTTGCAAGTATTGCAAGTATTGACCTTCATCCAAATGATCGCTGCTATGGTAGTAGGCTCCATTGTAGTCCACTACATCAAGCTTACATCAAGCTTCTTCAGTGTCTCATTCTCACATATCATATATGGTAACTGAAAAAACCGCCAGCCACCATTTGGATAACCCATTGAGAGAGACTTTCAGCTATGAGGAAACTATTCATAACGTCAATTCTTAATTTAATTTAATTGTATCCCATGGTATCATTTTTAATACATTATTACGTTATTTATTTTTGTAAAAAAATCTTGTAAAGCACGTATTTTGATATTTAGTTTTTTTTTAATACAAAGTAATATAAATTATAAAAAATATTTTTTTTATAACTTAAAATCTTATTTAATATATAAGATCTTAACTCTTTTTTGGTATGATGAAATAGAAAGGTATTATTATTACTATTATAAAAATATAAATGAGTGGTCCCATTAAGAAAGAAAGGAAAGGCAGTTGCAGCAGGTGGAGGGTCTACACATGGTTGCCTTTCTGTGCCATAATGGGAAGGTAATGATTCATGTTGGACCCACAAATCATGGGTTAGTGCTAAGCCCACTTATGCCCACCATGCCCACATCTTTTCTGAGTGCAACGAGCTTTATAAATCATTGAGATTAATCCAAAACAAACATACACTTAAATTCTCTATTCCCACCATCCTCTTACTCTTCATTTCTAATCTGCATTTATCTCTCTTTAGTTTTTGTTATTTTAGATTTTCATGGCTTTTAGTTTTATATATCCTATGATCTTCAATGGGTGCTTTTTAAACCCCTTGCATCAATTCTCCTTTGAGTCTTAAGTCACAAAAAAAACTAAAAGACTACATTTTTCATCGCATATTTCCCACTTGAATATGCAAAGATTAGGTCGCCAATATCGTATCGGGCACGCACAGAAGATTTAATACCTCAATGAGTGGCACCAATAAGGTTGTCATAGAAGATTTGGATTTGGAGTTGGATCAAAAGTGTACTTGATGCGTATAATGATGATTATTTTTTGTATTCGTATAAAGCAAATCGGACCACTACATAAATCCAAGATTACTCCCTTTTTTTTATGTGAAAGAATCCAGTTAAATGTACTTAGTGAAACGAATAAGAACATTCTACGAACAAATTATTGTCGTAAGTTTAATTTATAGACTGATAGTGAGTAAAAAGGATTGTTCCTTGAATCTTTGTCATTATCTTAACGAAGTTTCCTTCCATTGCTTGTTTTTATTATTAGTGCATGGAGCACTAGCTAGAATGGTCCAAGCTGTAATTGATTGCACTAGAATGCTACCCCATCTAAAACACATTTCATCTAATAATTTAGCGCTACTTTATTTTACAATTTTATTATTTGTAGTTCTTGTGTATTTTTAGATATAAGGGTGCGTCTGGACCATTGAATCTGACTATTCCTGCGATGTGAATCAATGCCTTCCTCTGCACATCAATCACACATCACTAACAGGTCTTCTTCCTCAAAATAATTTGTATTCGGCCTAACTGCTAAGACACGTAATCTCTTTTTTTTATAATTTTAACTATGATTTCATAACAAATCATCCCAACTTTAATAAACAAAATAAAAGTTTATTCAAAATGCGCTTTCAAATTACGTTTCCGTGACTGAATGAGAGTGAAAATAGTGCGCATCTAGGTATGATGTATGGCGACGGCAGAGAATAAAAATGAAAAATGTGAGGCATTTTGGATGATGGTGGTTAGTTGAACTAAATTGTCAAGAACAAGAATCCTTCTTCTCCCCTAAGTTTTCAATTTTCTATGATTTAATAATAAACAAAATATTGTGGCTCTAAGTAAGACATCCTTATTCATCGTACAAACACCCACGTTGGACGAGACTGGGCCTTTCTTAAACCATCACCACGTGCTTCTATGCAACAATACTACGAAGTACAAAGAATCTACACGTTTATTATATTCCCAAGTGCTGCCGCCGGGGCCATTCTTCTCTGTTTTTTTGGTAAAGCAAAAATGTTCTTTAGGGTTTACCCACCTGAACAAGAACCAAAACTAAAATCAGAACCACCCCTTCTCGGTGTCTCAATCACCCAATGCACTTCATAAATTACTTATTTATTTAAGAATAAAGAATAAATTAACCAAATCTTTGAAAATTTTCATATCATTTATGCTGGCCAATGTACGTGCTCACGTCATCCCATTTATATTATTATTATTATTATTATTATTGACATTATCATGAATGGTCAAAATAATTAGAAACAAGAAAACGAACAGGAAAAGACAAAAAAGAATGAAGTAAAAGTAGGAAAAGCTATGATATGTGTTACGTACATGGACATTAAATCAATAGTCACAACCTAAAACCATTATTCTAAATGAGAAGATAGTTGCTTCCAGATTACTCTCTTCAATTAAGTGCTTCGGTAGTTAGCCAAGTACCCATCACCAGAAAATCAAATACATTAATACGTATCGCTGCCTCGTATTCAATCAGAAACGTACGTATATATAATAATAAAATATTGTAAGTACGATAGGTTATATTTACAGTTATAATGATCTTATACATGCTGTTGAATGACCTACCTTATCATTTATGCATCAAGCTTAAAAGTAATAGGCATTAGGAGGTGTACTAGAAAAAAAAAACTTAGTGTCTTAAAATATTAAGGTTAAAATAATATAAATAACTATAAAACAATTCCAAAAATTAGTGGAAAAAAAATCTATAACACTATCATATTCAAGTTGTAAGTAGTAAAATTTGATGCTAAAAATACATAATGATACTTTTGTAAATATTTTGTTTAAATTGATATCGAATTCACTCAGAACAAATGTCAATTTATAATTTAACATCAGTTTTAATATCAACAGATGTTAAATAATGTCGAATTATTTTAAGTTTAATATCATTTTATGTCTATTAGTCATAAGACTAACATTAAATTTGTAAATTGACATATGTTGTGAGGGTTAATTTCACTTTCAAAATTTGAGAAACCCAAATATATATATATATATATATATATATATATATATATATATATATATATATATATGAAATTTTTTTTCCATTTTTGAGGACTTGAATTATGCGAAAATTCTAATGCTTAGACCTACAACTAGTTCCAATGTTACAGATAAATAATTTTGGTAATAAAATGATGAGACTATTTGTACTAATAACATAATAAATTAAACTAATTAATGTGGTTATATTAATGGAAAGAAGGTAAATTATTAGTACATGTAGAGTTTTGTTCACGCGTGTTATATTAATGGTGGAGTATTGCGTTTGTGACATGTTTTTGTTGTCGAATTTGGATAATGTTTATTGGCATTTGAATGGTTTTCCCTTCTATTCTTCCATGATTAGGTGCCAACATTTGTAGGCTCTTGTTCTTTCCTGCTGCAAGCTACGTGCCTCTATTTTCAACCTTTTGGCCGCAATACAGCTAAAATAATCTACCACAAACTCGAATGCTTTTCCTACCTAACTGTCCTTTCCATGAGAGTGACACGCACACCTGTTATAATTGCAAGCTGGTATTTTTAAACTTTTCCATTTTGTTTTCTCCCATCCATTATCCTTTAACAACTAAGTTCTTTTCAGGTTTCAAAGCTGTTTTGAATCTGACACACTATCCTCCTCTTTGCATACGCATCTTCAGAATTTATCTTAATAATGTATATATTAACTTCTACTACATCATTTCTTAAGTTGACATTACCATATAACAGCTCCAAAGCATTGTTTGGAATCACATTGCACCCGCAATTTGAAACAACATTAATTGCGATCATACCTTAGCCAAAGAAAAGATCATTTGTAAGTTGGAAGAAAACTATATAATATATATCATTTGTGAATGAGTGAATCTTTTATCTATCGGTGATAGGTTGAGTCACGCTGCTAATCATTACTCAAAAGTGTTGGTAGCCATTGGCACAGTGGCATCAATGTAACCCACAAAGAGCAATAGTAGTACAAATAATTTGTTAAAAAGTCTAGAGGCTGCTGAAGTATATCTTCGAAAGACTTAGTAGCACGAAGGCACGATCCAAAACAATAAATCATTAAACAAGGCTAAAGTAAAGGGAAGGGGGGAAGAACCTAGCAGGTACAAAAAGCTGATAAATTATATATGCAACATTTCTTTTATATTGTCGGTCACTAGGCTTTTCGTTGCAGTGTGAAAAGTTGGACAGTGACCTCAGGAATTTAGTCACCAACACCACAACAAATCCAATCTAGTATCAACTCGCCTCAGCCATGCATAGTTCAACTGCACTGCCGAAGATTAATTAATACATCAGTAATCCCACATAAACACAGCAACTTTCCATAAAGATTTACCAACTTTTCAACATATATTTGCTTGAAAGATAGTGTTTTTTCATAACCCTTTTGGACAATCTAAACTTAAAACAATAATTATTCTTCTACTAGCATGTGAAAGTGGTTACGAATTTGATTATTTATCGTAAAATATGTTGAAATTCAAATAAGCATGTATGGGCCACATTTTAGAGGTGGATCACTTAGAATGATATGCAATCCGGTTGAGGATTCGTATATGAAAGATATTTGGTTATGAATGTACGAACCAATTTAGTTAAACACAAACATGAACCATATTTAGTACAGGATGTGGTTGACAAGTTGACGGATTCACGACTGCAAAGTCAAAACTCATGTTGGATCAAGTATGAAGAATCTTGAATGGAGACAATTTATTATTAAAATTGATTTAAACAATAATAATTTTTTCAAAAGCACTCATTAATCTCAGACAAAACTCGTATTTTTTCCAAAATAAAATCAATATATATATATATATATACTATTTGAATGAATGAGATCAAAATGCCATTCATCCGTCCAGGTGATTTTAAATACTCTTAATATATTTCAAAATTATAACTGAGCGTGAATTTAAAGGGAGATTTTTATCATTCATAATACTTTTATTGCACTTGAACAGTATTATTTTTTCGTGAAGGATATAGTCACAAAAAAAGTATTATCTCAAAACTTATTACATGGAAATTTAAAAATAAAGGTTTTTAATTAAAAACATTTATTGTCTTAAAATATATGTATCTTTCAATGCTTGATTTTTTAAGATCTAGAAAACATGATAAAATATATTTAATACTCTTGACCATGTATTGTTGATACACATTTGCACTAACATAATTCAATGGGCCTGCAACAGCTAGTTATGCAGTATGGACTTTTTCTTTCCCTTTCTATACTTCTATTATTACTAACTAAACCTCATACTTATATTTAAAAGACTAAAATATTCTTCTTCACTGCACCACACCATCACTCCGTCATTGTTTCTACGATTGATGCCCCATCATCTCTAAAGAGGAAGAAGAAGAAAGAAAACATGTTGAGGAAGAAAAGCTCGTTTCCAAAAGCTCATTTCTGAACGCTTTAGGAAAGCTTATTTGTTTTTGTTTAGGAAAGCTTATTCCATAATTACATTTCATGTGTTCAAAAAAGATTATTTTGGAAATTCCGTTCTGATAATCTTATTCTTAAAATTCTGTTCCAAAAAGTTTGGATAACCTGTTCTAAAAGGTTTCCAAACAAATAATCCAGATGTCACTTTTACAAATGATAAAATGATCATTTAAAAAAGATAGAAGTGTGGGTCTAGAATTTCTGGGAGTGCAGGAAGAAAAAACCTGCATATGTCTAAGTTGGGCTGGATCTGGCCCCTTTTAAGATGTTGGGTTTAGCTCGCTATGCCCACTCCAATGTCTTGTCACTCTTGCCTTGCTGCACTGTCGGACAGGCCTTCATGGGTTAGTGTTTTACCTTTCACTTCCAAGCATTTTATCTTGCACCTCTAAACTATAATAAAATTTCAATTTTAACCCTAATTATAAAGTGTTTTAATTTTTAAAAAGTGTTTTTCTTTTTTAAATGTAGTCAAAGATTTCTAAGAGTCAGATTGAATTTCATACATAGCCTTTGTTTTATGTGCATCGTATTTCATCCTATTTTCATTTCTCACAGCATCATTATCCTTTTCTCATTTTCTCACAACATCCTTCATTTTCTTTTTTACCCTTGCCTTACTCTCCTTTCTCACATAGCACAACACAGTCACTAAGTGTAAAGTCTTTTTCTTTTACACCACAACAACCACCAGGTCAGTCGTCGCAAGTTTCTTTTTTCTTTTTTGCAACCCAGATACAGAAACTAAAAATTGTTATCAATAAATGGCTGTGATGCACCTATTGTTCCATCTTCAAGAAACAAATGCTAATATTTAGTGTGTTGCTTCTAATAGCACAACTAATCAGATATTCATATCTGAAATTTTCACCATCGGATCTCCATATCCGATTTGTATTAAGTATCTTTTTTAAAAATCAGTTTTATTAATTTTAATAAATCATGAAATTAATTTATATTAATTATGAATTATATAATTACATTATAAATTGATACAAAATCATATATAATTTTAAAATTAATTAAAAACTAATAAAATAATTAAATAAAAATATTGTTAAATTTATATAAATTAATAAACATTAGTCGGATTTTCACATCCGAATAGATGATCATAAGAAATCCACATCTGATACTTTCATTTTAAGTTTTTTTATTCAAAATTAGTTTTATTAATTTTAATACATTCATCAATTTTTTTTATTAACTACAAATTATAAAATATATTATAAACTAATGCATAAAATTAAAAAAAAAACTAATATAAGAAGTATAAAAAAAACTAATATAAAAAGTATCTAATGTAAACATACAGAATAAATATAATAAAATCGTGTATCAGATATCCACATCTGATCCGTATATCGACTCTTCCAGTTTTTCATTTTATCCAAACATATTAACGAAAATAAAATACCTCTACTCCATCAATATTAATCCAATCAACAAGATGCAAACATATTTTAAAAAAAAAAACTAACAATCCATCAATATCAATGCAACCAACAAGATGCAAAAAAATTTAAAAAGAAATACTAATCTCCCTCTTCAGCAAGAAGACAAACAAAAATAAACTAATACGAAGCACCCCAATTCACCACCACAAAGAAAGTCAAGCACTCCAAGTTACACTCAACAATCCTTCTCAAATATATATAAACAACACTCACTCACAAATATGAGTTGCAAAGTACAAAACCTCAAGAAGAAAAATATTATCAAAGAGTTGCATTTCAAAGATGCAGGGAGTGTAGGGTTTCTTTATAAAGATGAAATGGGGTGCATGGATGAAAGGTTGTAGGGGTGGTGCGTAGTGCAGGGGTGCAAGGTGAAATGGTGCAGAGGTCAAGAATGCATGTTTAGTGATTGGAGGAAAATGGAGGTGGAGTCTATGGTGGGCACAAAAATTCTCAATAATCAAAATATTAAACTATTAAACCACTTATTAATTAGGGATATTTTAGGAAATTAGAGGTGTAGGGTGAAACACTCCATGGGTTAATATCATGCTTTCTTGAAGCCTTTAATAATTTTTGTTTACATTTATATATTTCAAAATAAAAGCAATTAAAATTAGATTAGTACTTAGTCATAAGGAGTTTAACTAATCTGTATAGTTCACACTTCAAACCTTATTACATTCGTGGAGAAAAATCCTTTTTACTTGTAATAGCTATACAAAAATTTAATATAATTGTCTTTTTCTAATATTGCTCCAAGTACCGCAACACGTCTTAAATAATTTTTTTTCTTAAAAAATATGACCACAAAATGCCTAAAATATTATATACTCCATAATATCATAATTTATACACATAATTATTAAGTTTTAGTTCTCAAGAGAATTTGAAATTTTTTGCAAGAAGAGATTTAGATGGATTAATCTTCCATATTTATTGTTTAAGAGAGTTAGATATTTTCACTAAGTCTTTATGAATTATATTAGTAACAAGCTTGGTGTAATAACCTAAAAATATATATTTAAAAATTTCTAAGAATATTAAATTAGTAAAACAAAGTTTTAGAAACTTAAAGTATATTAGAACTTCAGTGCTAACTTCATCTGCTTCAGAACCTCTCTCTGACATCTAATTCCCCAACTTTTCTTCCCTTCTCTCTAGATTCCTCTTCAATTGAGCATTGAATCTCCATTCCGTATGCGCCTAGACGATCTTGACGTCAAAGGCTCCGAGTTGCACCGATCAATTTCTAGGTTCCTCCATGGGTAAGTTGTTTTTCACTTTTCCATGCAATTTGGGGTTGTGGAGCATGCAACAATTTTGCTGCATGTGATTCATCTTGTTCTTTTTCCAAAAATTTCTAGTTTCTATTAGATCCTAAGAACCCTTTTCTATCTACAATTTGTCTACCCATAGGTGACTCTTGCTTTTATTTGAGGATTAAGAAAAAAAGGGGCAAATTCCTTCTGTACTGTGGTACCAATTGAAGGTAACGGAAGCTAGACTCTTCAATTTTTGTGTGAATTGCATTGTGCATGGACTGAATGTATGTTTAGGAACATGAAATTTATGCCTTGAGAATCTGTTAGGTATTGCTGTAACTATTTGTATGAAATTGGGGGTTTGATGGGAAAAAATATGTATGATCTGTTGAACTTGAACTATGAACTGATTGTAAGATGATGAAATGTTATAATGATTTATTGTTTGAGGTACTGGTGAAGATGTTGGTTGTATGATATGTGATTTAGGAGAACAATTGCTAGTTTCATTAATTTAACACTGGTTTTGAGTCATAAGGGAGGAAGTGAGGTAGTCAATTTGGGAATTAAGGATTGGGAACTGATTTGGTCAATTGGGGTGGTCTAGGTAGAGTATATGTGACATATTAGGCATGTTTAAAAGGTCAGAAAACAGTGCTAAATGGTAGAATTAGAATTTGAGCTTTGAGTCAATGAAACCTAAGTTTTTGAACAAGAATTGATCAAACACTAAAGGATGGATGTGGAAGGGTTATAAACATTTAGAAAACTTCAATTCATCATATATATCAATTTAGGAAGGTTAGAAGTTAATAAAAAGGTCTAGAACGAATTTCGGGGTGTTGGGTTGTCAAAATCTGTAGAATTTAGTTTTTCCTGCAAACAAAATTCGCTTAGCGCACAGGGGGGTGCGCTGAGCGAATTATGTGCGGCAGATTGAGTATTTTTTATGTTTTTGATGTTTTGGGAGTTCTGGACGTTCGTTTTGGACGTTCTTTAGGTCGTTCTGGGGGTTTTTGACCCTTCCGGAGCCATTGGTGAGGGTCTCCAAGCTGTTTGAATTACTTAAGTATTGGTAATTAAAGGTCATAAAGAAATTTGTGTTAATAAGTGATGTTTCTGTGAAAGTATGTACTGTCTGAGTATGTATGAGTTGTTTTTATGACATAACTAAAGAATGATTGTGTTCCATGTGATGTGATATGAGAATTTAAGTTGTATCTCTCGGTGAGATTATGGTAGTGTTTAGAATGAATATAGGAAGCTCAGTCTTGGGGGTTATCCTAACACTCTAATGACTCTTTCAATCTCACTTAGAGAAGATTTAGTCATGTGGTGAGAATAATAGGAGGTCCTAGTCTTGGGTGCTTCCAGTATGACCCAAGACGAGTGATAACGGACTTACACTTGTGTGTGTGGTAGGGTTTAACCCATAGCAATAGCTTTGCAAAGCAGTAGAGGCCACCATAAGTGCACAACTCGCCATAGCTCGATATTCATTCTAAGTTCGGACGAGTCTTGTCTAATTTGTGATTTGCTATATTGTGTTAGTTACTTGCTTGTATGAATGCTATTGGATCTGTTAGGTTTAAATTGAATCAATATGTATGCTTTTTGAGAATCTAGCATACCCTTGTTGTTTGTTGTGTATGCTTGTATGTGTTTTCCTTTTTGCAATGATCATTCAATTGGATGTGAGCAGACGCAAATGATGTTCCTCTTGTGCAAGCATTGGAGAGTGAGGATGCAACCCCTAGTTCCTAGGAAATATTTTATCTATCTTATTCATTTTTGGAAGACTTATTTGTAGAGGAATTCTAAAACTTTATAGATCCTTTAGAATAGTTTAGTCCTCTGCTTATTTTGAAATACTTTAAAATGTGTAAAGTTTAATTTTATAGCCTTTTTGGGATTATTGTAAAATTATACTATATTTAATCCTCTTAGCTAGTCTCTTGTATTATTATGTGTTTCATTCTATATTATATCATCTTATATAATTTGGGATGTCACACTTGGTACATACGATTTGAGTGCACTAGTTTGAGGATGAGTGTTAGATATATTATCTTTATTTTATATTTATCTTTTATCTTTAGTTTGTTTGTTATTATTTCTTATTTGTATTTTGGGCTTAGCCTATATTTCTTCTATTATAAATAGAGGACCTATTAAACTTTTGGCAAGCGTATCAATAGTCAACTGTAGTATAATGATTTTTTAGTAAGAGTGTCGATCCCACGAGGAACAATTTCAATTAAATAGATAAATTTATCTCAACCAGCATATGTCAAAGGTATTGAATCTGATTCATGATGGATGTTGATAATTAATACCTGATTCATGATGGATGTTGATAATTTAAACTACGTTGCGTGAAAGTGAAATAATAACAGCAAATAAGATAATGAAAGTTAATATGAGAAGTTGAGATTGAATTCATTTATCTCACTCATCGGCAATCTGGATGAATAAAAACATATAGCAACTGAAGTTACCAACATTGATGCAACACACAATAGTCATTTATACCGATTCCTCGCGTATAAAATTCATAAGATCTGTTCCTTGAATATTGATTCCTCACATATCCAACAAACTGTCCAGCATTATATTCAAGTGTTATAAGCAATTGTTATAAGCGAGATCATTGTTGTTTGTCTTTAGGGTGTTGGATTGCTTCAAAAACATTAAAGTTGACTTCCTCATCTCGCACTCTGACCTATAGTTTGCCATCATCAACATCAATAATGACCTTAGCAGTTTTCATAAAAGGTCTTCCCAGTATTAGAGGAACTTCAACATCTTCCTCAATATCCATCACCACAAAGTCAACTGGGAACATAAATTTATCAACTTTAACTAAGACATCCTCTGCCACACCATAGGGATATTTCATGGATCTGTCAGCTAACTGTAATGTCATTCGTGTAGGCCTTACTTCCAAATCTCCTATTCTTTTTAGCATGGACAAAGGCATCAAGTTTATATTGGCACCCAAGTCAAGTAATGCTTTACGTACTGGCAATGTACCGATTGTGACTAGAATGGTGAAACTTCCAGGGTCCTTAGACTTCAGAGGCAATGATTTTTGGATTATAGCACTGCAGCCTGCTTCAAGCTCTACTGTTTCTTCAGAAAATCTTCTTTTCTTTGTCAGGCGCTCTTTCATGAATTTTGCATAAGTTGGCATCTGCTCCATAGCTTCCACAAATGGAATATTAATTTGCAGTTGCTTGAAAATATCCATGAACCTTGCAAACTACCTTTCCTTATCCCGTTTGGATGGTTTGAAGGGTAAGGTAGGTTCTTCAACTGCGATACCTGTTTCTCACCTTTCTCCCTCTTTTTCTCTCCCTTTTTTATTTATTTCTTCTTTTTCTTTTCTTTTGTTCACATTCTCCCTTTTATTTTTCTCTTCCTCTTCCTCACACTCATTTTTTTCTTTCTCATTTTCTTTTTTCTCAAAAACTTCCTCCTCCACAACTAGATTGTCTTCAATCCCTCTTCCCACAATTTTACCACTCCTGGTAGTAATTGAATTGCAATGCTCCTTGGGATTAGTTTGGGTGTTGGCTGAAAAATGACCTGCATGCTGGTCTGATAGTTGTTTATCCAACTGCCCCACCTGTGTTTCAAGATTTCTGATTGAAGCTTCTGTATTTTTCTGATTGGTCATAGAAGCTTGCATGAATTTTTCTAAAGTATCCTCCAATTTACTTATTCTTTCATACACAGATGGATTTTGTTGTTGATGTTGATAAGGAGGTTGTCTATTTGAAGGACCAGCATCTTGTTTCCATCCAAAATTTTGACTTTGATTGTTTCTCCACCCATGTGAAAAGTTATTGCTGTTAGAGAAATTCCCTATTATTCCTTGATTACTCACATATTGAACTTCTTCTTATGGGCTACTTTGATATGAACAATGACCATTGGGATGTTCACCTCCACAGAAGTTACATCTCATGGGTTGTTGACTAGGAGAAGATTGTACTGCTTTTAACTGCTCAGGTAATTTAGCCACATGTTTGGTTAATGCTTCCATCTGCTGAGTCAGAATTTTGTTATGAGCTAAAATTGTATCTGTAGTGCTGAGATCAAGCATTCCTTTCCGTTGAACTGTTTGTCTATTATGTTGAGCTTGATGGTCTGTAGATGTTAGTGCCTCAATGATTCTTGTTGCTTGTTCTGCATCTACAGACATCATTGTTCCTCCAGCTGTTGCATCTAATATCATTTTGGTGTCTGGCCTCAGACCATTGCAGAAAATATTTAGTTGAGCAATATCTTCAAAACCATGATTGAGGCATCTCCTCAACAAAGAATTAAATCGTTCCCAAGCTTCACAGAATGGTTCATTTAGTTCTTGCCTAAAAGTAGAAATCTCAGCTTTTGCCTTAATGTAACGAGATGGTGGAAAGAATCTGTTCAAGAATTTATCTTCTACATCACTCCACTTGTTCAAACTCTGGTTGGGATGTGATTTAAGCCATTCCTTTGCTCTACCTGTCAAAGAAAAAGGAAACAAACGCATATATACATGGTCAAGATCTCCTTCTTCAAATCCCATAGTTCCTATCAGTTCATAGAATGTAGAAAGATGAATATATGGAGCTTCATTATCCATTCCAGTGAATTGATGAGAACTGATTAGGCTAAGGAAAGTTGGCTTCATCTCCAAAGTTTTGGTGGTGAGCGGTATTACTATGCTAGAAAAATATCTTGGCCCTTGTTGCATAGCATAGTCACCCAATGTTCTTCTAGGTGGAGTTGGTCCTTCTTCCGCCATGTTTTCTGTTTCTTGATGTGTGATGGAAGTATTGGAAGATTTTTCTATTGTTTTTCCTTGCTTCTTCTTGTTTTTGCCTCTATTTCTTCGAGTTGATTTTTCTATCTCTAGGTCAAATGCTAATTGATCTTTAGAAACCTGACCTCTTAAGAACATAAATCAAAACAACTCAAGCAAAGATTAGTACAAAAGATAAAACTAAATAAACTACCTAAATAAAAAAAAAAGAAAAATATATTCACAAAGTTGGATGAGATAAATTAAATATTCAAAAGAAAACTGTTACCCGACAACGACGCCAAAAATACTTGTTAAACTTTTGGCAAGCGTACCAATAGTCAATTGTAGTATAATGATTTTTTAGTAAGAGTGTCGATCCCACGAGGAACAATTTCAATTAAATAGATAAATTTATCTCAACCAGCATATGTACAAAGGTATTGAATCTGATTCATGATGGATGTTGATAATTTAAACTACGTTGCGTGAAAGTGAAATAATAACAGCAAATAAGTTAATGAAAGTTAATATGAGAAGTTGGGATTGAATTCATCTATCTCACTCATCGGCAATCTGGATGAATAAAAACATATCGCAACTGAAGTTACCAACATTGATGCAACACACAACAGTCATTTATATCGATTCCTCGCGTATAAAATTCATAAGATCAGTTCCCTGAATATTGATTCCTCACATATCCAACAAACTGTCTAGCATTATATTCAAGTGTTATAAGCAATTGATAAACTGAAATCTATCCCTAGCATCACAGAATATCAAGTATACTTACTCAGATCAGGGTTTTAGAAATACTTTCCAGTCAAGTCTAAAATCCGCATTCATGAAACTATTGATCAGGTAGAATCAAGCATTAAGAGCAGAACAAAAATACCAATGTTGAATAAAAACATAAATGCTATATATAAATATCACTATATTACATCCGAGTTTGAATCGATTACATCCAATCCCAAGAGAAGAGATCAGCCACTCATGGTGGCCATTGACATTCTACGAGATGAAGAAGAAGATCCTACAACTAAAGTGGAAGAAAAACGCTTTGGGTAACTCTGGGTTTCTTTTATCCGCGCTCTCCGTCCTTCCTTCTTTCTTGCTGCCTCGTAAGTATATATACTGCCCGAATTCTCGCTTAAGCTAAATTATTCTCGCTTAAGCGAGAATAAACTTCTTAGAGAAGATAGTCATTCTCGCTTAAGCTAAAATATTCTAGCTTAAGCGAGAATGACTTTTAAGGTAATGGCTTCCTGGACAAGTCTAGCTTAAGCGAGATCATTCTAGCTTGGGCGAAATATTGCAGGATTTTCTCTTCTCTCTTAATTTACTTGAAATATATACAAAATAGAGATCAAATGATTTCCTTTTAATCAACAACTCAGAAACATGTGATTACATTTCATCTTTCTTAGATTGGAAAATTGATACAAATGTACCCAATTCAAAACATAAGTGCCAAAATTCCATATGAAAATTTACTACATTTGTGCACTTATCAGGACCCTATGTGTATATTCAACACAAGGAAAATTAATCCTATATGTAATTTTTCACTATATTCAACAGAAAGAAATTAAAAACTCACTATGCTATCGGAGGGGGTCAAACCAATTAGGTTTAAATGGATGTTTAAAATAAAATTGGATGAATATGGACAATTGGAGAAATACAAAGCAAAACTTGTTGCCAAAGGGTACGCACAAAAACATTGGATTAATTATACTAAAGCTTTTGTTATAGTGGCAAGACTTGGTATCGTATGAGTGATATTGACCACTGTTACTCAGTCCAATTAGGAGATATTTCAACTTGATATGAAGAGTGTTTTCTTCATGGGGAACTCAAAGAAGATGCTTTCGTAGTGTAGTAATAGGGGTCTATAAAAGAAGGAGAAGAAGAACAAATAGATTTGTTGAAGAAGGCGTTATATGGACTCAAACATGCACCATGAGCTTGGTATAATAATATTGAAGCCTATTTTGCACAAGAGCTTAAAAAGTGTTCCAGTGAACACACATTATTCACAAAATCACATAAATATAAAATACTAATATTCAATCTCTATGTTGATGATTTAATATTTATTGTAAATGATAAAACCATGATGGTGAATTTAAACATTGAAAAGATGAATCATTTTCTTAAACTTAAGTAATATTTAATTCCAAAGAGATATGTCTAGGATGTGTTATCAAGATGTGGAATACATGATAAAAATGTTGTAAAGAATCCAATGCTATAAGGAGAAGGCTACCTAAGGACCAAAAGGGGGAGTTAATGAAATGTGGCTAGTTGGAAATATGATATATCTAATAGTTAATAGGTGAAATTTTCTGTATACAATGAGCCTAATAAGGAGATTTATGACCAATCCCACCGTGACACACTCGCTTGCAACAAAGAGAGTCTTATTGCATGTAAAAGGCACAACTAATTTGGGAATTTGGTACAAGAAAGAAGATGGTAACCTAACACTACTAGACTTTAGCTATTGATTATGCTGATGACTTGGAGGATAGAAAAAATTCATATGAATTTGTGTTCATGATGGGAATAAGAGCAATTTCTTAGGTTTCAAAGAAACAAACAACGGTTGACTTGTCTACCACTGAGACGAAGTATATAACAACAACATTATTTGTATGTCAATGTGTTTGGCTCTAACTACTATTAAAAAAATAAAAGTCAAAGAAAATATGAGAGTTGTGATTATATGTGATAACTACTCTACTGTAAAGTTGTTTAAACATCCACTGTTTTACAAGAAAAGCAAACTCATCAATGTAAGGTTTATTTTCTTCGTGATGGATGATAGAATAATCAAGTTGAGTTTTTGTAGTTCACATTATCAACTTGCAAAACTTTTAAAACAAACTTATAAAACACTATAATAGTTTAAGATTGAATCTTTGAGTAAATAGTATATATACATTAATTTAAGAGAAGAAATACCAAATTTTAATTAAATTCACGAGTTGAAGAAGTTGGATTTATTTCGTAAATGGGCGGGTTGGCCTGCTACCCACCACCCCCTTTAGTATTTTTTTTTTATCAACACCTACTTCCAATTCATGACCCTTCATCTATTACCTCCACACGCATAATCCAGCAAAAACAGATTCATAGTTCCATCCATTATCCTTCATCTTAAAACCATCACAACCTAACCCACATTCAATCCTCCATTATCATCATCAACCTCTTCCCAACACACACACAGCTACATTCTATTCAAGTACATTTAGGGATACATTATTAACCATAACATTCATCCATTCATACATTATTAGCTTGCACTTGGATTATTCATTAAATAAGCTAATCTTCTAATTTGTTTTGAGCAAAGAATATAATTTGGCATGACAAAATTTATTTTCATCTCAATATTTCCATAAAATTACCATATTAGCTAATTCACACAAACTTAAATATCGTACAATTGTTTTCATAAACTATTTTTAATCCACTTAGAAAGAAAATTTCTGGATGTGTCACTGTTTACAAAGATATTGCATCTTGTGTTACAAAACTAAAAGAAAATGATTGAAAATACTATTCTTTTTTCTTTTGGTTATGTTTTCTGAATTATTTTTTAATTTGAAGATTTTTTTTTTTTGTTACTCTCATTGTATATATCCACCGAAGCTGAACTGATTGAAATCTTTAAGCCATGCCTCACTCTAATTTGGTTGTGTTCATAGCATTAATATGGCCGAATACGAAGCATCTTGCTTTCCGTAAAGAGATGTTAGATTAAGTAAATGCATGATGGGCCTAGTTAGACGAAATGTTTCAAATTTTTAATTATAGAGGCTACCCAACAAAAAGTATACGTGAAAACTATGGGAGCACTTGCACTTCACTTCTTATCCATATATCATTTTATGAAAAACATGCATCAGTAATTGAGCTACTTTTTTCAAACTTTATTTTAAAATCATAAAACAAAATTATTGGCTTAAATGTACATAATTGCATGGTATCATAATCGATATAAATTTTTTTAACACACCTCTATTAAAGAGAATATATATTGAAGTTATCAAACATAATATTAAAGAGAGTATCGACAGTCAGTAATACAATACATCCATTCAATATGAAACAGAAGATATATTCTTACTGACTTTGATAGTATATTAATAAAATAGAATTTAAAGCTAAATTAAGATGATTTGGAATATTTTTACATACTGAATTAAATCCACATGTTTTATAATATCAATTGAATTATTAAATCGTATGATTCAATTTCGTAGCCAACTAGCTACTTCTTAGCTTTCATGGTTAATGTCTTCGTAAGAAGTTGAGCTGTCTCTCTTATAGAAAGCCGAAGATGCAAACGATTTCAACACGCTTTCTCTTCCCTTTTTCTACTCTTATTTGACGTGATGTGGTGAGAAAATGACTTCTTCAACCACATGCACATCATCTATTGTAAATGTCTTCTAAATTGAATGAACTCAAAACAATTATATATTACTTCCAAAGTAGCACTTTGTCTGATTTCTTTTAGCTTGAAAGTTACTTTAAAACTAAAATTAAAAATAAAGAATTTAGACTTAAAGTTTAAGCTCTCATATTTGAAATAAAGCAAAAAGAAAAAATACAAGTCAAAATTCTTGAAATTAGATTTCAAGAACTCCTTTTATTTCAAATTTTTATTGGGTAACGAATATTTAAAAAAAAAAAATATTTGACACAACTTTTTCATTTAAGAAACATGTGACTTTATATAATATGAACCAAGGAGAAACCTGATTATTTCATATTGCTTTCCATATGCAACAAGTAATCAATTAACTGTTTTAATCTGTCATGAACGACAAAATAGCATACACAGAAAAACATCTGCCGAGTGAACGAGCATCGGTGTGATGATGGTCTTTCGATCTAGTCGCTGATTTTTTCACACACCTGATGAAATTGATCACAAATTGTCACTAAAGTTTGTCTAGTTCAAAATCTTGGCTACCTTTATCTCTCTTTGTTCTTTCTGGGATATTTTGAAAATCGTCATATAGTAAAAGTAAGTTTTGCGATTAAAATTGAAAAGATAATTGAAATATATTAGTTGAGAGTGAAGCTAGCACGTGTATGAGTTGAGGAAGTTACCTTAGCATCACCTTTTGTAAGCGTTATTTAGCTTTGTTTATATGGGTGTAAGATGGAATATGTAAATATATAAGTGTAGAAGATCTGAATATGATGATGACAACTATGAATTAAATGATAAAGATGAAGAAGAGTGTTATATGATTCGTCCTGGTAAAGCATAAAATTATAATCCTAGTGCTACCTGCATAATGAGTAGAGGGGACCATTTTTCCCATGCTATCAAGTGCATTACCGTCTTCATTATGATATCCTCACTTTACTTAGTCCCCGTTTCACACCTTCATAACTTTAGTTCGGCTGCAAGATAACATTCTCCCCATTCAGGAAAACAATAGGAGAGAAAAAGAATAAAGGTACTTCAAAAATTTCTTCAACCTAGACCTAAGCAAACTCCTTCCTGCTACTGTCAAATCATATTCATACACTTAGCATCATTGTATTTATTTGTTTTGTTTCTTGACTTTTTAAAGATAAAAAGTACGAGACAGTGAGACAAGAAAGATAAAGAAAAGGGTGACAAAGTGTTTATGTTAGTATGTTACAGAAATAAAATGAGTTATAATGGTTGGAGTAAGAGAAAAGGGTTTGGGTTGAAACTGATCCCCAAGCAATGATCTGTATTCATTCATTCTCTACAGAAAGTTGTGGTAGTTTTGAGAGGAAGAAGAGGAGATGCAGAGTGAAGTGAACGATCTGGCATGGGCTCACAAGGTGTGGCCATCCATGATTGGATCATGAAGCAAGGCTCGTGGGCTTTGGCTTTCCATTTAACCTTTTTCTTTTTTAAGCGTTTCCCCAACCAAGCACCAATTTCTATTATCTATTTTAAATAAACCCCCCCGTGACACAAATTCAAACAGTGAGAAGGGGGGGACCAAAAAGCAGCGCAATAAGAATTAATTCAACAAACCCATGGATAAAAGAGAAGGAACACCTAGATAAAGGCTAAAGCATAACTGCATAAGCTGTCATTGCTTCCCTCCTTTCTTTTAAAAACCCACCACACAATCACACCACCATTGGTATGTGCTACTTCTTCTACTGTTCCTAATCAGGCTCAAGATCTAAGGTCATTGCAACAAACACGTTAACCCAAAACAATTTACAACAACCAAAAATATGATCAGAGGAAGAGAAGGCAAACCATTACCACTGGCACCGCCCTCTGCTGATCTCTTGGTATGTTTCCCATCACGGGCTCATCTTACTCTAATGCCTAAGCCCATTTGCAGCCCGGCCCGACCCTCCGAGCCCACCAAACGCCACCACAACAGCCACCACCACCGTAAGAAATCCTTCTCAAGAGGCGGCGCCAGAGGCCAAGCCAGTCCTTTATTATGGTCCAAAACCAAGTCAATGGACTCGGAAATCACGGAACCAACCTCCCCCAAAGTGACGTGCGCCGGTCAGATCAAGGTCCGGCCCAAAACGACGACTTGCAGGAGCTGGCAATCGGTGATGGAAGAGATAGAGAAGATCCACACCGACAAAAAACAGAGGAAGCGTCTCGGCTGGGCCGAGACCCTCGGTTTCAAGAAGGAGATAATGCAGTTCTTGACTTGTTTGCGAAGCATAAGGTTCGACTTCAGATGCTTCGGCTCCTTCTCCGGAACCGACATCGCCACTGAAGAAGAAGAAGAAGAAGAAGACGATGAGGAGGAGGAGGAAGAAGTCGAAGAAGAGGAGGAAAACGACGTGGGCGTGGGAGAAAACGAGAGAGAAGCATCGAGAACTGTGTTCTCGAAATGGTTCATGGTGTTGCAAGAGAACCAAAAGAAGCGGAGAGAAGAGACAGAGGAGATAGGAAATGACGAGGAAAAAGCGTCTGTGGGGGTGTCGGTTCCTCCTCCGAACGCATTATTGCTGATGCGTTGTAGGTCTGCTCCGGCGAAAAGTTGGGTAAGAGAGAGGGAAGGTGGTGATGTTGAAGAAGATGAGAATATGGAGAGAGAGAAAGAAAAAGAAAAAGAAAAAGGGGAGGGGATGGTGAAGAAGGGACAGAGTTTAAAGTCGTTGATGGAGGAGGAGAGGAGAAAGAAGGAGAAGATGGTGGTGATGCGATATGACTCTGATTTTTACGGCATTTCTTCTGATATTGCAAAAGAGACATGGATTGTTGGCGGCCTCAGAGATCTCATGTCAAGGAGTCGTAGTTCCAAAAGATAAGACATGAATATCATCATCATCATTATTCACAGTTACACCTATTTTTCCAATACTTTTTTTTCTTTTCTTTTACCACTTTGGTGTGAAAACTGGGAAATCTAATACTAAAATCCCAGTTTTAGCTTCTGAAATTACTGAGTTCGTAAACCTGTACAGTTTTAATTTCCGATTTATTTGTATAAGTTTCCGGTGGCTGGCATGTACGTGAGAATGAATGTGTTACTCCCTTGGTGTTTGTGTTGTAGATTGATAGTTATTAGGGAAAGAAATATTTAATTTTTGTTTAGTTTACATTTGTTACTATAAACGATGCCAAGATATTATGGATGGTGCACACTGCAAACACTTCTCCGTTCTTAATTTAATATTTTATTATTAAAAACTCGTGTTTAATGAGTGTATTTTTAAAAGGTTGTGTGAAAATATTATTTCGCCTATTCAATATTATTAACATACAAAAATGTAAAAACATAATGTCAAAAGAAAGTAATTTTATTAATACTGGAAGATTTTATGGTTGATCTAAGCGAAACTTGAGTCATAGTGTATAATTAAGTTTTTGACACATACACTCTTTAAAAACTTGATTTGTTCAGAATAAACATCATAGATAATGAAATAACTAACACATACAAAAATTTGTACGACTTGAAGAGTATTGAGATGAACTTTGAAGATCAGAATATATGACTTTATTTCTCTTCAACGCCCCTCCTAAGTTCGTCGACATTTTAAAGAGATAAAAAATTAGATTTTTTTTCTTAAAAGTAAAACAAATATCATAAAAATAAATTAATACAAAACCAAGTTATATATATATATATAACTACATGTGAATAAATAAATAAATAAATATATATATATATATATATATATATATATAACTTCCACATACATACGACAATTTTTTGCTTCTGGGACATGTAATGGAATGTAAATGCCTAAATACAGTGACTTACAGGGGACAAAAATTGACAATGCTGATAGTTTCTAATTAGGTAATGATACTTTCACACTTAGAATGTGACAAATTTTTGACACCGTCACGTGTTATATTCTGAATGGTCCACGTGTTTTAAAAAATAAAATGATAAAATGACGTGGATTCACTTGTGGGAAGGGTCTGAAGAGAGGAGAATTGAATTTTTAGATTTCAAATTACATTCGAGAGATTGAAACCAAAAACCTAGAGAGAGAAACTCTCCCTTCCAACGAGAAAAGCTCTGTCCGTTTCCACCGTCAGTCGTCGTTCAACAGCCACCGGAGGACCACCTAGAGGCTCTGCCGCCGACTAGAAAGAGGTCAGCCCCGAAAACGCCGAAGTTGCGTCTCTTCCCACTCCATCCCGTTTCCACCGTCACTCGCCGTTCAAATTTGGCTATTATCTTCAAATTTGTGTTTTATTGTGTGAACTTTATGTGTTATTGTTGATGAAAGTGATTGTTTGTTCAAATCAAGTTTGTATGGACATTATGCGTGCTTATTTAAGATTTTTTCCTCTATTTGTATTCCAAGCCTGTTTTGTAAATCTGAATCTGTAGTAACAGACTTGGGAGCAAAGTGCAAATAAGTGGGTAGTTCAGGCAAACTTTCTACACAAGGGTGTCAACTTTGAAACTGGCCTTGTTATTTAATTCAACAAACTTTTTTTAACACCTATTGGAATTATTGGATACATAAGTGATGTTCAGCCATTATTGATAACGAGTATATTGATGTACATGGCCATGGGAGAATTATTGTTACAATAAACTGTGGAGTTCAAAACAAGTGACAAATTCAAAGATGTCCTCCTCGTGCTAAAAGTTAGCCTATACTACCCTCTTATTTGCACATCGCTACCACTTTCCTTTCTGCACCATCACTTTAAAGAAAAACGTTTCCTTGGGGATGGACTTGGATATAAATGTATTATTAAATGATAATTAATGAATTTTATTCAATATAAATGGTTAACAATAAACTGTGGAGTTCAAAACAATTGGCAGATTCAAAGATGTCCTCCTCGTGCTAAAAGTTAGCATAAACTACCCACTTATTTGAACATCGCTACCACTTTCCTTTCTGCACCATACTTTAAAGAAAAACGTTTCCTTGGGATGAACTTGGATATAAATGTGTTATTAAATGATAATTAATGAATTTTATTCAATATAAATGGTTAAGAATAAACTGTGGAGTTCAGAACAAGTGGCAGATTCAAATATGCCCTCCTCGTGCTAAAAGTTAGCATAAACTACCCATTTATTTGCACATTGCTACCACTTTCCTTTCTGCACCATCACTTTAAAGAAAAATGTTTCCTTGGGGATGATGGACTTGGATATAAATGTGTTATTAAATGATAATTAATGAATTTTATTCAATATAAATGGTTAACAATAAACTGTGGAGTTCAAAACAAGTGACAGATTCAAAGATGCCCTCCTCGTGCTAAAAGTTAGCCTAAACTACCCAATTATTTTCACATTGCTACCACTTTCCTTTCTGTACAATCACTTTAAAGAAAAACGTTTCCTTAGGGATGAACTTCGATATAAATGTGTTCTTAAATCATAATTAATTATTTTTATTCAATGTAACTGGTTAACAATAAACTGTGGAGTTCAAAACAAGTGGCAGATTCAAAGATGCCCTCTTGGTGCTAAAAGTTAGCCTAAACTACCCAATTATTTGTACATTGCTACCACTTTCCTTTCTGCACTATCACTTTAAAGAAAAACGTTTCCTTCGGGATGGACTTCGATATAAATGTGTTCTTGAATGATAATTAATGAATTTTATTCAATAAAATTGGTTAAAAATAAATTGTGGAGTTGAAAACAAGTGGCAGATTCAAAGATGTCTTCCTCGTGCTAAAAGTTAACCTAAACTACCCACTTATTTGTACATTGATCCTAGGTCTGTTACTACACTTTGAGTGCTAACAATAATTCTCCCTTGGCCATGTACATCCATATACTCGTCATCATCAATGGTTGAACATCACTTATGTATCCAATAATTCCAATAGGTGTTAAAAAAAGTTTGTTGAATTAAATAACAAGGCCAGTTTCAAAGTTGACACCCGTGTGCAGAAAGTTTGTCTGAACTATCCACTTATTTGCACTTTGCTCCCAAGTTTCTTACTACAGATTCAGATTTACAAAATAGGCTTGGAATACAAATAGAGGGAAAAAATCTTAAATAAGCACGCATAATGTCTACACAAACTTGATTTGAACAACCAATCTCTTTCATCAACAATAACACATAAAGTTCACACAATAAAACACAAATTTGAAGATAATAGCCAAATTTGAACGACGAGTGACGGTGGAAACGGGACGGAGTGGGAAGAGACGCGACTTCGGCGTTTTCAGGGCTGACCTCTTTCTAGTCGGCGACAAAGCCTCTAGGTGGTCCTCCGATGGCTGTTGAATGGCGACTGACGGTAGAAACGGGATAAAGCTTTTCTCGCTGGGAGGGAGAGTTTCTCTCTCTAGGTTTTTGGTTCCAATCTCTCGAATGCAATTTGAAATCTGAAAATTCAATTTCCCTCTCTTCAGACCCCTCCCACAAGTGAATCCACGTCATTCTGTCATTTTATTTTTTAAAACACGTGGACCACACAGAATGTGACACGTGGCAGTGTAAAAAATTTGTCACATTCTAGGAGTCAAAGTATCATTACCCTTTCTAATTGTTCAACACCAATAACTCTTAAAGACTCTATCACAATCATTTTCACTGTCACCAACGTATAATTATAACTAGGATTACTACAAAATACCGATGTATATGAAAAAAATGTAAAAAAATATATTTAGTGATTAATTAAAGTGATACATTTTAGTTTATAAAGTGTATTGACACATCCTATTAAAATGAATTTATATATATATATATATATATATATATATATATATGACAAATTACTACCAACTAAGAAATAACCTACAAAAGACAATATCTACACCTGTAAATTCATCTGACTTTTTTACGGAACCCTCTTGGTCATCTATTACTGAAGTAACTGAAACAGATGTTTTCCTAAGCTCACACCAATCAGGTGATCATCACAAAAGAGAAAACATACAAAAGACAGACAAACACAGAAGTAAGGGTGAGCTAGATATATAAAAATCATGTTATAGCAATCACACACAACAGGCAAATTTAATTCACATATACTGGATCACATAACACAACTTGTTACACATTTAAACCTGACTTGTCCGGACTTAGAATAATTGTCGATCTATGGCAGGTCATGCACTCGTGGTGGCTTCTACTGCTTTGCAAAGTCGTTGCCAATGGGTTTCACCCTACCACACTCACGAGGTTAGTCTATACCGCGCCTTGGAGCATACTGGAAGCCTCCAAGACTAAGACCTCCTGTACTCCTCACGACATAGTTCAATCCTCTCTACGTGAGAAGAAAGACCATTGGAGTTTCAGGATAACCCCCAAGACTGAGCTACCATGCAAATCATTCTAAAACACACTAAGGGCACCACTATGGATCCTCCCCTTGAGGATCATGGAATTATATCCAATAAGGGCACCACCATGAATCCTCTCCTTGAGGAGCATGGAATTACGTCCAATACACACTTGTTACATTCAACATCAATCACAATCTTTAAGCTTATACACTTTCAAATTACAATTCACATTCAATATATAATACAATACACTTTTAAGCATGCTTCATAAACCAAACAACATTCAACATAGTGCAACACCAAACAGAATACAAGAGAGTGGACTAGACTTAGCACTTCTCGCAAAGCGCACCACACTCGCATAGCAAGACTAGGCGTTTCTCACCCTTCTCGCACAACGCACCACACTCGCAAGGCGAAACTAAGGTGGCTCGCCTAGCGACATAGCTCGCCTTGCGAATTACTTCGCATAGGTGCCAGACTTTAGGCCTCTCGCATAGCACACCAAGTCGCTATGCGAGAGCCTAGACAGAGACCAACCCCCAAACCTTCTCACTTTGCGCCTAACTCGCTTTTCTAATTAAAATGGTAGTGGCTCCAGGCCACCACCAGTTGCATAACGACAAGATTCGCTATGCGAATCACCAGACAAAGAGCAACACTCTCTAGTCATTCGCACAACGCACCAGCTCGCACAACGAATGACTTTGAACAGAGAGCACCCTCAATAGGGACTCGTTATGCGAGAGCATTCGCATAGCGAGTTTGCATAATTTGCAGAACGCAAATTCTACAGAATTATGCAACTCACACCACTCCTACCAATTCCAACCATTTTACCCAACTTCTAAGACCTGTAATTCGTGATTTAGACCTCATTAAGCTTGTCTAGATGATTTTAAATGTTCCTACAATGGATCTAAAGTGATTAAGACCTAATTTCACCTTTGAAACACCAATTTCCATAACTTAGGGGCTCAAATTCAATTCTACCATTTCTAACATGTTTTAGACCAGTTTTATGTTCCTAATAAGTCACAATTGACCTACCTGAACTACCCAAATAGTCCAATTGCACTCAAGACCCCAATTGCTTAAAATCACTACCCCACTTCCTTCACTTTGTCCCAAAACACTACAATTTTACTTAACCCCCTATCTAGTAACCCTTATAACAGATTTACCTTACCCATAAACTCAATCACATCAATACATCTCCTCCAGATCAATTCACACATAAATTTACAGTTTCACATTTACTCATTCGGATACATGCAACACAATTTCACTCCAAAACACAACTTGTTCATCAAATTGCAGAACATCACAGATTTTATCACATGTACAATTCATACAAACAATGAAAAATAGTATCTAACTCCTCTTACCTCAAAATCAGAGCACAACTCATCGGTTCAGCAAGAAGAAGTGGTAGAGAGAAGGCAGAGAAAGATGAAGAACAAGTTTTCTAGAGAGAGATGAGAAGGTTAAGCTAATGCAACAAAATGTTCAAAAATTCATTTATATGATCTATGTGTTTTAATATTAAAGGTTTGATGTCATTAGCATAATACACTTATCTACCTTTTTTACTTTATTTTTCAAGTTCTCACACATATAATTTATAACTTGTAAAAAAAATTAGAGAAAATTTTATTCATAATTTTATAGTTTATTATTTACAAAATAATGTAAATATAACGTCACAAAAATAAAGTTTCACATAAAATAAACCATGACCTTTTATGATTTATCCATAGATTTTTAATTTCTATTTATTTAGAACAGAGATCTTCGAGTAAAATTTAGTTATAACGGTGAATTAATAGTTCGAAATATTTATTATGACATTTACCGTCGGAAGGTAATTTTATAATCACTAAAATACACGGCCTTTAAACTTATCTCACAAATACAACATATTATTTTAATGAAAATTAATAGTTATTTATAATGGGAAAGGCCAAAACAAATATAACAACTTGGCAAAGAGTTATAACGCACCAGAAATTCAATCCTCCTTCTTGCGAAAATCTACAAAGAGCACTAAACAAATATAACAAAAATAGAATCCAAAGCACAAAGAGACACCAACAATTTTTAACGTGGAAAACCCCTTTAATGCAAGGGTAAAAACCACGAGTCGTCCAGACCAATGAAAAAATTCAGTATGATCAATAATAGGGTACAAAAGAGTCTCCAATAATAATATCAAAAGGTATTTTCAATAAGCCAAATTAACTAAGCACAAATGCTTACAAATGAGAACAAAGAAGATGAAAATTCTCCAAAACAGGGTTGTTGGTGCAGGTCTGATTTCTCCCAATCTAGACCTCCGATTGACAATCCAAACGGTCAGAATGAAGAACCATATGTCTGGAACCTAAACACCAGTGCAGGTTTAGGATTATGCGGGAATGACTTTCTCTTTCTTTTTCTCTCACTTGGCTTTTGTCTCTCTTCAAATGACTCTCTTGTCCTCTACTAATCTGACCCATCTCATTTTAACCTAATGAGACATAATGGACCACACTATTTTGACCTATTCTCCACATAGGAAGGGAACCCAATAACCCAACAATTTAATCATAACAAATACATAAAATAAAACTAATTATCAACTGTGTAGAAATCTGTATGGCTTACTTTTAAAATTTAAATGATAAAGATGTATTCTTTTGAAGCAAGTGATAACACAAAATTTCTTTTAGTCGTAATTATTTTAAAACCTATCACCAAGCAAATAAGAATATCACGATATCTTTCATTCATCATTCTTGACAAATGAATTCAAATAAAAATTTTATACAAAAGCAGCAGATGTCCAAACATAAATTTCTATAAAATACAGTGAAAAGTTCTTTATCAGAAGCTTCATAAAACTAATTATTCAATCCAATTCAAACCATATTGTATTGTATTAGAGTAGATTGAATTTTTAATAAAGAAACCACAAGTCAAACTATACATTGTTTTAATATTTGATCAGATATATTTTTAATCAAAACCAATCTAGCAATACCTTTAATAAAAAATAAATTGTGTAAGTTTAATAGGAGAATGGATAAAAAAAACTATGAATGCATTTTTTGTCAATTTTAGACAAAGGTAAAGGGGTTAAGTTTCACCTTAAGATTTTTCTTTAAGTTATTGCAATAAATCTATGAATGTCATTAAACTTAAATAAGTTTCAAGTTACATTCGACCAATTTTTATTTTTAAGTTACCCATTCAGTTTTTTTTTTCCGATTAAGTAGTATTAATCTTTAAAATATGTTTAGAATATTTTTGTCTCTTAATATTTTTTTTTTGTCACAGCAATCAATACTTTTTTGTATTATTTAATGATATATCATGTTAATGTTGATAAGGAGAGAAATTTAATATTAAACTTAAACAAAAAAAAAGTTGTTAATTTATATGAACACGATTTTAAGAAAAAATTATCACATACTTAAGACAAAGATTGATCCTCCAAAACTAATTCAAGATATATAAATATAAAAGTTGATTGAAAGTGGAGTCAGTTTCTATCAAAACTGGTTTAATTCAATTTAAATAATCCGATTTCAAGTTTTTTTTTTTATCAGATCAGTTTTCTTCGTTCTTATATTTTTTAAAATAAATATTTTCCGTTGTCGTTAGTTTATTCGGCTAATAAACACTTCTACAGTGAGACTCAACTTCTACTGAGACTCAACTAAGTGACAATAACAATGTTAGCTATTTCTAACAAAGAATGATAATAATAACATCAAATTAGTCATTTACTCGTATTCTAATAGTATAAAAACCTGGTGCAGAAACAGATTTATGTAGGATCACATGAAGGATTGCTAACAACTTTCACATAGGCACCCCAATATTCACGAGGGTGTCATCATTAATTCAAAAACATAACTACGAAAACATACACCGAAGATACAAAAGCAGGTAACGAATGTTAGTTCTGTTTGTCATTACAGTTAGTAGTTTCGACCAATCTAGTCTTCTGCGGCATCTTCGATTTCTTCATCCTCTGGGACTCCTCGAAGGTAGAGAACATTGTTACATCTAGACATGCAAACAATGAAATAAGAGAACAAGTTTCCAATAAATAAACATTAAGAGACAACGAGGTCAAGTTTTCGATGGCACAAAGAAGGAACAGATCGAACATTAAGAGCAAAAACGAAGATTGATGAGAATAAGAGGACAAGTTTACAAGAAATAACTAAAAAAATGAGAATTTGACAAAGAAGTAAAAAAAAAAAGAAAAAAAAACTAGCAAGCTGCAGCATTGATTGCTTGAGAATATCACCAGAGGGTCACATAGTGATTGCCAGAGAGTTGCACTGGGTTTGTGCAACAGTCGCAAGGTAGAAGAGGAGACAAGTGAGGTATAGTAATAAACTTTGAAAGAGTTTTCTACAAGCTGAAACCATTTCAGTACCCCAAAATAAAATAAAAAACATCTCCATCAAATATCCTTCTGATACAGTGAAATGTAACATTACGGCAGTGCATATGGTGGCCAGGGCAACTACATCTCTATAGCATGCTACTATTGAAAAATATTTATAGTTCCACCATATATATGAATACAATCACATGAGATGGGTAAAACACAGGATAAAGAAAGACTACAAAGCACAAAATTAACTTTTTTGCAGCACATTATGAAAGTGAATTGCAGGGAAGAAATGTCATAGATCTGTGGCAGAAATACACCAATATATATATATAGCAATAACTATATGCCGAAATACAGCAATTATAAGAAATATTCATACTATACATAAAAAAGGATGAGATATTCTACATATAGGAATATCTAACTTTCAATTTTAAACCATCGCTTTTACTTTTGCTCATTGTAAAAAAACAATAACTGGAGCAATGTTTATGGCTGCGTAATCTGGTGTCGGGGACTCAGTGAGTAGATTTAGTTTGGATTATATACTTGGCTTTAACTTCTTCAACATGATGAAAACAATTTTTTGTTACTTTATTAGATTATTTTGCAACCTTTTGCAATGAATAAATCCGATTTGTATGTGTTTACATGAAAATTAATTAACTTAACATCATGTTACTGTCTGAGCAACCAAATATCAAGTAAGAAAACTAATCCTCTTTTGTAGTTATATCAGAAATATTTTTTTTTTTACAATATCTAAAAAATATAATGTCAAAATCGCTTTTGAATGAATAATTTACAATATAAATTAAATTACCGAAACCCACTTCTAATCAAAATCAATTCTAGAGACTAGAACTTATCTAACCAAAAATGTTCTTCGTTCAAACCATAATTAGGGATTTTCACTGGATCTGTATTCACAATACCAACTTGAGCAGATCTTATGCTGTGTTGAGTATTAGCGAAAAAGAAATTTTGTACAGAACAAAATGATCTTAATTAAGGAGAAAGATGTGAATAGATATTCGGGAAAAGATTTTCTCCAAACGAAACTCTAGTATTAGAATCATAAAACGTACTAAAAATAAGTGGTCATTGAAGTCTTCTTCATGAGTTGGGTCCCCATTTCCCTACCAGCTCTATTTTTACCATCAAATTCAATTCCAACCACTAAAACAAATCAATCAATTGAAAGCTAGCAGCAAAACATATCTTCCCTGCAATTCACTCTCATAATGTGCTGCATAAATGATATGCAGGTCCTCATGACTTGACTCTAGAGTCTAACATGGCTCGCTAGCATTTTCATGTTTCAACAATTTTTCATCCTCAATTCAATCAACAAAATTGAAAGGGGTCTAACAACACCCTTACGTAATAGCAAAACACAATAACCACTAGTCATAAAGAATAGTTAATGTGGAATTTACCTGATTAAAATTTCTCCCAAATTTCCAGTAAACTGTCCCTCAATGTACTCCTCAGTGTTCGCTAGCTACGGAGAAAATTTCAAATATAAAGAAATTATATATATATATATCAACTAAAACAAGAGGCTGAAAATATAATTATTGTATAGGAACAAAAACACATCAGAATTTAACTTAAATATATACCTGCAAGTTCATATACGAATCAACAGAAACGAGATACCCTGAAAAAAAACACACAAAGTGAAGACATGAACAAAATGAAATTGAAGCAGTAATCGACCACCTAAGGAATAAAAACCGAAACGAAGCGTTTAGCAGTGAAATAACAATAGATAAAACGATCCCTAAAAAAACACCATACCCTTGTACTCCATTCCCCACTTGAGTTTCACAATTACTGGTTTCCCGGTCAAATTATTCAAGAAAGGCTTGGGATTAACTGGTATAGTCTGCAAAACACGAGGTAAAAAGAAACTTTAACAAATTAGAAAATAAGAGACAATCAATCACACAGTGATCTTCTATACTCAACCAACAATGGCTTTGAGGCAGAATCAAAGGGAAAATTGAAATACTCAGTTATGGAGATCCAGTTATGCGAATGAAATGCATGGAAGATGATGAGCGAGAGAGGGAGAAAGAAGAAGGTACTCACAGCCATGGTAGAATGTTTGCTATGTGCTCTACGAGAACCCAATGGCAAAATCCTGTTACTGTGAAGTAGCAGAGGGCAAAAACTGCTAAGTAGGGTTTTGTTTCCCGGGCCAGGCCTTTTTTAGCAGGCCAGTGGGTATATACATGTTCCTTTCTTTCACGGCTATTGTTTCCTGCACGTCCTTATTTGCTATATGGACCTCCTTATGTAATTCAAAAGGTGGGTTTTTGAATTTAACCATGCCCTTTCTCCCTTAACTGCTTCCATTTCATCTCCGTTGTCATCTTCATCACCATCATACACACGCAACACCTCAGCACCATCGTCTTCAATTGTGCATTTCCATCATCATACTCACCCATTACCTTCACTTTCTTCTTTCTAACGACCAACCATCCATCCATCTTTTCTCCATTGACACTAAAAAAACAGAGACCATACAATAACTTCATCACATTACAAATAGCCCCTCGCGTTTCTTCTTCTCAACCTCATCACTAACTTTTCTCCTTCAATCACCAGCCTTCACTTCACCCAGATTCTAAAAAAAAGTAGAAAAAAAAAAACAGGAAAAGACATGGTGGGTGCATCCTCAACAAAGAGAGACAATAAAGTGGTTAGAAATTATGTTAATTTTTTATGTTGGAATAAATGCTCTACAATAGCAGCCTATCCACCTTCTTTCACATCTTCTTTTCTTCTTCCATTGTTTGTTCAATCACGTTATTTTTTTTACTATTCATCCACATACAGGTACTTGTCTATTTTTTATTTTTTTTTGTTAATGGGTTAACACCGTTGTCCTTTCTTCCTTTCAATTCAACAGAGAGGACACCCTTAATTTACCTCATTTAGTTTAGATTTACACAAGTTAGAATTAAAGAAAAGCAAGAAATGCAATAGTGTAGTAACAATAACTGTACACACTGTACATAAGGAACACATGCACCATAAAACTGAACATACAGAACATAGATGCTGCTATGCTAATGCACCAGTCTCGTACTCTGTTTGATATAAATCAATAAACACATGTATGTGTTTTGATTTTTATGTTAAATATAAAGATATTAATTATAAGTTGTAACGATGCAAATAGATTGTGGCAAAATTAGGTTTTGGATATTGAGAACATCACAGGCTATTATGTTCAAATCAAAGATATTTATTCGCTTCTTCCTGAATGCATTCCCATCAGTGTTCTGCTCAAACCCTCACTGAATACTTTGCATTGTTAATAAATAGTATTAACTGTTCATGAATATCTCCTACAGCTCTTTGATTCTTGAATATGGGCAACGTCATTGAATCGTTTGCTTCGGGCTTAGGACAGGCATTTGGTAAACTATTTAGTTCTCCAATTGAATTTCTTTCTGGAAAGTCTTGCAGGTAAGACCACGCAAGGTTATTCTACTCTCCTTATGATTCATGTATGTATTTCTTCACTTCCACTTCATGCTTGATATATTTGTCTCTGGATATGTTTCAGCTCAGTGTGTGGACCAACATGGGATTTCATGTGCTATATCGAAAATTTTTGCATTTCTAATATCCTGAAATTAGCCATGGTATTTATGCTATCTTACATTGGTGAGTTCAACTGTTTGGTAGATTGCAGCATGGTCTGTTGCAGTACTTGACACGAACCTGAAATTGGGTTTGTATGTTTTGTTTATTTGCAGTTCTGTTGTTCTTCTATCTGGTGCATAAATTGGGCATATGTGGATGTCTTTGCCGGTCTTCTTGCAAAATTGCATGGGCATGTTTCTCTTCGTGTTTCCATCTTTGGGAGTATTCTTGCACTTTCTTGTGTATTAAGCTACACAATATCAGGAGAACAAGGAGAATAAGAAGGGTCAGAGTGGACATGAAAAAAAAATTCTACTCGGGTGAAAGCCTTTCACACCATTTTCCAACATGTACAAAAATGAGCAGATCAATTTCGCGTAGTAGAGATTATAAAGCCTCCCACCTAAGGAAGTCTTTGCAACCAAGGAGACATCATGCTAGAGTTGAAATCAGTAGAGATCTTAGATGTAAAAGTAAAAGGAATCATAGTCTTGGAGAGCCCAGTTTCACAAGCAATGCCATTAAGCACGGCAATCACATAGGCACAATCAATGACATTAAGGTAATCCGTACATCTAAGTTCACAAGAAAAGGTATGTCTAGAAGGAATAGAGTTCTGCCGAGGCAGAGAAGGCAGAATCTTAGTTGAGGGTTCTTATGCGAACCAATTTGTCTCGCTGTATGTTTCTGATTTGTCAGGATGAAAAACAAAAAAAAAATGCAATATAGGAGAATCTGGAATGTTAAGAATTTATTCTTGGGTTTGTAAGATATTGTAAATATCCAGTTGTAAGATATGGCAAATATTGTAAAATATATCATTTTGTGTTCCAAATCGACGAATCAACTGCGTAGGAAGAAGCTTATATATACATTATGAATTCCCTGTGTTGCACCATTCATGTACACACGTGATTTTACGTATTTCTGCATCAGGCTTGGCAGTTAAAGGTTGTGTACTTTGGTTGATAAAGAGGAGTGAAAAAGTTAGATTCTGTATAAGGGTACTGGAAGGTGCAGTGAGTGCAGTTGATGAGTCTATCTCGGTTTTCGATCAGAGTGAAGACAATTCACCAATGTTGCTTTCCTATGCATGGCATCTTTGTACTTCCAATGCGTGAGTAATATCATTGAGAAAATGCTATTTATGTGCGTCCAATTTGGCTGCTGAAGGGTATGACATAGAACAAAGAAAAAAGAAAAGGAATTACTGATTTGGGTGTGATACTTTTAATTAGGACAACAAAAAACCGTATCCAACAACAAATTCGAAATAAATCTGTGAAAAGAAAAAAAGATGTAACTTGCTACTCTTGACAACTGAGCACGTTTATTTAAGGTTTAAATCCTTTAGTTGTTCTTATTTTTGTTGATTTTTTCCATTTTGATCTTCTTTTTTTAAAGTTTTCCAATTGAGTCCTTATAACTGCTAATTTGAAACAATTGAGTCTCTGTCGTTAAATTTCGTTAACAGAATTAAAATTTTGCACAAGTGGTAGGATGACGTGGCCAATTTTTGCCACATCACTTCTGCTACGTCAGAATCATTTTTTCCAACTACACAAACCTAATTTCTAGTGAAACCCCAGTCGCCGCCGTGAGCAAACCCTAGCGTTGTCGCGTCGCTGCGAAGCCTTCGGTCTTGTCGTCACCACCTTCGCTTCACCGCCACCTTCTTCAACTTCCAATTCCATCCACTTTCACATTCGTCCTCTCTATATCCTCAACAATCCAACAACAAAATCAATATCCATTCTTATCATCTACTACTGCCTACTCGCTTTACAAATTTGTTGCCCTCATGTGTCTTGTTAAAACACTTGTTCAGATTGTTCATAACCAAATTCAAGACCATAAAACAGAGGAATTGTTTCATCCCTTAGTGAGGATATTAGGATTTTGAGCAGACCCAGAATTCCAGTCCCTTTCGACGATCCCGCCGGTGATTACACTGTCCTCGTTGAATTAGGGTTTTAAAATCCATTTAAGAAACAGGGAAGTCGCGACTCTTCCTTTGCATCTCCACAGAAATTGTGCCACCACCACGGTCTCGCCTCGACCACATCACACCGCCACCTTCTCTTTCGTCTTCATCAACCCAAACCCCCATTCGAATCCACATTCACCTGCAAAATCAAAAGGCTAGAGAACCCAGTTCTTCGTCTCCGACGTTGCGCCATCATCCTCAGCAAGCCAACACACCATCATTCATCTCCTCCAAGCGAATCCAAACAGTGAACCCCTATCTTCTTCCTCGCGTACCGTCAACGCAAATCGCTCACCAACATCAGACCACCACCGAGCCGCCGTGAAAAGCCACCTGCAATTTGAAACCAGAAAGGGCCAAAAAACCAAGTCCAATCTCGCCACCAAGTTCTCACAAGATTCAAGTCTTCATCACCAAAAATCCCTTCACGGCACAGAAGCACAAGCCTTTCTCCTCTCTGCACATCAGAAAGCCCTAATTGGGTGAAAAAGAGGGCTGCCACGTGGCGAAATGTCATTGGGCGCGACCTCTCTGCTGTACAAAAATGAACAGCTCATCCTCCCTACTGTACAAAAAGTTCACTCCGTTAAATAAATTTAATGGAAAGAGTTGAATTGATCGAAATTAGCTCTTATGAGGACCCAATTGGGGATTTTAATAAGAAGGGGATCAAATTGGAAAGCGCCCCAAAAATAGGGACAACTAAAGGGTTTAAACCTTTATTTAAAGAGGTTATTAAATAGCACTCACGTAACAGAATACATGAAATAAGTGGTAACGGCTAAAAAAATTAAAGTGCCTAAAAATAAGACATTATTTACAAATCAGGCATTATTATGCAGAATAAAATATCTCTTTATTCCCTTTCTTAAACTGACTTTCAGCGTGTCAGTTTATTTCGGATAAATCAACCATTTTCATTTTCATCCTGAGTTTTTTAAAAGCTTCGAGTGTTAAAGCCTTGGTCATTATATCTGTAACCTGTTCCTTAGTTCCACAGTGCATCAACTTAATTTCTCCATCTTGCACAAGATCTCTTAAAAAATGAAAATGAATTCTAATATGCTTGCTCCTGCCATGCATTACTGGATTTTTTGAAAGTTTAATGGTTGAATTATTGTCACACATAATAATAGTGCTAGTGTCCTGAATATAAGTTAAGTTTCCCAACACTCTTTTCATCCACATTGCTTGACAGGCACTGGCAGCAGCAGCTACAAACTCTGCCTCTATACTTGAGAGAGTAACAATTGGTTATTTCTTGGACATCCATGATATTGCTCCTAAACTTAGCAAGAATACATAACCAGAAGTGCTTTTAGAATCATCCTCATCTCCTGCATAATCAGAATCTGTGAAAGCGAGCATATTTTCTTCTCCTCCCTTCTTATAAAATATCCCATAACTAGTAGTCCCTTTTAAATACCTTAAAATTCTTTTGGCAGCTTGTAAGTGCATTTCTGTTAGCTTAGACATATATCTACTGATTAAACTTACACTAAACGTGATATCGGGTCGTGTAGCAGTTAGATATAATAAGCTTCCTTCAATTTGCTTGAAATAAGTTTCATCCACGGTTGTACCTTCAATATCTTTGTTAATCTTACTACCTGGAACAATTGGGCTTTTCACAAGTTTACTTTCTGACATTGCAAACTTTTGCAGCACATCATTAGCATATTTCTGTTGACACACAAAAATTCCACCTGGTTTCTGTAAGACCTCAATGCCAAGGAAGAATCTCATCTTCCCTAAATTAGTCATATCAAAGGCTTTCATCATAGACTTCTTGAATTTAAGCATCATACCCACGTCATTGCTTGTATAAATCAAATCATCAACATATATACTGACAATTAATATGCTTTTTCCAGTACCTCTTTTGGTGAATAAAGTTTGTTCACTTGGACACCTTTGAAAACCCTCTTGCATGAAATGTGCTTCTATATGACTAAACCACGCCCTTGGTGCTTGCCATAGACCATACAAGGCTTTATGTAACTTGTAAACCTTGTGCTCCTCCCCCTTTTTTGCATATCCCTTTGGTTGTTCTACGTAGACATCTTCATTTAAATTTTCATGTAAGAATGCAGATTTTACATCTAGTTGAAAAATTTTCCATCCTTTGCATGCCACAAGTGCCACGATTAACCGTAATGTATCCATGCGTGTAACAGGAGCAAAGACCTCAGAAAAATCGATTCCATATTGTTGAGAATACCCTTTAGCTACCATTCTTGTCTTATATTTATCAACTTCTCCATACTCATTCAACTTTGTCTTGTAGATCCATTTGACTCCAATGGTTCTAGTTTCAGCTGGTAGGTCCATTAGTTCCCATGCCTAATTCTTTTCAATTGAGTTTATTTCGATATCCATGGCCTTTCTCCATTTTTCTTGTTTAACAGCTTCCTCAAATAAAATTGGATCTTCACTTGTGACATCTTGTACTATGTAGGCTACTATCGCAACTTCATCTTCTTCACTTAATCCTTCTCCAGTGACAAATTCTTCCATCCAGCTTGGCTTTCTTCTTTCTCTCCCTTGAATTATGTGTTCCTGTGAATTCACTGTTGCTTCATTTCGAATGACACTTTTCTCATTATGCTCACTATTCGCACCATCACTATCAACTTCAATATTTTCTTCAAATTCATCATTATGTAATTTATCATCATCACCTCACAACAACTCAGTTTCTATTTGCTCTTTATAAGTTGGACCCCAATCCCAACTCTTCTCTTCTTCAAATATAATGTCTTTACTAATAACAATCCTCTTTGTATTAGGATTAAATAGATGATAACCCTTGAACTCTTCACTAACACCCAATAAAATACAAGGAAAACTTTTATCATCAAGCTTACCTCTTTTTGCCTCTGGTATGTGCACATGAGTCAGGCATCCCCAAACTCGAAGATGGTTTATTGAAGGTTTGATTCCACTCCAAGCTTCTTGTGGAGTGATGTTCCTCACAACATGCGTTGGACATCGGTTCAATAAATAAAAGGTCCAGTTTACAACTTCAGGCCAAAAAAAACTTGGGAACCTTTTTGGCAGAAAGAAAACAACGTACCATATTCATGACAGTTCTGTTTTTTAGTTCTGCAACTCCGTTTTGCTGTAGTTAAACTCCCCTCCTCTATCCGTTCATAAGCATTTGATGGATGCTTCAACTTCATTTTCCACCATTTTCTTGTACGATTTGAAACACTCCAAAGCTTAAGATTTTTCGGAGAGCAAATACACCGAACCTTTACGGCTATAATCATCAACAAAGCTTAAGAAATACCTTTTTCCACTATTTAAAATGGGTTCTATTGGACCACAAATATTTGCATGTAAGAGTTCCAAGACCTTGCTAGCGTGCCATTTACTTGTCTTAGGAAAAGGATTACGATGTTGTTTGACAATGAAGCAGTCAGCACACATGATACTAGAGTCGCTGAGTTTAGGCAGTCCATGAACCATTTGCCATGTTTGTAATGTCTTCAAGCCTTTGTAGTTTAAGTGGCCAAACCTTTGATGCCAAAGGTAAGTGAGGTCAGAGGAGGTGTGTAGACATTCTTCAATGGGTAGGGTGATAGATCTTTCATTGAAGAGATTATGGTTGCTGCTCATTTTTGTATATGCGATCAAACCTTTAGACGGATGATAGATGTTGCATGTTCCTTTTTGTATAAGAATAGCAAGGCCCTTTTCTTGTAATTGTCCCATGCTTAACAATTTTTTTTGAAGCTCTAGGACATAGTATACATCACGAATAAGGAAGGTTGTGCCATTAAACGTCAATCTGACACTTCCTATTCCAAGGACAGTCATTTGAGAATTGTTTCCACTTTTGACAAAATGTTGATCTCCATATGCCAATTCTACAAACATACCTTTATCACCACACATATGATTAGAACACCCTGAATCTAAAAACCATGCATCACTTCTTTTGGATTCCTTTTCTACAGTAGCCATCAGAAGAAGCTCTTATGTTTCATCTAACTCTGCATAATTTGCTTCTCCTTTGTTCCATTGAGGACATTCATACTAAAAATGTCCCAAGTGGTGGCACTTGAAGCATTCCACAGTGGCTTTTGAAGAAATTGTCTTCCTCTTCCCCGTCCACGACCTCGATATGTTTCTTTTCTTCTTCCTCTACCTCTACCGCGACTGCTCTCTAATGTGAGTACTTGTTCATTATCTTGGTAGACCTTTTTAAACTTTTGCTCATGGACTACCAAGGAGCTTTGAAGTTCGTCAATAGACATTGTCTCTGTGTCCTTTGACTCTTCGGTCGAAACCACAATATAGGTGAAACGTGTTGTCAACGTTCTAAGTATTTTTTCAACCACCTTTGAATCGGACATAAGTTCTCCATTGCTTCTTATTTTGATTGCCACAACCATGACTCTAGCAAAATATTTCATGATGGTTTCTATTTCTATCATTTCAAGCACCTCAAACTCCCTTCTGAATGCATTGAGCACTGATTTTTTCACACGATCATTTCCTCCATATTTTCTTTTCAAGGAATCCCAAACAATATGAGATGTGCTCCTATCCAGAATTTGTTCGAAAATTGATTTATCAATGGTCCTAAAAAAGGTAATGCTTGACTTTGTGATCTTCAATTCTGGATTTCTCCAACTGCTCCAATTCTTCATGAGATAGAACATTTCCCTCCATAGGCTCCTCAATACCATTTTTAATCAGATTCCAGAGACCCTTGGCACATAAAAAATTCTCCATCAGTTCACTCTAATGATCATAATATTAACCATCAAAGTAAGAGATTTTTGAGGAGAATTTATTATTATTCATTGTAAGCTGAAGCTTCTGTATCAGGCCCACTAGGAACTCTGATACCAGTTTGAAAATAATAAAAAATGTATATTGTTACTCTTGCCAACCATGCACGTTTATTAAATTAAAGAGACTATTAAATAGTACTCATGTAACAGAATACATAAAAAAAAGTAATAACGACTAAAATAATAGAAATGCCTATGAATTAGGCATTATTATCCAGAATAAGCCTACGAATCAGACATTATTATCCAAAATAAAATATCTCTTTAATATGATACTTTTAAATATTTTGTCTTTTTCTTTGGGTAGAACTACAATTGAATCTATCAGTTTAAAATCGATTCAAATTCTAGGTTGTTTCATGTACACATTTGGTTACGTCAAAATAGATTAAAAAGGATATTATTCATTTATAAAATTAATTTAAATAGATACATTTAATTAAGAGATGTAAAATATTTTAATAATTTATTTAAATATTATATTTTAGTGATATTAAACAATTAACTTAAACAATAAATTAATAATAATGACAAACAAATGTATATTTCGCTTTTAAAATAATAAAGTATTAAAATTATACAACAGGAAATAAAAATTTCAATTTTTGAATATATTTTATTTTAATTTTTAGTTTTACACGTTTAAAAGAACGGTCTAATAGATTAAGTATGTGAGTAAACAGAAAGGGACCGATAGCTCATCACATTTGCCAATCGTAATTTGGTCTGTCTGATATACAAACCTAACTTATAACTTTCTATATTTTCCATGACCACTGTGTTTACTTCAATTATGTGAAATTATGATATTTTCATGGGTCTATTTTGTATTTCGAAAAAGTTACCTATTTACTTTCTTTCTTTCCCTTTACCATTTTTTTAAAAGTTTTTTTGATAAATTAATAAATGTAATAATTTTTTTTAATTTACTCTCTCCATTTCTACATTACAATAAATATATATTTAAATTAATTAATTATTAGGTAAAGGTTAATGGTGTAAAAGCAAAAATGCTTAAAGAATACAACCTTACAAAAAATTCAGACAAAATATATTTGAGACTTATTCTCTATATTATCACACATTGTTTCCTGTATCATTATATTTTTTAAAAATTCAAAATTATATTTTATATTTTAAAAAATTTTACATCTTCACTTCTTTTCTTCAACGAATGTTGAAATTCGTTGAAGAAAAAAATCTTTCAACGAATTTTAATATTCATTATTAAAAAAAATTTCTTTAACGGATATTAAAATCTGATAAGAAATTATTTGAAAACGAATTTCGAAATCATTTTAAAAAAATTTTAAAAATTTTAATAGATTTTAAAATTGATTAATGAAAGATATTTTTGGTATATGGTAATACAGGAAATAATGTGGATTCGTAGAGAGAGTAATCTTCGTTATATTTTTCTTCCTGTAAAATAGGACCCTTGGCCAAATGTTCTGGTCCAAGACTCATGAAAAAAGACAAAAAAAATAAAATTAGGGCTTTGTTGAGAAGTTAACTTAGTATGTTATCGAATTATTTAAATTTAAATAATAAATAAGTTCTAAAAAGTTATACTTGAATTCTTGAAGTTATAATATTATTCTAATCGGGTTTCAGGTTGAATTCTTGAAGCTATGAAATATTTGTAATTTAACACTATGATAGTAATTTACTATTGCAGAGAAATAGATACTAACTAAGGACATGTCTGAGAAAAAAGTTAATTAAACTTTGAAAATTTAAAACATTAAAAGTATTTAAAAAAAAGACAAAAATCAACAAAAAAAAAAAGAGAGGATAGAAAATGATTTTAGATCGCGAAGTTAAATACAACGGTTTAATCAACAGCAAACTTCTAACGCATATTAATTTATTTGAACATTTTAAAAAGGTGGTCACTAGATTAAATTAATCAATACATTTTTAAGTTATCTGAGTAATAAAAAAAAAGTTTTAGAATTTTTAAAACTACTAGATTAGTAGAAATACTTATTTGAAATTTTTTTAATTCCAAAGTAGTTGGATTAATACAAATTCAATCATATTTCAATATATAATATTTTAAGTGATAAAATAATTTGAATTTAAAAAAAAAAAACTCTAGATATAAAAGTTGCATAATTGACAAAATAGCATATATTTATGCGTAATCTTAAACATGGGTTCTTAGTTAGAAAAGAAAGTTAATATAATCGCAATGGCAAACCAATAATATGTATAATAAGTTTATTAATTTTTATAATGACTATTTTAAAATGTATCGAAGATTATTTTTTATTGAATGAAATGTCATTCTTGACTATTAAATCCGCATTTGTATTTTTTTTTTATCTTTTTTGTTTCCTTTTTCTCATTTCAGGTATTAAATTACTTCTTATCATTTCAATTTAGTCTCTCTCTTTTTTTAAAATTCAATGTAATCGCTTTTCGTCTAAATCAAACCCATGACAAAAAGAATAAGTAAGAATGAAATCGTGCATCATCCTTAACGCCATTAGCATGGTAAAAGCAATATCGAATTATTGTAGAGGATTAAAGGATCCACTCAACATTGTCCAGGAATAAAAATTGATTTTTATAAATAAATAAAAAACTGTAATTAATTAAACCTTTTTACATGGAAATAATAAAAAAAAAGTGTTAACTATTAGTAGGCCAAACTTTTTCACACACGAGGCGTTAATTAGAATAATGAAGGTTTGATATGATATCAACGGCGCAATTTGCGACCACTCTTTTCACTCATCTTTTTGGTACGTCACCACCCACACTCATCACTCTACTTTCACTCTCCTACAAACTAACATCTCAATTTCGATTCAAGTTTCCTAACAAGAATTACTCTAACTTCAAATTTATTTTACTTAAAAAACTGAGTGTAAAAATAGTTTATATGTTTGACTAATAGGCTGCTCACAAATCCCTTTTCCAGTTCCTATCCTTTTAACTTTAGGTTAAATCGTAAACAGATTCTCCTTTCACTTCTTCCAAAATAGATTTCCACTTTGGCTCAATATAGATTTATCGATACGCAATGGTGCAAGCAAACACATTTTTTAAAAAAAAAAAAAAAAACTAGCTTTTGACTGCTTGAATAGTAAATTTTATGTACTACACAGATTGTCTATTTTTGTTGAGACGTTAGCTTCCATTATTTACACAATGGATTAATTTTTTTATGTTTTAGTTCTGAAACTACTAACCGCTTTGATGTTCGAACAGAATTGATTCAAACATATATATATTGTACAACAAGTATAATATGCTACAAGTTTGCATATAATAATGTACAACAATCGTGTTCCTTTTACTATATTGTCATAACTTATAATTACAACCTAAATAATCACTCCTGTAAAGAATAAATAACTTTAACAACGAAAAAAGCTGTTTAGGTTTTCCAAACCAATATACCCTTAACATGAAGAATTAAAGATTTCTCAGACATTCATCGAAGTATTAAAAAAATCAATCAGTAACTCAAAGAATTGCTTTTCCTATACACTTTTATGTAAGCAAGGTGACCTAATTTATGAAGCAGGTAGCTTGATTTATTCTGGGCTGCTTCTTTTTCATTCTGACAAATCTAACCTTCCCCCATTTCCTGCAGTGTATGTTCTCTCTCTTTTGAAGAAGAGTGATTATCTTCAACTGCTGTATAATTTAACTAATTTTTCTAACAACTCGTGGTTGTTGCCTGGAATTTCTTTCACCCTTGATCCATTCTTGTATATTTTAAAGGCAGGGATGCAGTTCACACCTTCTGATTTTGCCAAGTAGGGGTGGTCTTCAATCTCCACCTGAAAATGTAAATCACTAATGACTATGGGACAATGTAATTCTTCTTTTTTTCAATCCACAATAGAGGTATTTGTTTTGTAAAACTTTGTTTTGCTCCTACATAAAGATGCTATGCTGTTTTCTGACATGTTTTTCCATGTTAATACCACCCTAACAGTCCTTTAGAGAGAGTTCAGGATTTTGTATTTCAATTTTTCAGTGAACAATACCACAAACTGCAAGGCCTAGAGCATTCAAAATTACCCACCTTAAGAAAATTAACTGACGGAAATCTCTTGCAGGTTTGCTCCAACACCAACAACACTTGTTTGTGGGTTGCCTTGTTGCAAAACAGCACCACAGACATCCCTGTTCAAATTGTCCACATCTGATCAGAATTTGTTATTCGTAATGCCAAATGCAATTGCGTAAAAGACGCAATCAAATGTGACTTACCTGGTGATGTTACGTAATGTCTAAACCGATCATTGCTTGAGATGAAAAACAAATTTGAACCAAATTTCAAGTCCTTAATATCTTCTCCGCGCAGCACCTTGAGTTGAAGCTGAGTCTCAAACAGAGCTCTGGCCACCTCCTCATCCCCTGGTTTTTCTCTTAATAGCATTTCGTAGTCTTGAATCGCAGCTTCCCATCGCTCCAACTGTTATATGTCCAAAAAATAATTATTAACTGAAAATAAGTATAATAGTATATGCGACAAGTTAGTATTGAAGTAGAAATTAAAGCACCTTGGCATTGCAATCTGCCCTCCTCAACCTCGCCTTGCTATAGCTAGGCTGAAGTATAAGTGCCACGTTGCAATCTTCAATTGCTTTCTCAAATTGACCTAGCTTGGAACGACATGCTGCCCTATTGCATAGCAGAACTGAGTTGTAAGGATCATGCTCTAGTCCTTCATTGTACACAGCGCATGCTTCCGTGAATTTTGATGCCTTGAAGAGTAAGTTACCACTCATTCTGGCTGATGTCACTGCTCTGGCTCTCCTCACCACTTCATTCACCTCAAAGCTACTTGGATCTAGTTTAGCTGCTTTCTCAGATGTTGTTACAGCATCCTCAAACCTTTCGGCACACAAAGAACCAAAACAACGTAGGGTCATTCACTCATTACTAGCCAGACTCAATATATTACCCATCATCGTTGAATACAAGCAACTAATAATAGGGAGAAGTAACGATTTTCTCTGATCTTTTGGTGTCTAATATATAAAATTTGGTCAAGTGAGATTGCAACATAAACACAAAGTACCAACTATATACTCATCGTTATCACATAACTTTTATAAAATGAATTAAAAAATGGGAAACCCGATTGTTGGAACTTCTCATTATTTAGCTTGCTTTTGGATGTTTATAGGTCCCTTATTTTTTAAATTGGTGTGTTTTGGTTACATATAATGTAAAATACAGAAAGCATGATTGAATAATTAGATAAACGTCATCAAAATAAAGCACTTTCACCAACCTGCCGGCTTCCAAGTAAATTTGAGCAGCTATCATCATGAGGTAAGCACTACGAGCTGGACCGAATATTTTCTTACAACTATCAAGGTCAAATTTTGGCATTTTCTCGAAGGTAGCGTATGCCTCTTGATGTCTTTGGAGCTTCAGCAAGGCTTCAGTTTGTAAACAATAGACCTGGTATGCATAGTCATTTTTCAATCAGCATAAGGCATACCACAGCCTTTTATTCATCAATCAATCACTATAGAACCTTTCATATATAAACAAAGCGGAAAACATTTTATGAAATTGGAAATAAAGTGGAAGAAAACGTGGTTGTACAAAATGTCTACGCGTTGGAAATAAACCTCAATAACAAAATGTTTAACCAAGGAAACTAACCTCTGGAGCTGAATCAGCGCCTAAAGATACTGCAGCATGTGTTTCCTTCAATATAGCTTTCCAGTCTTTGACTTTCCGAGCTTCAGTGCATTTGCTAAGGTGATTTTGAAGATTCTGAGCTTGTAAACTGAGAACGGAATCAACACATGGGCTTGTCTCATTGCAATTCAGCGCCTTTTCTGCTTCTCCCAGTCTGCAGTCAGATTATCAATTCTGTAAGAAAAAGTAATAAATAACAAAACAAACAGCATAGCATCTAGAGTCTCCTTTTGTTTACATTAAACCATGGAAAATTGAATGAAGCATATTACCAACACCATCATCATCATTATCGTTGATACCTGAAATAAATGGTTGCCAAACGGTTGTGGGCTCTGCTATAAGAAGGCTCCAACCTGATAGCTTCCTCGCACTCAGCAATTGCCTGCAGAAACCTTCCCAAACCGATCAAAGCTGCGCTCTTATTGCAGTGATACGTTGCCTTATTGGAGTCAAGAGTAATGGCTCTGTCATACAAAACCAAAGCTTCTTCAAATCTTCCGAGCTTGTAGGCTTCATTCCCCATGGACTTCATCACCTCAGGGTCCGCTCTGCCGTTCCTTGGACTCCGAAATTGCGCAAGTTCATCACTGTTCTTCCTCATGATATTCCCCATCACACCTTTGTTGCCGTTACTACTGTAACTAGAAATGGAGTTCAAGTCCTTGCTCTTGGTAAGACTAGTTCTGGGGCTGTTATTCACAAGCAAATTCCCAGTGATCGGTAACACAAAATCTTTGGCTGGGGATTTGGTCTCGTTGTTCTGATGATGACTGGCACCTGTGCTTATCCTTGCAAGTTCCAGAGAATTACCAGAGTTCTCTTTCTGTTGCTTACTCTCGTCATTTGGGTCATGGTTTTGTTGAACTGAGGTTCTTGCAGCGTCTGAGGGTCTCCCATTTGGAATGTTTCGGCATGCAGAAGGTGCCCGGTGACTAGAGGTACTCTTTCTGGTAGGATTCTGCTCTCCTTTCAGTGTAATTCCGTTGGCGGTATCTCGTGGAACCTTTGGTTCATGGTTTAGATGGGGTTTGAACTCGTTTTTGGCCTGGTCTCTCTGTTGTGCAGTGTTGCAAGGCTTCATGGGCAGTGAATGAACAGAGGATTTTCTCGTCCTGTAATTGGTTTTGAGGTGGAAAATTCTCCCCACCAAACCGCAACCCAAGTCAAAGTCCACCTTGTCCTTGGCTTTCCCTTCCATGCTTGAAGATGAGTCCGAAATACAGGAAACAGGAGTTTCACAGAGACAAGTGCACGTATGCAAAGAAGCTGAGAGAAATTTGACAAGGTTATGAAAATGAATGAATCAAGTTGAGTCTATGTAAGACGTGTCGTTTGCGGGTGGATATATATAAAGGTCCTAGAAGCCTTCAAGAGTGGCTTCCAAGAAACCTACTTGAGTTCCTTTTCAGGCTTTGGAGACACAATGCCAAGTGTTGTCGATTCAAAACAATAGTAACTCACGCATGAATTTGTATCATCACAATCTTCTTCATCCTATGTTCAATTGCTATAAAAAAATATAAAGCCATAAATTTTAGCTTAGATCTCCCGTTCTTAACAGCATATGATGCTGCCACAAAAAGAGTCAAATTTAATTTTTAACCATAAAAACTATACCTCGTGATTATTATCGTTGTTTCTATATCACAAAATTGTTAATTAAACAGAGTCCCGTTAACCAACTTCTTAACATATATAGTATTGGAATTAAAAATACTTAAATTAATAAAAAATACAATGTTAAATATATTGAAAAATAAAATAGTTTTTCATTGTTTCAATTTTAAACTTGTAAGGACTAAAGATAGTTTTCTATTGCAATGGGGCAATTCAACACTGAAATTATCATAACCGGTGTAAATTTTTAAAAAAGTTGGTATCATTGGGAAACTGTACCAAGTTTTAGAAAAGAATCGTTTGACTTTGGCAGAATTTCACTTAATTAATGTTATTTTTTTATTTTACATTAAGAACAAAGTTGTACTAAGACGAGACAGATTGAGTTATTTAATTGTTTACATTAAGAGCACACTGTATTTTATTTGACAAATTTTACCATTCCTTCAAATTCTTACCACATGCTTCTTAACAGAATTAAAAAGAAAAAAAATGGAAGTCCAATCAGACGTGGCGAGAGGATAACAGAGCTTAAAAATTTACAGCTCACGGTATTGCATCCGTGGGATTTAATTGTCTATTTTAACACAAAGCAGTAACTTTTAATCACAACGTAAGTATAAGTGTGTTATGTCACTAATTTAGAAAATTATTATTGTAATTTGTAGAGTTAATTTGGATTTGCATTATCTGTTAGAATCAATCGGTTAAAATGTACCCTCAATCCATCTCAAGGGCCCACCCTAAATTGATTTAATTCAAATTTAAGAGGAAAAACTTTCTTAGATCATAATAATTGAGTCTAATACCGCTATCATTAGGACCAAATAGAAGTAAACATCTTTGACGTTTTATAGAAGGATGCATAAAATTATTAACAGAGTATAATTAATAGTCTTATCAAGTAGCACTGCCACCTTCTTTTCTTAGGACCTTCTTTCTTTAAAAACAATTACCTACTATTTCCTGCGTCTATTGTAATTAATTTGGATACAAAGTATTTATTTTTAATAATCAAATCAAAATTTAATATAAATATGAAAAATAAAATAATTAAATCTTGATATAAAATGAAAACTGAAAAAAAAAAAAAAGATAATAGCGCAACCACTTGCCATAAGAAGAAAGAATTTTTATAAACGCCGAGAAAACGATTGAACAATTTATATTTAAGTCCCCACTCTCTCGCCTTTTTCGATGAGCTATCTATCAATATATAAATTTTAGGTCAGAAATTATTTTTAGTAATTAAGATATATATAATTTTAATCCTACAAAATTAATAATAAAAAAAAAAACTGTTGAAAGTTATAATAAGGAGTTGATAAATGAAACGTTTTTAGAAGTATTCTATAAAGTTGTTAACATCTTACAACTAGCATGAATATTCCTTAAAAATGCTGTGGTTTAAGTAGTTTGTTAGTTGCTCTCAAAAACAAGGAGATAGTCCTTCTTTTTGTTTTAAAATTGAATAAACTAATTTTAATCTATTAAATACGATTGATAAGTGTACTTAAAATAATTTCCAAACACTTTTATTAAAAACTGAATGAACTGATTAATTTTCTGAGTATTTAGAAAGACAATCTTAGGCGGCTCACTGGAATTGAAAACTTAGATTAGCTTTATTGAAAGGTTTATCTCTTCCCCTGGATCACAAGTTTCGAATCCTAAAACATACACTGTTTCAATTATGTTAGGTAAAATAATAGTGGCGAAATAAATTATAATGTTGTGGTTTCCTTTTAGTTATGTCAGAACCATTCTGATATTTTAAAAAATGGTTAATGATTAAGGATTTGTCCGAACGTTCAAATAGAAAGTGCCCTACTTTAATAACCATATTAAAAGAATGTCCCATAAATAATATATATTTAAATGTTTTCTTAAGGACTATATGCGTGTTTGGTTCAAAGTTTGTAAAACAATTTATCCATATCAAAATAAAACTATCATAAACAACTATTACATTTTTCATGTGTGACTTCAATACTGACACATCAATCTAAATACACTAATAATTTAAAGGAAGAATAGTCAGTTTTGTCTCTATATGCGTTTTTCTTAATAATTATTTGATAACTATTTTTTTAAACACTTAACTGACATCTCTTTTCTCAACATTTTCCTGTTTAACATTAGAATTTAAAGATATATATCACTGCAAAAAACTTTAATAAAACATTAATTAAATAATGGGCATCATAAAACTCTTATATTGAAATAAAAAGTCCATAAATATATTAATTTTTTTATATATTTTTTAAACCATCTAAACAACCAGTATACATAATTTTATTTTAAAGACATAATAAAAGGATAGCACAAATCAACAGAGAATTCAAATTTTTAAATGATCTTATAATATAGATTATATATAAAAAAAATAAAACTGATAGTAAACTTATGTGTGGTATACGTTTGGTAGGTATATTTATATACAGTGAGTTTGAAACAGTCATAGTGTAGATGCTGCTGGTAGCTATGAAACTTAAATTTGAAGCATGAAAAACTTGGATGTAAACTATTACGCAATTGTGTGCGGTTGACATATATCTTTGTGTTATTTTCTCTAGTATAGTATTTCTGAGAACACACATGTAATCATGTATTGTATATGCTAATACACGAAATTAAAAATAGGTTTACGTGTAAGTTGGGGGACAAAGCTTTTTGACCAGAAATAAAGGCATTGAAAAGCAAATATATGATTCTCCTAATCACGGAAAACAATTAATTTGTTAGCATACTAAAGTGACCCTTTTCAATTTGTTGTGATAAAAATATTTGAAAATCTGGGTTAGTTGTGGGAACAATATTAAATTCATATAATGGATACACGTTGGCGAAACCATGAAATATGATTGCACATTTGTATCTTTCCCGGGAGGGTAAGAATCGATCACAAACTTTGTTATAATAGCTGGTAACAACTTCCCTGTTGAAAAGCAAAAAAAGAGGCTCTAGGTTTGGTAACATCGGTGAATATGATGACTATTTTGATTTGTTGCCAAGCCACAACTACGGACCCCTTTTTCCAAATTCAACTTTTACATAAATTCTTTCTTGTTTAATTTGCATAATAACTTTTCTTTTCCTTTCATTGAATTTGGCAAGCAAGAAATAACTTTTGTTTGGCCTGAAGACCCCACCAAAATATATGGGGAGAGGGTATGATCCACATAAACCATTTTGGTTACTTTTGCTCCTAACTATTCCATTTTGGTGGTTGGTGAGGATTCTTGTTGCCTATTGTTTTTGTGCGAGATTTAGGCGCCGAGAAGTTCATTCGTTTTCATTAGTTTGAAAGTGTTTTGGGCCATCCAATTAGAGACAATTCAGATCTTATCTGAAGCAATTTGTCATACAGTTTACCCGCATCATGTCTCGTTCACTGTTCGTCGGTGCCGGCTTCTAAATGCTTGGCACCACCCCGCGCCAGACGGCACGCCATATAATTCAACATTCTACATGCACTATAGCTAAATTCCAATACTGCATTATTTTTTAGGTTCACCAAATTTCAGACTGTAATCATTATGAGGGGTTAAAAGCAAATTATATATGGAATCTTGAATTTTTTCCGAAATTCACCCAAGCGATATGAATAATAGAATAATAGAAATATATTATCAAAGTAAATGGTTGTTTTTTGACTTGTTGACTCAATATATTACCTGAGTTTATGGGAAATTGAGTAATTATTACATTTCATTTCATGTTGATTAATAATTTTAGTATAGAATCAAATGAGTGTTTACTAATTGTTTGATTTCCATCAGAGTTAGCCTAGTATGTAACCATAACTACACCATTTGAGATGATGGATGAACAGTCCTCTCAATTCTCTAAAATTACAATCAAATACATGAAAATTTTCAATTTTACATTCAACGAATTTATAAAAAAACATTTAAAAGTATTGTTTGAAAGTATCATTCATTAATACAGGGTGCCGGAATCCGGTACTCATTTATAACGCGGTTTGAATTTAGTTTTTGATTGACACCATTCATGCAAAGATGGAAATCAGAATTGAATGCTAGAAAACCTTATGCTTCTCATAATCTTATTTCTCAGTTAGTTCTGCTATCAGGGAAAAAAAATAATATAGAAACAGAAGGAGACAAACTGATTCCCTCTTATTGAGTGAAGCGGAAAGATGAAGTATACGTATCCAAACAAGGATCACGTGTGCATACAATCCGACCACTTCAACACAGCACGTAGTCAAAGTTCTACGACAATCATATGTACATGTTCGAATTCAAGATTTTGTCATTTGTTTGAAGGGAAATGTACGCTTTGTGATTTATAAAAAATAAACGAGAGAAACTCTATATTTTTATTTTAACATATGATTTTTATGTTGGTCAGCATGTGTATACATATGAAAAACAAATTGAGAAGTTTTTTTTGTTGTGTGGATAATTTAGGTTGTTCTTTGTTTAACCTAACATCGACGGTAAGCAACAAAACGACAGAGGAATATTGCAGTGTCGTCGGTGGGCATGATAATAATTGTGGTGGGTCTGTAGGTGAACAAAAAGAGGTGGGGCAGAGTGATTAGAATATTTGAAGGTGAAGGTTTTGTAGCCATTTGTTTACTCTCATACACACAGTCATTGAACCAATCAACTCACTTATTGCATTTCCCAACTCCTTCTAAACCTCTTAATTCTTCTTCCTATCTCTTTCCATAAATCAATTCAAATGACGTTTCCCATTAAACAGAGAGTTAGAGGGTATTATCACAAATTAAAACTCTGAATTGCAATATAATCATAAAAACTGGATATCGATCTCTGAACCATCTTCAATCTCCTTTGCATTATCATATATAATTACAAATAAAATCATGCACGTGTCAATATTCACTTCACTAAATAATTAATCAAGACCTGACTCATCAACACGTCACTAAGTGTCTCCATTAAAAATCACTATTAAATTAAAAACTTCTTGTGTTTATGGTAAATAGATATGTTAACGTTGTGACACTTGGGTTTATTCTGTGGACTAGCTATAGCTGATATTATAATCAAATTCCACATATTTTACACATGAATTCGCAATAATATAGTTATTCGTAGCAGTATACGTTAAATAATCTTAATTAGTATCATATATATATATATATATATATATATATATATATATATATATATCTCAAATCATAAATCTTTGGCTAAGTCAACATACAAATTATATTACTCTTCCGCTTTAGTTAAGGTTCCCAACGCGGGTTGCGAGTTTTGATCTCATCGATACAATGGATGGATAGATTAAACCTGTTAACCTTTTTTTTTTTTTTAAATTGTTATACCTTTATCTTTTAAGTATATATTTATATTTATATATAATAAATATTTATTTCAAAGCAGTTGGTCTATTAATTTTCGAAACAAATTGAGCCTTGTAAGGGCACGTTTTTATAAATACAGATGAGAATACTTGAGAGAAGGGGAAAATGAATATTTTAGTTATTAAAACTTATAAAATCATATAGGTTAACAAATAATTTTAAGTCATTTCACACTATACACATTATCTCTTATATAGATGTAAGGAGATGAGTTTGTAATGTTTTCTCTCCATAAAATTTTGTGTTTGGTTGTTTTTTTTTTTCTTTTTTCTTACTAGTATTTTTACCTAGACAACACACAAGACTTTTTAGAGTGTAATTTAATGGTTACTAATTTATTGGAAAATATTAAATGGATTTTTATATTCTTAATATCAGTTTAGCCGATCAATAAAATAAAAAAGATTAAGTTTATAAAAAAGTAAAAAATATATAATTATTTTTAAAAAATTTATTAAATAAATATATTTATTAGTTTTGATTTAATCAACATTAACTAAAATAAATAAGATTAATGTCATTAACTTTATTTTTGTTTAATATTTATATCTTAAGAGAAACTAACCATAAAAAAATTAAAACAAAAACTAAAAATAATTAAAGTTAATGTTTACTTTAGGGATGCTAATCTTATTTAAATTTAATATTTTATTTATTTAAGTTAATATCGATTAAGTGGATGCTAAATGTAAAAAAAATATGTCAACACCCAATTTCGTCCAGAAAAGTAAATAATTAAAATTAAAGAACAAGAGAATAATAATAAATGGTGGGTAAAGAATGTAAGGGTCAGGAAATCCTTTTAAGCCATTGGACCTTACAATTGGGGCAGTCAAGCCCACAAGCTAAGGGTGCTTTAGCGATAGAGGGAGGCTCTTTTCAGAAATCTGATTCCATTTGCTAAGTTTTCCACTCTCTCTAAAAACCCTTTTCCCAAAATATTGCTCTGCCTTCTCTCTAAAATACCACTCTGCTGAACCGTTTAATTTTTAGTTTGAAGGTGCCTAAACGTTCACAGCGACAAGGGCTTCATTTTGAACCAAACAGTTTCTTGTTCGGACTGGTAAGTCGCTTTCCCCTTTTTTTTCTTCAACTGTCTTGAACCTAGGACATACAATTTTGCTAGTTTCATGTTCCTCATGTGTTTTTCCTTCCATTCTCTGCCTATTCGAGCTCTAAGAGCTATGTTCTATCACCAATTTGGTGATTTGTAGGTTTTGTAAGTTCAGCGCGGTGTGGGTACGATCCTAGGGCGTTCTTGACCAATTTACTGTTAAGCTTTCCAGATAAGGGGAACTAATTATTTTTGTATGAATTTATTTTATAAAAATATATGCATATGAATGTTGAACTGGTGTGCTCTTGTGAAACTGTTTTATGACTTTTATTGTATTGGGTGTTATAACTGAAACTGTGAAATTGTGCATGTTGCGATGTGATGAATTTAATCTGTTTTGAATGAGGTTAATCTCTGGAAATGGTGTGTGTTGATTATTATTTGATTGGGATGAGTTTGTTGGCTGAAATTGATCTTGTTGGAAGGTTTGGAGTAAGGGTTTTGTAATAGCATGTATATGGGTAATAAATAAGTGTACAAGTACTATTTGAGATTGTTGTGAGAGGAAGTGAAAATATTAAAAATTAGGCATTTCAGATTTAGAGCATAAGAGAACAGGGTAGGTAATTTAAATAAATAAATTGTTAATTGTTGAGAGCCTTTCTTTGTTGTTAATAGAAGAACCTTAAAAACCTGAGTTGGCACATCCCTGATCATAAAGCAGTCCTGGCCTGGTCCAGTCAGTTGTGACTAGTCATATGTGCTGGCGTCGAAGGTGAGTTTGATGCGTTCAGACATCTAGGTCCTCTTCGGTGACCAATTGGGGAAAAGTAAGATCTCTACTGTGATGATAATTAGACAAGTAGTTTACCAAATAGGAACTATTTTGAGGTGTAAGGATGATTGGGGAAAGGTAAGATCTCCACTGTAATAACACTTAGTGTAGTATGAAATATTAAATATGTAGCAAAATAAATAAATATATATATATATTATATTTTTATGAACCTATCAAAAGCATAAGGTCGCAGCGTCTTTTATTTATGCCATTGCATTTAATGTATAGTTTCCAAATAATTGTCTCTATTTCTAAATAATTCATTGCGTGACCTTTTCTCATTATACGAATGTTATTCCATTTATTATATTAAATTTGCGGTGATAAATTTGTTTTAGCTTTCAATGATTATGCTATCATTATTTTCACATATAATCCATGATTTTATCAATTACTGTTTGGTATATATTACTGTTTGGTGATAACATGACAATATTATCTATTTGAGATGATTGGAAGTGGTTGTGGAGCATGTTCTGTTACATATGACTTGATCTTTAAGGCTTAAACATGTGGTTTGATTATAATTCAAAGGTATGTGAATTAGGAAAGATTGAAACATGATTTCATGGTTGCTTATGGTAGTTTTAAATGTAGAATCTCTTGGTGAGATTCTTAGTGTTTTAGAATGAAAGTAGGAGCTCAGTCTTGGGGGTCATCCTGACGCTCCAATGGCCTTTCTTCTCACGTAGAGAGGATTGAACCATGTGGTGAGGAGTAGAAGGAGGTCTTAGTCTTGAAGGCTTCCATCATGCTCCAGGGCGCGGAACGGACTAACTTCTTGTGTGTAGCAGGGCGGGGGAGCCCAAGTATCACCAGCCACCACGGGCGCATGGCCCGCCATAGCTCGACTATCATTCTAAAGTCTGGACGAGTAAAGTCTAGTATTTAACATGATAGGATGGATGTTTTATCTTGTTTGCTTTAAATTAATCTCTTGTATGTACATACTCTTGATGATCGTATGTTTTTTATTTAATTAGCTCACCCTTGCTTGCTTGTGTTTGTGCCATGTTTGCATATGTTTTTCTTTTGCAATGATCATCCACTTGGATGTGAGCAGAGGAAAATGAGGTTTCCTTGGAGACAGCTTTGGAAGGAAACAAAGATGCTGCAACTTAGTTTTCTAGGCTTTATGCCATTTGAACTCAAGTTATTTTGAAGACTCTTGTTATATTTCAAGTTTTAAATTCCTAACATTTTATAGGAGGACTATGATACTCCAATTCTAAATTCATGTACTGTTTAAGGATGACTGTAATCCTAATTACTCTTGACTGCTTTCCTATATTATGCATGATGACATCTTATTTATATATTCCTCTTCTATATAATTGGGACGTCACAAAGAAAAGAAGAAAATAACAAAATAATTTTTCCTTAAAAAAATGTATACCTAATTTTGAAATATTAGTTTAATAGGGTAATAATTTGAATCAACACCAATAATTATAAGCAATAATTAAAGTTAATATATTGATATAATTTGCTGCATCAGATTTTCTGACAATGATTCTTCAATATTATTTGATTTGTTTCGACCATTCTTAAATTAAAAAGTACAAAATATTTAAAACCAAAAAATGTCTTTTTTGATAAACAAACCTTTTTGATACGTAGGAGTAACATCAATCCTTATCGGGTTCACTTTTCAAAAATCCAAATCAATGTATAATAATTTTTAAACAAACTCACTGATTGTCTATTATAAATAGATATACATAAGAGCAAGGTCAATCCTTATCGAATTTATAAAACAAAAAAATATTTTTGTTTCTTAATAATTTCTTTATATTTTTATTTTTGGGGAAAAATTAAATATTTTGGAAAACCACGTCAACTTTATACATTTAATTAGAGGTACTGCCTTTGGACAAGCGTGGTAGGGTGCTATCACATTCCTTACGCGTAACCGATTCCCGAACCTAAAATTTAGTTTTCGTAGATCATGTCTTATTTTATGATTTTTCATAATTGTTTTATAATAAATTATGATGACAACTCCCAAAACCTTTTCTTAAACCCGTTTCGCAATCCCGATTGCGACAATATATAATAAATAAACTTAGTGTTGTTTTAGTGGATACTATCCTAATTTATTTTTAATATTTTATTTATTTAATAAATAAGGTTATTATATACTCGTTGTAAACTAATTTTATTTATTTTTTATATTTATATTTATTTAATTTAATGTATGCTAAATTGATGTTAAATTATATATTTTGAATTTGTATGTATTATTGAATATATGGATTATATATTACTTTTAATCTAATTACCCAAATTTAAATATATTAAATCTTTTTATTTTATCACTTTCTACATAAATCTCATTACACTTATATTCTTTATTCACATTCATAAATATACTCGTACTCATATTTTTTTCCTATAGACCAATCTCTTTCACTCATATTTGTTTTCTTCATTCACTCATCTTTATCATCCACATATATTCATCTACAATTTTTTTTCTCATCTTTTCATCCATATATTCTTCTCCTACTTCTCTTACATCCACATTCTTCTCCTTATCTCATTCCTCCATACTAATTTCTTCCATTCACATTCATCTTTGTTATACACATTAATCTCTTTCATAATTTTTTTTATTATGTTTTTTTCAATTTATATTTGTTGAATATGAAAGTTCTCAGTAAAAGTTTCTTTTGAACTTACTATTATTAGTATTGTTGATCAAATTGACGTTAAATGAAATAAATTTTAAAATATCTAACACTAAACTACTTTAATAAAAAAAATCATTTTAAAAATTATTTAGAGAGGGAAGAATATATTTATGAAATATTTAATGATTAACATGTGTCAAAGTCCAACAATTTTCAAGGCTTAATATGAAAGATAAAAACGAATATTGATGTAGAAATGAGAGACCTAAATTATTTATGCATCAAAAATAAATTAAGAAAAAGTATAATTTATTGTATAAATAATTAATCTGTAAAACAAATATATGAATGCTACAAGAATGTTTTGTTTGTAAACTAAAAAATATGAGTTGTAGATGTTAAAGCCTAAAATGTTGGGTAATGAATGATGAGAATTGGATTTGTTTGCGATCCACGTTGGAATCGCAGAAAAGAAGATAGTTACATTAGGGTGGCATTGCTTAAGGCTAGGCTTGAGATCCAAGTTAGGGTTGAAGTGAGAAGAGGGTATAAAAAGAAGCAAAGTAAGGCTTGCCACTCAAGTCTCCTAACTTTATTACATAGTTTTCGGTTTGCAGAGACGCACATGCAATATTTTACGTAAAGAAAACCCTGCTAGTCACGTGATCCAAGGTCATTGCAAACCTGCTATAACTTCCATGCATACTTTCAGTTTAAGCTTTTGCTGCTGCTTAATAGGTAGGTATTCATTGTTTCATATTTAGGAAAACAGTTTAAGAAGAAAATGTAAAACATGCATAGATAAAAGAAATAAGCAATGGTGGTCAGATGGAAGACGAAAACGGCCTCAGATAATGATATTTATAAAGAGAAAGACAAGTGGGAGGAACAAACAAACCTTGGTTACTGTCATGGAATAACAGACAACGATGATTGAGCTAGACTATAGTGGTTTTTGTTTTTATTTATTTCTTCTCATTAACTGAGGTAATGCTGTGACTTTTATATCTCTTACATAGGAGACCTTTTCTTAGATGGATCTTTATGGTATGTTGCCAAAGTTGACATTCTGTATGTTTTCAAATTCTACAATAATACTATACAACAGTTATATACTACAATTTTTGAATGTTCATTAATTGTTTATACAAAATATAAATAGCATCGCATAGTAATAAGTTTTATTTATTGTGTTATCACGAAAGATATATTAGTAATTAAATAACATATTATAATGAATTCAAATTATTTAAGTTTAGAAATTTAGAGAACTGAATGTGATGTTAAACTTTTATACAGAACAAAATTTACATTGACTAAATTATGAGGATTATATATTTAAGTCAAATAACAATAGAAAAAAAAAATGTATGCTCTTTGTGTTGGCAATAAGACCAATATCGCAAAATCTTAACCGAAAGGTGTGTCTAAATTTATTTTTATTTTGGAAGCCCAAATTAGAAAAAACTATGCGGGCTTTGAAGCCCTGAAACTAATGAAGAAAGCATATCAGCGTGGTCAACGAAAAGATTGAATTATGGGCTGACCATGAACTCAAATAAAACCCACGAAATTGTTGTAGCAAAAGCTCCCTTAGGCCTTGTCGTTTTATGGTAGATCTTTGCAGGGAGCAAGATATAATAAAATTACAATAACAATGACCAATGCCTTGTTTTATATTTTCTGTTGAACAATTAGGACAAGTAAATTTGAACATGATATCTTGTATAAATTAATCAAATTACAAAATAGTAAATTGAACCATAAACAGAAGCTAACTCTCGGATTACTTTATGATATCAATTATTGATAACATTCAATTCCTAAATTACTTATTAAAATGTACTATATATATATATATATATATATATATATATTACAAAACAATGTAAATATTAAAGAAGGGAGAAAAAATAGTACTGACCACTGAGGGAAAAGTAGTACGAAATATGGCTGGGGTTTTATGGGTAATATTGTGGACCAATTATTGAAAACCATGAGTTGTCCTCATTATTGATAATCTTGACTTTGGGATAGGGTTGGTACTATAGTGTATTTTTCATCTTGCTCACCATTTTATTATTTATTAAATATTTAATCAAACTTCTTTATCTTATTTTTAATTTTATAACTTTGATTCAACATTTGATAACTAATTTTAAAATTATGATTATTTCCATCATATTTCAAACCTTCAAAAATTATCGTGCAGAATAAAATTATTAATTGAGAAATCTTTAATGTCACATGGAACACCCACAATAAAAAAAAAAAATAACATAATTCCATAAACAATTTAAATATACAATACTTGTATTTCTTTTTATTCAATTAAATATCTCCCAATATCCTTTCCCTTTCCTCCCGTGATTTATATGTAAACATAAATACTCTTCGCTATTTAGATATTATATATAATATATCAATAAAAATGTTAAAAGAGAGAAATATTAGTCGTAGTTTTCTTAAACTGCAGGAAGTTTCAGAGTAATCTATCTAAAAAATATTTACAAAAATGATAAATAACTACAGATATTATTTTGAATGGATTAATCTTCCTCAGTGAAACTATATAGAATTTTTTTTATATTAAAATATTACAAGACATATAGATTAACAAGTATATATATCTACATTGGCTGACTTGTTTTTGAATTTTAAGAAAAATAATATAAAAAGTATTAATTTATTTAAACTTACATCATAAATAAGTACATAAAAGTATGAGAGAAAAATATTTAGCTGAAACCATTTTTAGGGTTCTAAAAAAGGTGTTAATTAATGAAGCATAATTTGAATAGGCAAAGGAGGTGATAGTCTTGGTTTTTCGAGCTTGCTATATCTAACCCTGCTTTGTCTTATGGTTCTTTTGGTTCAACTTTCTCTTTCACATCTTTTTGTTCCTTCTATTTTCTTATAAAACAAACCAGTTATTTATTTTCATACATCCCTTTTTCTGGTAATGTTTCTTCCTCTTATATATGCCATCTATTGTTTTTTTTTTTCTTTCTTTGTTTCTTTATTAAGTGATTAATGCTCCTCAATTAATGGGGTCTTAAATGATATGTTTTCTTAGTTTTGCATTCTTTTGGGTTTATATATAGACAGAGGTAGTAAATAAATATATAAAATCAGTAAAATTGGAATTAAAATAAAATTGACATTTTGTTGGTTTTTTTTATTGAATTTACACTATCATCCAGTTGCACATCAATTGCTACATGCTCCTAAAATTTGAATTATTACGTGTTTGTGTTTTTCACTTTTATAATAACCAATCTAAAATATGAAACAATTTCTCTTTAGATGGTAGTGTATGTTAAGTATTCATTTTCTTAACATGATTTTTCTAATACATAGTTAGCTGTAAGGACTTAAAATTTTTTTTAAGTTATTGGGCCCTAGTTGAAGGCAGTCAGACCCATCAGACTAAGGACAGATGACCTTTGCAGGAATCTTTCTCCAAATGCCAACTATCCCCTTCTCTCTCTAGAAAACAGAAAACCATTTTTGCCCTAAAACATTTTCTCTGTCTTCTCTTTAAATTCCCAGAAAATTTAACCGTTCAATCTTTGAATAGGTGGTGCTCAAACGTTCACCGCATCGAGAACTCCGTAACGGACTGAACAATTTCTTGTTTCTACTGGGTGTCTTTGAAATTTGCTGTGAGGAGCGTTGTTTAGAGCGTCCCTGTCAAGTAAACTGTGAAGTTTTCCAGGTAAGGAGAGTTAGGTTTCTGCTTACATTTGTGGAAGTATGTTTGTATGAAACTGTGTTTGTACAATGAATTTGTTTGAGTTAGAATTTGATGAGTTTGTAGACTAAATAATGTATTCTTGAATGTTAAATCATAAATCTGTGATATGATAATTGTAAACTATTTGGATGTGTGGATTTGCTAAATTGTGCAGGTTAGAAGTGGTAAGTTTGTTAAGGGAATTGTTAGGAAGGAAGTAAGTGAAGTGAGGAAACTAATGGTAGAAAAGGATAGGTTAAATTGAGTTAAATAGAGAGAAGGTTTAGGTAGGATTACATGTTGATCTCGGGTCCGTAAATGTGCACAGAGAATTTTGTTGCAGGGGTTGATATGTGCAGAGATTTAGGAGAGTAAGGGTTCATGGTTATAGAATTGGAAAATGAGGTTAGGCATCTTTGCCTAAGAGAAAACGTTTCAGGGCTTCTTTAATCTGGAAAGGAAAAGGGGAGAAATATTAGGGTTCATATATAATGGGTTTAGCGTTTTTTTGTAAGGAATATGTATTGGGTCATCATTAATTGGTTGTAAAAAAAATGGAAAAAGAAATTGAATGCAGAGGAGTTGGTGCTTCTCAGATTTCTTGGGTGAGTAAAAAGAAATATCGGATTTGTAAATCATGCACATTGCTTAGTTAATATAATTCCTTCCTTTTACTTTATTGTTTTTTTCGGTATACAGTAAGTTAAATGTGCTAATTAGCTTTTCTTTAAGTTATGATGAGATGTACATGTACCGTGGAACCCGCTTGAAAAATTGAATGCCACTTATATAAGTTAAGCATATGAAATTACGTACGTGTATATGTGCTTATAAATAATATATATTAGTATATTATATATTATGTTTACATACCATTTTATTTTGTAACTTTATATATTATATATTATAAATTTATATATACGTATAACACCATGGGTTACGTTTAGGTGTTTTCTTATTTAGAAAATATATTTTGGGGAGCGGGTTCCATAAAAAAAATAAAAAAAAAAAGGGTTTAGCTTATATGATGTTTGATTTCTAAGGTGAATGTATGTTTATATAATTGAATGGGATGACTTGATTGAGTATGAATTGAACATCTCAGGGTGAGATGATGTTGAGTGATTGTATAGATGGTGTTGTTGTCTGTATAACTGTTGGGAGCTTTGAAATGGTATGTCTATCCCTACACTCAAAGCATTGTTCATACTCAAATAGAAAAGAACAGTGTGAGTGGTGAGAGTAGAGGGAGGTCCTCGTCTATAGTCTTTGAGTTTAGACATAGACAGATTGGGGGATTCACCTTGGATAGTGTTGGGGATGGGCCAGCTGAACTATGCAAGTACAAAGACGACCAATAGTTAGACAGTTATACAAAAATCCGGATGAGTCGCGATGAGTATTTGATGTTTGGTTTGATTGGTATGCCTTGCTTGTTCTTTTATATGTAATTAAGCATGATGACATTGATTGACTGTACTATATGTGTATTGTTTGTTTATCTAGCTCACCCTTATTTTTGTGTTGTATGTTGCTTGGGTATACTTTCTCTTGCGATGATCATCCATTTGGATGGGAGTTTGAAGAAGTCTCCTTGGAGCAAATGCTGGAGGACGCTGACTCTGCAACTTAGTTTTTTTTTTAGGATTACACCTAGTTATTTTATGTTATTGTTGAAACATTTATTAGATTATTTTGGTATACTTTATTATGGTTAAGAGTTTTAAATTAGACCATTCTGAATGACTGTAATCCTCTAATTAATCGTACTCTTTATTTGGATGTTGACATCTTTATTATATAATTATTATTATTATATTTGGGGATGTGACGTTAAGTGTTCCCTAAAAAGGATTCAAAAACACATTAATTATGTGTTACTCCTTATTAAATGTAATTTTAAACTTTTAATACATTTTAACCAATAAAAGAATGTCCTACATTATTTAAGAATTAAGGTGAACAATAATATATATAAATATTATTATTTTTAATATATTAAGATTTTTTAAAAATAAAAAACTACAAGGAAAAGATACAATATTTTCCAAGTGGTGCAACAATTTATTATAAAAATGTTAGTGTTGGAAAAAAGTCACAGACATCACTAGAGAGGGCTACCTAATACTTGGATCTCTAATCCCTTAACTTCAACTAGACTACTATTTTAGTATACAATAAATGTCACATTATTTTAGGCATCGAAGTAGAAAAAACATTATATAAATACTTTATTTTAATCCATGAAAATGTTTTTAAATATAATATTTAAATAATGTTTTTTTTAATTTTTATTAATGCTTCCAAGTAATAAGAAAGGATTAATAAGAGGTATCTTGTTAAGTAAAAGGGTCGATAGTTGCAAAGATTTCACACCAGATGTCGACATTGTTTTGGCTATTTTACACCTCTCTTTCTCTCACTGTCCCTCTCACATTCACATCGACTTTGACCTGTGGCCAGCCACCGGCATCTCTTTTATCTCTACTCCAATGGCGACCCCACCCATCATCTTCATCTTCTAAAACCCTCTTTTCTAACTTCAGAAAGCTTAAATAACCTTTTCTCTTCTTTCATTTCCTTCTTTTTCCTTCCCTCAAACCCTAACATCTATATGCATACTTTCCTTTTTCCTTTTTTCAGAACCCCGATTTCCCAATTCGATACACGTAATTCACTGCTCCACTCTTCTTACTATTTCAATTTATTTCTTCTTTAGTCTTTCTTTTTCGCTCAATAATGGATTCTGGTAACAGTGGAAGCATCTCTTCCAGCGATGAAGAATACGATTCATCATCACACGCTGATCCATCCTTCCTCAATCATTTTGGTTCCATCTCCCACCCCCTACCATCCCTTGTTCCTTCTCACCCCTCAATGTTTGATCTCTCCTCAACCTACCTCCATGCTCTCTCACAATCCAACCCAAACCAAAACCCCCACAATTCCTTCTTAAACATCGATTCCCTTGCCCAAAGATCTCAATCCAATTGCACTCTCCCTGAAACCCTTCCATCTTCTTCATCAGCCACGGCAGCAATAAATCAATGCTTGTCGGCTCCTCAACCTCTTGCCCACGACAACACTAGTGCAAGACAACTCTCTTCACCACCGCAAACCACCAACCTCGTACGCAACTCCAAGAAACGAAGCAGAGCTTCAAGGCGTGCACCCACCACCGTTCTCACCACCGACACCACCAATTTCAGATCCATGGTTCAAGAGTTCACTGGAATCCCTGCACCTCCCTTTTCACCTTCCTTCTCTCGCCGCCTCCCTCTTCGCTCAAACCCTTTGCTTTCAACTTCTTCAAGGACCTCCTTACACAACAACGCCACCATCACTCTTTCTCCTAATAATAACTCCATTAACTACCAGCTACTTCCTGATCTGTCGTTACCCTATCATCCCCCACAGAATATCATGCAACATCACCCTATTCCCACATTCCACCCCTCTTATTCTCTTCAAACTCTTGTCCCTGCAGGGTTTGGTGCAAAGTCTCTATTCATGCCCGCGCTTGATGCGCATGATCTGGTGGTTGCACAGGGTCATGAACACGTGGTATCTGAGGGCATGCTTCAGAGGAGTGGCGGTGACGGTGACTGTAGAGATGGAAGCATAGTTGGAGGAGGGAGAAGAGATTCGTTTAGGTGCTTGGATGGGAACAACTATGGTGGGTGCAAGCTCAACATCTCGGTTTCTGCTTCGAACAGCGTGAACCATGAGAAGAACTTGGAGAATGGTAATTCCCCTAGGGAAGGTGCCGTGGAAGCGTGGATTTGTTCTTCTGATCAATAGGATCTCGCGTGTTTGAGAGTAAACAGTATACTCAACAGGTGAATCATTGCAGCGTGGAATTTCATACACTGCAATGAATTAAGAGCGTCATCATAATGATGTTGATCCTAGTGGTGTAATGTTGGTGGTTAGCATTTGCAGCTATCATTTTTTTTTCTTTTCTTTTGTTTTTTACTTTAATTTTTTTATATTGTTGAAAATATAGGTAGATAAGGTGAGATTAATTTAATTCCATAGTATAAGGAGTATACTATGTATATATATATAAATAAATATATATATATATATATATATATACATTTATATATTTATATATACATACTCCTGTTATTTGTACTTCATGCTCGTGATATCTTTTCTTTAGTGTTGGGATCTAAAACTAATATTATTACAGGAATATTAGTTTCACCCACATGATCGTACGCATGATTAGATTCGATTAATTAATAATGGCCCTATACTAAAAGTAATTATACATAATGATAATCTTATTATTATGAATAATAATGATAATGGGGATGATAATTTATTATCTTCATGGACTATTTTTTTGAATAGGGTTGCAAAGAGAACTGATAACTAAAAATACTAATGATGAGGTAAAAATGTACAGATTAGTAAATTTTAGATACTAATATGAAATTATTTGTGCTTTCCATTGGTAACTATGAAAGTAATTACCGTTTGATATGCGACAAAAGTATAGCCAAACATTTCTTTTTTAACAAGTTGATTTTATATCATAAAAAATAGGAAAACCCTAGTACAGCGTGTGTGCTAAAGTCCAACGTAGAATGTCTGATTTATAACATACATGTGATATAGAGTTCATTTGTTGTTATACATGTGCTAAATTTGGTTTAAATTTCAAATTTAGGGTTACTTCAAGTGGAGAAAATAGTATATTGTAAGGATAATTTGTAAGTTGATGTGGTAGGCATTTAAAATGTGTTCAGTATAAATATTTGTATTTAACCCAACATCATATTTGAAACTGTATATATATGAAATTGAATAAAACTATTATGTATGATGAAATTCTTTCACCAAAATTGAACGGTTGCATATTTGCAAATTCAAAACTGAAAAGATTAAAAGTCTGATATTACTAATCTCAAATAATATAAAGTGAATCCATTCACATATTTCTTAGTACAGCGAGATCAAATGAATGAAGACAACGTAAAGAAAAAAGAAGTCACATAAAGGGATATGGATATATTATAAAATCTGATTTTATACATCTTGAACTATTGATTACGGGTAGAACCCTTTTCTACTTATTGCTTATCAAAATTTAAAAATCGTACTTTGTTTGTGAAGAAAGAAATGGTTGTTGAACTGAGTTCTGCCTTGTCTTTTAATGAGCTACGATACGAAGCACCTACCAGAGAATGATAATGGTATTTATAAATGAAACTAACAAATATTCTAACGTAGTACAATTAACAATATATAATAATGATCAAAATTCATTAAAACCTTAAAATAATATGACTTCCATCTCTGTTTATAATTTATAGTTTCGTATACTTTAATGAAAAAAGTGTATTAAAATGTATTTGCATGTTAGCATTTGTGAAGTGAAAGCTACTGTTGCGGCGGTAGCAGGTTGCAAATAACGCCGTTACTGTAGGACTCTCTTGGTCGTTGTGGTCCAAATGCCTACACTTTTGACTTTGGCTAGAAATACTTTGTTGGTTTATGATCCCTTAGAAATAAGAGTGTCAGTCACAGGCTGATTATAAAATGTATATTTCAGATCTTGATAAGAAATAAATTCAACTTTGTTTTATCTTATCTTAAAATATTTATAAATAATGGAGTAGATGTTATTAATGTTGAATGTTTCTTAATATCTTTAACTAATTACCCTTAACTTTTTTAACTGCTAAATGAAAAAGAATGTTCTATTTAACTTACATGACTAAGTGGGCTGAACCAAAGCAGGTGGTCAGTCAGTCCGTCATAATTGGGTCATGGAGAGTTTACCTTTTATACTCAAATAAAAAAATTAGCATCTTCCTAATCGAATTAGTGATATTTTTTATTTAATTTATAACTGGTGTTGGTCTACCGTCTGTAATAAGTTTTTAATTATAAAAATGGGGAAAAAGAATTGTGATCGACACAAGTTGACTGAAAAAAATGCATTAATGAAAATGTTCTTAGTGTTGTTTTAGTGTGCTGTTGAGATGCTAAAAGGAGAGTATGCATTGAAACAAATGTTAATTTACCAACACTTGCATTTTGCAACATTGTAAGTTCTAGTCATAATGAACATAAAGAGCTCTAAAATAGAATATTTAAGGTGTTATTTTTTTTCTCTTTATTATCTCTTATTTAATCTAATATTTATGTATTCGTTTTATATAAATATGTTATTTTTATTTTTTAGATTTAGAATTTATTAATAAAGAAAGAGTAAAATAAAGTATCGATCATATGAAGATAAACAAGAAGATAGATAAATAAAGTATTGATCATATGAAGACAAACCAGAAGATAGAATGACTTTTGAGCTTAGAGGCGGGACATAAAATTTGTTTCCAACCATTTTACTTCAGGGTAATATATGTTTAGGATTTAAGACAAATTTTCAAAATCTATGTTCTGCAAACATGATTTCCCACATGATTAAGTATGCAAATGGAAAACGTGTCTAAAACTACAATTACTCTTTTATCTTTACTGTGTTATATCAATGCTCATTTACTTCTTCGATATAAACTTATATAGAGACCTATGCAAAAAAATATTAAAATATCCTATTAATTTATTGACACCTACTAACCATGTTTTTTTTTAAATGATATATTGTATTTTGATACTAAAATTGAACAAATATGATCATTTCTTGTTGATTGTGACGTCTTTTTCTACTTTAATCAATATTAATATCATGATCAAACAATTATGATCACTTATTGTCAATTTTCAGTTACTTCAATTGACAATTAAAATCGTGATGACAATTATGATCGTCTCTTATTAATTTTTAGTTATTTCGATCAACAAATAAGGTCATGATTAAGAATTGTGATCGTTAACGTCTCTTGTCGATTTTCAATTACTTTGATCAACAATTAAAATTGTGATGAGATAATTATGATTGTCGCTTGTTGATTTTCATCCATTTCCATCTATAATTAAGATCATCATCAAATAATTTTGATTGTCCCCTTAATGATTTCAACTACTCTTATCAATAATTAAGATCATGATTAAATGATTATGACATTTTCTTGTGGATTCTAAATTTCTTATACTTTGATCAATGATTAAAATTGTGATAGGACGATTATGATCGCCTTTTGTTGATTTTATCTACTTCGATCAATGATTAGGATCATGATGAATGATTATGATCATCTCTTGTTGGTTTTGAATTTCTTCTACTTCGATCAATGCTTATTATTGATTTTCAACTTCAAAATACACTTTATATTGCAACATTCTTTATGCCTAATCAAAAGCCCTACAAGAACAAATAAAAAAACAATTGTAATAGAAATGAAGATTGACAATATTTCATGTTAAATGTTTTCTAGATAACTCCTCCGACTCTAGTTGGTAAGTCTTCCTCCCAAAACTTTACATACTCTACAATAGTGTCGACATCTTAATAACCTTTTAAGTCATCAAATTTGCTTAATCTCATTTGTCCTATGACATTGTCTTCCTATTTGGACCTATTCATTAAAAGAATGTCATATGTATATAAAAAAACAATTTTTTAGGGCTTTTAGATATTCTTCTTGTAGCAAACGAAGTAGTAGAAGAAATGAAAAGAAAAATGAAAAGTGAGGTAATAATAAAGGTAGACTATAAAAAAGTATATAACTCAGTTAACTAGGATTTTTTTATTATTACATGATTATGTAGCAAACGGATTGGATGGATACAATCTTGTCTAGAATCATCAATAATTTTTGTGTTGGTGAACAAGAGCCCAACCCAACAATTCAAACCAACAAAAGGCTACTAGAAAAAAAAACCTTTTGAAGGAGTGGTAGTAGGTAGAAATGGCATGGTGATTAATTTATTGCAATATGTTGATGACACACTATTTATATGCCAACCCAAAAATAAGATTGTTCTCATAATAAAATCTATCTCGAAATGTTTTGAATTGATATTTGGATTGAAGGTTAGCTACCATAATAGTAGGAGCAGTAATGGAGAATTTTTCTAAAATACTTAACTACAACCATATGAAAATACCATTCAAGTACCTAGAAATGACAATTGGGGGGAATCCAAGGAAACAAAATTTTTGGAATGAGGTGATGGAAAAAGTGAGGATTAAGTTGTCTAAATGGAAAGAAAGATTATTAACTTTTGTTGAGCATATATGTAACATTAAGTAAATTAATAAGCTATTCCACTATTTTACTTATTTTTTTTTAAAGTGCCAAAATAGTGTGCAAAAATATTACAAAATTACAAAGGAATTTCCTTTGGGTTTGAGGATATGAGAAAAGGAAGATAACTTGGATTAAATGGAAAAATTTGTGCAAACCTAAAGAGGAAAGAAGGCTGGGAATAAGAGACATTGAAAAGTTTAATATAACCTTACAAGCACAATGGAAATGGAAAACAAAGGATTATTGAAAGAATTATTAGAATCAAAATATGAATCTTGGCAAAACTTAAAGGCCAAGAATAATGATAAAGGTATATTGTAGTAATGGAAAGTTATAAATACTATTTGTGGGGAAGGTTAGCAGGAAAACTGATTCGATAACACAATATTGTGGAAAGTAAAACTTGGAAACAAGATGCATTTATGAGAGGGTAGATGGGTAGATGAAATATCACTTTGCAACATGTTTCATAGATTGTTTGGCATATCGTAAAAGAAAAAAATCAAAAGTCATTGGACAACTGAGAGAATGGGAAAGGTAAAACTTATGCAAATGATAACCAACCAAAACTTTGTAAAAGATAGAAAGGATACTTGAGTTTGGAAGGAAGAAGGGGAAAGAGAATTCACATTAAGTTCTTCATATAAGATATTACAAAATACTACCAATTTGTTCAATACTTTTTGGGGGTGTGAAGGTCTTACCTGCTAACTCTGTTATTAATTGATAATCCAATACGAAATAGATAGATGTTGGACCAAACCACTTCAATTACATAAATAAAAGTTAAAGTCTATAAACCAAAAGGGCTTTAAATGCCAGTCCTTAACATTCGTGGTTTAGTAATTTATTACATTATTAAAAACTTATAGGAAAAACTATTGTAAGTTTTTTAAAATATATTTTTAGATTATGTAAAGTTTGTTTGATATGAACTAAGTTATTTCCCTGTTAAGTTTGTTTCATATATGAACAATTTGGAAAATAAGACGTTTATAAATAAAAATATTAGTGAAGTTTTTCACCATGTGACAAATAAATTTCTTATAGCAAACAAAGTTAAAGATACACAACTATTTAATACTTTTATCACATGTTATTTATAAATATATATGCAAGAAAGTACATTATTACAATAAGTTAAGGGATAGGGTGAAATAATGTCACCAATAATATTCTTTAAGAAAAGATTTCTTATTTAATATCTTAGGTGTACTTATAAAAAGATAATTGGTGTAACATTATCTTCATTCATGTGTGAAACTTTAGTCATATTCATCATTTGAGTGACTGGATGATTAAACTTATCAAATATAATTAGATATTTTTTACAATTTCATCATATCTCACTCATAGTATTTGTTGTCTGGCAGCAACTATAAAGTATTTCTTGTCCTCATACAACTTCTAAATTCTCGTCAATTCACCTTTATGCATTCAATCCCTATTCAACTCCTCAAGTTATCATAAAATAATATACAATGAATCAAACTTTCTATGTTACGAATTCAAGTCGTATCAATGTATACTACATGGATATAAAACCAAAAGTTCATTTAAATTTTCAACTTCAACAATGACAGATTCCACCCACACGACAACGTATTCAAAACTTTCAACTAAAATACGAAATTTCCTTTTCATAACTAAATACTATATTTTTTTTTTAAAAAATGGTGTTTTTCTCATTTCCATATGCAATTTTCCCATTCTATTAAATCTAAAACAATGTAAACAAATAAAAAATTCATAAAATAAAAAGAGTGACTTAACTTCCCTTACATTAGAACAATTTGGAGATTTATAAATTAATTAAGAAATTGAAGAGGAAACTTGAGGTGAGACACTTTCGATTCCCTTATTTAATTCAATATTTAGAATCTAACATAAAACGCACTTTTAAATCTCAAAATGTACTTATAAGAGAGAAGGTAAAGTCTCATATATTATGATTTTTCTCAAACACTTGTATGCCTTTATCTAATACATAATAAAATCGAAGAAGAGATGAATAAGAACTTAACTTTATTTTAATTTATATATAGTAAAAGTTAAACTTTAAATTTAACTCAATTTTAAAAAAAATAATTTATAAGAAAAATATATACATATTCATATATTATGATTTTGTTTCTAATCCACATGGTACTTCTAACTATATTATTTTTAAGAGTTTAACTAATGGATTGATTTTGGATTTAATAAGAGATATAGAAGAAAAATAAATTTTAAAAAGAGGAATCAGTTCTTATTTTGTAGAGATAAAGAAAACAAATTCCTTCTCTTTTTAAATTTCTATTGTCATTCTTTGTTGGATAAGTTTACATACTTATTCTACTTTTTTATTAAAATTCTAATACAAGTTTAAACTTATGTTATTAATATTATTCCTTCCGAGCCCATTTATCTGTCCCTTATACCAAACGATACGTATAATACACAATTAACAATAATAAAATTATTATAACAAGAAAAAACATGTACTCTGTAATGCTTGTATATTCAATTTTTTATTATGTTATCATTTTAATGAATTAAAATTTAATATTTATATTCATTTTAATTTATATATTTATTTTAAGAAAAATATATGTATTATTATTTCTTTATTTGATACGTAAACTATAATTTAACCCGAAGAAAATATAAATTACAAATTTTCGTGAAAAATGAGAAAATACGAAGAATAAGTGCATTGTGGCTAATAATGTTTAGTTATTTTTAGTTAATAGATAATTTATCTTTACTAATTTAACATTATAATTTTGAAATATATAAAAAATAACATAAAATATATACATAGATAAATGCGATTATATATTATTATAGATTATAAACTATTATTGATAATAGCATAAGAAGAGGAGAGAAATGTGAGTCTCACCATTTTAGAATGATTGTTGCAGAAGGCAGAGTAGAGAAATGGAGAAAATCCTTTTCTGTAGCAATGCCTCCCTTCTCCTTTTTGGTCACTAATTTCTCCCAAGCCAATTATTGTTCTCTACTTCTTTCATGAAAGTGTTACACTCCCACAAATGAATATTGTTATCTGTTTTTTCATGAAAAAAATATTATTTACAGAGAGCCAGTGGAATAAAAGGAGCAAAATATTAGAAAAGAAATGTTTGTTTATTTAAAATTTAAATTAGAAACAATTAAAATAAATAATCATCCCTTCAAAGCAAGTTAATTCAAACATTATATTAATTCTTTAATTTTAAATTTAATTTAATCTCAAGCATCAAATTCGATATTAATATATAGTGCAATAATAAATAAAATAATAATTTTAAACAAACAATAAATTTGGTTAAATCATAATTTTGATATTATTATAAAAAATAAACTTTAAACTTAATTTAACCCTATAAAATCATAAAATAAGATACATGTCCATTTATATAGTCTAATTTGAGATTATTTTTATTTTATATAAGACTTCATCATCTCATTATAGAGAACGTTATAGACCTTTCACTTGTTGACTATTGACTTTAGAACCGTGTGAATGTTTATTTCCATCCCCTACGTATTGTTTTAGTGTATTTTACTAAAACTAATTCCGTTTCACCAAAGAATTGAATAAATTTCAATTTTTACAGGTACCTGAAGAAAAACTATTGGCCAAGAGTTCTTTAGATGATATTAAATTATAATTTTGTATTTTAAAACTGCAAACTATGAAAAAATAATTTGGTGGCCAAAATTAATTCGTAGAGATTTTAAATTACTGATAATTTAACATATGAGAAGTTTTTTGCTGTTATAGAGGTTATACCGAGTACCTTTTTTCCAACGATCTACCCTTCTCGGATAATTATACAAACGTTAACAACAGTATCAGTGAAACATTTGGCATTTGCTCCGTTGTCGTTAGCAACAAATCTTTTGCTGGATTTTCCAGATAATCCATCTTCTGTAATATGGTTTGATTATTGTGAAGCCTAATTAATTACCAAGTCAAACCACAAATTTAATCAGATTAACATGCACCATTTTGTCTGCTTACGTTTGAAAATTTTGATTATGGAAAGAATATAAGGCTTCAGCAAAATGTGTACAAGGCAGCAAACAGAGCACCCGAAGCTCAAACTTTAACTGGGCTTTCTAGCAGAGATCATCACAAAAAGCCCATTTCTAATGCATTTAAACCTAACCAGCCCACACGCCCTGCAGAGATCTTCAAGCTCACGTTCAGAGAGAAAGCTGTAGTTCCCAGATGCTTGCCTTAGATTCTGAAACGTCAAACAAAAATTCTACAACTCAAAACTTATAGAAATAAAATAAATGACAAAAGTGGACCAACGAACATTCATTTTAGTGTCTGAAAGATTGAGTTGACGAAAATTTAACCCTGTCATGGAATCTGAAATATCTTCCACGCTCAATCGAATACTCTAGATTGATATCTTCTCATATCATTAAGAAACTAAATTACCACCGACTTCCTATAATTGAGAAACTGAATTGAAGCTAGCAGATCCAAATTAAGGAAAAAAGAAACAAAAACAACTAAGCAAAGTAAATCTGGTTACTCTTACTGATTTTATCAATTCAGACGGAGCACGTCAACACTTGCACAAAAAATTTGAAGCTAAACAATTTTAGAGAATTATCACCATACAACAGATTTATACAATTTGTTTTACAGCAAAGAGAAGAAAGAGAAGTGAGGAATAAAATGGTTGATGTAAAGGAGGCACAGATAAGAAACTAATACTGTAGTAAGCGTCGTAATAAAATGTTGTAAAAAAAACATTATTTAAAATTAATACCTGCCGTAATATACTTCGAAATGGGATAATAGAAAAAGGACCATCAAGTATGTAGGTGGTTGCAACAAATACACCTCCAGGTCGTAAAACACGACTTATTTCAGCAACCTGTTAAAATAGATTACATAAAAGGAAAGTGAAGTCACAGAGTGATGGAAGGCATGACCATCTGACTAAACTAGGCATAGTACTAAGTGATAAATCGGCTGAAGTAATTTATCCATAATATAAAGGTAACCCTTGAAAAAATTTCTTATATTTAAAATCTGCTAGCATGATTAAAATTTTGAAACGTGTTCTTGTAGTTGTTGACACAACACTGCATACATGTTAAGGGATTCCATTTACTACTTCAGATTAATATAAAAATGTTGTAAACATCTCAAAAACCATGGCTAAAGAATTTATAATTTTCCTCAAGCCACTGTCACAGGTATTTGAAACAAATGAAACATTGTCTGCAAAATCCAAACATAGAGAATAATTATTCACTTACAGCTGCCAATGGTGAAGGCCAACAGTGTAGAGCGGCGCCAGCATGCACAGCATCAATAGAATTAGAAACAAAGGGGAGCCTAGATATGTCTGCTCTAACCAAGATTAAGTTCCTAAAAAATAAATATTAACTAAATATAATTGTGATAAGAATAAAAGATGGCTTAAATAGTTCTCTTAGAACTATGAATTCAAAAGTTAGATATAATAATTTCTAATCAGTTTAGAAATATAAACTGAGTACTCTTTTGGGAAGTTCTCTTCCTGCTGAATGAATTCATAACATTGCTGTAACATGTTTTCCGAGTAGTCTAGAGCAACAACAAAAGAAAACAGTTGACTTTTTGCGAATAATCTTGAAAACAATCCACTTGCACAACTAGCATCAACTATATTTCCTCCCAATACTGGTTTTAGGAAACCCTTCATCAATTCAAACTGCAGACAAATTAAATAGAAGGCGTGATTAACTGTTGAACAACACACGAGCATAAAGAAGTCATACATTAACAAGATAATTCCAAGATAAAAGTACATAAGACAATAGAAGACAGATTCGTTAGTATTTCAAATAATTTTATCTTATATTTTGCAGCACCATATCCAAATTAATATTCTTTCTACCAGGTAAACAAAACAAATTGATTGGTAGAGCTCTCAGGACATCCACGAGCTAAGGGTGGGCACATTGGCTAATGCCCTCTGACTGAACTTAGTCTCCTCTTTAGAAGATGGTGCAAAACTTTCATTGTGTACCTGAACAAGAGTCCCTAAAAAAACGCATTTAATCAGATGGCATTATGGATATGAATAGTTCAAGGCTTTTGTGGAGTTCTGTACAAGTTACGGAGGCTTTGCACCCTTTTCTAAGGAGATTAAAATCAGTGATGATGTTAACACTGATTTTCTCAAGAACACAATACCAAACATGACAGAAGGCATCATTATCATTGTTGGCACCTCCATTATATTTTGCTTCCTCATTGAAGCAAGTAAACCACCAAAGGTTTACAAACTAAACAATCCTTATTTTTATTACAAAAGAGGATGTGTAGCTTCCATTCACAAATAATTAAGTTTTAACCTTGTGTATGAATTACACAACAAAGTTTATTTTATATAAATTGATTGCAGTGAACACTCATGATTATAGGATATTTTTATATACATTATATGATATGCTTACCAAATAAATTCCAATAAATCTAATTCTAATCAAATATACTTACAATTACAAATATCTTAATTAAATAAGAAAACAAATGATAAAATATAAAAGAAGAATAAATTTTAAGAGATCAACTTAGATACTCTAAGAAGATATCACCGGATATTTTTCATATTTTCTAACAAAATAAAATAAAAGAAATAATATGGGTTCATTAAGAAGGAATTGTTATTGGGAACTGGGACATTTAGTTAACCTCTTTCTCAGGACCTGGAAAACCACCCCACACAGAAAAGGTTTGACGCCAGCCCCTCTCATAGAGAAATGATATCGATGGCACCCTGATTCAACAAACAATCAGTATGCATATAAGTGGCCAATCGACTCCACAAGAAAACAACTATACTGTTAAGTCGCCGAGTGCCGTTATTAACAAACTAAGATTCATATGCATATGATATCTATCTTCAGATAGTAGGAACATGACTTCAAGGAAAACAAAACCATTCTCTAAGATAATCAAATACAACTAAAGATTGGTCATGAACAAATAAAAAACACTTCATATGAAAAAAAAAATGACAGAGAACTAGAATGCCTGAAAAGCTCTGTGGAAACTGGCATCATTTCACCGTATCTCTTAGCTCCACTTGTCGCGGTGAGATCAATGTGAGTTTGGTTACCAACATATGTTTTCTGACATGTGCCACATTGAAAATTAGACCCGCTGATTGTATCTCTGCATCAAAAAAATTATCACAATTAATACAACAGAGCAGAAGTGACAAATTCACACCTATAGCAGAAGCAAATAATCGATTATTAAATAAACTCACACGGAGAAACCAGGACCACCATTCCATGTCAAGGAATCATAACACACGGGACAAGCCAACGGGTTGCTGCTATTCCTCACTTCCTTTTCAACTACGACGGATTCCTAAACACAAAAATTACGTTCCTCGTGTAAGTGTTTGACGAACAGTGCTGATGAAAATTAATATGTAAGTCAAAATGAAATTCAATAGGAGGGAGAAGAAGCTTTACTGTTGGATTGGTTTCGGTGTCGATGACGGCAGTAGAAGAAGCACGAAGTCGAATTGAATGAGGAAATCGAAGCTTTGCAGCGAAATGAGAGCGTGAGAAGAGGCGCGTGGGGGTGAAGGAAGAGAGTGGTGGAGAACGCGTGTACATACTGGCAACTGTTCCGCCTATTGCCATTAGGCAGCACAAACAATAAGAAACGAGGAAAATGGATTGAACTGAATAGAATAATTTAGGAATTCTATGTAGCTCCAATTATGTTATAAATTGCCCGTCTAGCTCAGTTGGTAGAGCGCAAGGCTCTTAACCTTGTGGTCGTGGGTTCGATTCCCACGGTGGGCGTTTTAGTTTTAAAAACATTAATTTTCTTTGTCTCTCTTCCATTGGACTCTTACACACCACAAACACGCTAATGCTTTCATTAGTACATTTGTTTTTAATCATCATTGCGTTCAATTATTAATTGATGTCTACTTATTTCCTTAAAATATATATTATACCACCTCTCCTTTCCTTAGGCCTAATTACAGACAAATAATCAACGGACAAAATATATTACATTTTTATAATATTTTTTTATATATATTGTTAAAGTAAATATGTTTTTGTGGATAATCAAACAGGCTACAAGTTGCAACAATAAGATTTTACAGTCAAAAGGAATACACAAATAACGTTTTTGATAAATTTTTTTAAAGTTGACATTAAACACCAACTTATTATGTTTGACACTCCATAACAAAATTGTGTACGTGAGAGAAAAAAATAGAAGCCATCGTGGAGATGATAAATATGCTACATGAAAAAGATTGTCAAAGAAGCTGTGGGCAAAGGCTCGTGACATTGTTACGTTTTAGTTGAATAGGTTATACCAACCAAAGGTTTGAATAAAATGACTTTATTTGAAGGTTGGTTTGGATACAAAATCAAATTTAAAAAATTTGAGAATCTTTGGTTGTGATCGCTTCTCTTATGTTCTACAAGTTAAAAGGGACAAGTTTGATAAGAAGCTTCAACATAGGGTTTTCCTTGGATGCAATAACACTTGCAAAACTTTCCAACAAGGTTCCTTGATGATGATGTAGACATTCTTGTCACGTAGGTACAATATCATTATTTGAGATTTATCAAAGATATGATATGACTATTTACAAAATTCGAGGAAGTGCTCATGAAGATAAAAAGTTCATTAAAGTTATGGAAGAAGAGTTCAAAATGACATAAATACATATAGGAATAAAACGGATTTATATAACCAAACTTAATCAAATGGTTTCATAAAACAAATACTTACACTGAAGTATTTTGGAATTGATGATTTATTTATAATTTCATTATCAGTTTCACTCTAAGTATGAACCTTCATACATATGGTGAGATTTAAGTGGATTGAAGAACCATAATGTTACTCTTAAGGGATGGAATAGAAGTTAATATCCACATACAAAAAATTTTATGACGCTCGAGTCAATAAAAGAGTTCAATTCTTTTGAATAAGAGAAAATAAGTAAGGAGTAAAAAGGTTGCACTACTATAGTGACTCCCAGCTCGCCATAGGCCATGTAAAATGGAACTATCACACTAGGGAACCATCTTTGGAAAAATACTTCTACATGGTAAAAAATCTCTCGTAACGGTTAAATAAGTTTGAGATTAGTCATGTGCTAAGAGAAGAAAATGATAGGACCAACATGCTATCCATATTAGTCAGCATAAAGAAATTCAGCCAACATAGAACCCTCATCCAGTAGACCCTCTGAAGCCCGAGTTGGGATCATAAGGATGTACTCGAGATTTTCCCAACCACACCGAGTTGGAAAACCCAATCTTAAGTTATCCGACCACTAACATACTCATCATCGACTCAACAGAAAGCAAAGTACATACATATATGACAACAAGTGGCATTTTACAATGTGTAAAATAGGGAAATCTTCAAAAAAGGGTTTGTCGTACCTTTACTCAAGTGCCTATATTAGGAACAGGCTCAATATGTGCTTGTTGAGATGCATCGTAGCATATGTGGCATGCACTCTAGAGTCTGATGCATGGTCATGCGAGTACTAAGAGTCAAGTACTATTGGCCTACATTAAGAAAAGATGTCCATGAATACATCATGAAGTGTGAAGAATGTCAACAGTTTGGCCTACTCCATCGGGTTCCTCCTGGAAAGCTATTGATAATTGTGATTAATACTTATTATTCATGTTTACTCTTAACCTTAAATTTGTATTTATTTATATAATATGTCTTTTCCTTATGAGGAGTTATGATATTTTTTTGTTTAGTTCAAGTTAAATGTTATTTGATCTTTTGTAGAGTATTATGCAAGAAAATGGAGATTTAAAGAGGATTTGAGTTTGCTGTTAGGACTCTTTCGCTCAGCCATAACCTATTCGCTCAACTAAGAAGAAAGATATTTGCTCATCAATTATATTATCTTACTTAGCTAGAAAGATCAATTTAAAGCGTATTAGAAGTTGATTCTCGCCTAGCGAACTCTCATTCAGCAAGTGGTTAATTTATGGAAGTAGCTATTTACTTGTGAATGAAATAAAGAAAGGGAGCTTTTGTTGGGAAAACACAAAGAAACTCGGGAATTTAGGCAGAATCGATTATCAGGCATCAAGACTCCATTCAAGCATCAATTTCCATCAAACTTGTATGTTATCGACGTATATGAGTACTTAAACTCCTATTTCATTAGGATTGGATATAATGAACTCAAATTGATGTAATTTTTCTATGCAATAGAATATATGTTCATTTATATGTTTTATCTACCTTATGATTGTTTATGATGGAATATCCTAATATCTAAAAATATCTAATTATTGGGAAATGAATTGAAACTTGGACATAGATAAAACAACTAAGTGATTTGGGATCTAGGGGTAGATTCAATAACTTGGTCGTTCTAAACATTTGAACTTAATGCAAATTGTATGATAATTTGAATAAGGGATCAACAATTTGACATATAGATTTAGAACTAGTTGATAAGGGATTAACTAATATGCCTTTTATGTGAATGTTTGAACAAAACAAAGATATATCGTATAGAGTTTCCATATCATTTGATACATGAAATCGAATCCTAATGAAGCTTTTAACTGAATTTATTCACAATTTTTAAAATTTCATTGTTTACAAACTGTTTATATCATGATGATTGCTACTATGATTTGTATCTGGAGTTGTAATGGGTAAATTAACTTATAATTAGACAAATAGACAAAAATCCCTTTAGAAAACGATACTTGAAACTTTCATTTACTATTTGTAACAAACTGGTAAACTTGCCAAAATGTTAGCAGCTGTACACCTACTCTTTGGCCATTTATCACATGGGAAATGGACATACTAGGCCCCTTACCACTAAAAAGGGGTAAGTCAAGTTTCTCATCATAGTCGTATATTATTTTACTAAATGGATAGATGTAGAACCACTGGCCATCTTCCTGACCCAACAAGTTCAAAAGTTTTGCTGGAAGAACATCATTTGTCGGCGTAGGTGACCACTCCATACTCAGGGACAACGATTGACAATTCGTCGATGTTGGCTTCGAAAAATTCCTAAGCCAGCTTGGTTTAAAACATAAACTTTCATTAGTTGAACACCTCCAAGCAAACAAGTAGGCCAAATCTGCCAACGAAGTCATCCTCACGGAGTTAAAAAAGAAATTAAGGAGGGCTAAAGGTCTCCAGGCCACCCCATAGTGATTAATGAAGGAAACGTCCTTCTGACTAACCTATGGCACTGATGCCATGATATTAATAGGGCTTAGTGAAACTTCTTGACACTAAAAGCACTCTAAGTCAAGCTAGATACATAAGGTTGTTGGCTGCAAAGCCAACGGCAAGTGCACCGGTCGCAGCGTAGCAAGTGATAAATATCGTTCTCTCCCAAAGGACTTGTGCAACACATGACAACTCTTCCTTTTATAACTCAATTAGACATCAAAGTGCACAAAACAACACAAGAAACTCTTTTTGGTATTTTATCAAACAGTTGGTGTGCAAGGAATTTAACATAGTGTATTTACAATTTGTCAAGACTAGAGTTCATCCACTTCATTCTCATGCACTTACAAACAACTCAATTCCATCAATTAGGTGTTCAATTTCAGTTCTAAGTTCAAGTCATATTTTCCAATACATCAAGAACCATAATTCATGCATGGGTGATCAATCCAAAGCAAGCATTAAGCATAGAAATCAAATACTAACATTGAAATGGAAAAGCATATGCATTAACATCACAAAATACACAAGATTTAGTTTAGTACATCTAATCTCAACAAATAGGAAAAACTCTCCATGGTGGAGAACTTATGGTTCACAAAATTGAAGAGATAGGAAAGAAATTGGAACCAAAGAGAAGATGCAAAGCTTTTCCCAAGGTTCTTGGCAGCTGCTCCATGCTCCATTTGCACCTCCCCTTCGCATCTCCATCTCCAATTTGTGACTCATCTTCTTCCTTAACCCAAAAGGGGCAAAATCACCATTGATGAAGCTTGAAGACCCAAGGAGGAGTGAGAGAGCTTCCCAATACCCCAAATAGCCTCCAAGGGCCTCTCCCAATCTCTCTAGGTGAAGAATGAAGTGTAGAAGGAGAAGAATGCCCAAAAAATCGTGAGACCCATGTTTAAATAACCCATTTTGACACATCGGTGAAAGTCGCGCCCAGCCCCTTTCCGGGGCGCCCGGGCGCCATCTTTAGGGTGAAAATACGAGGCAAAGGGCGCTCAGCCCCCTTTGGGGTGCCTAGGTGCCAACTCTGCAGTGAATTTGCGAATGGAATGGTGCCTCAGCCCCCTTTGGGGGCGCCCCAGCCCCCTTCTGGGGGGCCCCAGCCCCCTTTTGGGGGGGCCCGGGCCTGACAGTTTTGACAGCATTCTAAAATTCAGGCTCTTGTGCAATTCCAAAGGCATCCAACATGGGTATTTGCTTCAAATTGATCTTTTATTATCCTAAAACATGTTCCCTTGAGTTCTTGCTTGTTTTCCTCCATTAGAATTGCTTCCTATTCATTTATTTCAAACACTCAAACAAAGATATTAGAGGTAAAAACAAGCATATACTAAATAAAACACAAGAAAACCAGAAAACACACTAAACGTGAGGATAAAACAAGGTAAAATCTATGAAGGAGTTGATTTGTTCACAAAATATACACACACAAACACGTTAAATCAACCTTTATCAAAGGTCCAAGAAAAAGCTCACATAAGAGAAGTAGCGGCCAAGTAGAGAGCAGCTCGATGCTATAACATCAGAGTTCGGAAATATCCTTCTAGAAGGGAGATCTAATATGAGAAATGTCCAACAATACACATAAAGACAAAACTAAAGGCAAACTAACCCTTAACTAGGAAGGACCCTATCACATAATTAGGACTGGGCAAATCAAACTAAACTATACTAAACTATAACTAACTATATTATACTAAACTAAAAGAAATTAAACTATTTAAGATAATAATTGAACTTTCATGTTTTAGAGTTTAATTTTTAAAAACTGAACTTATAAGAGTTAACTTATAACTATACTAAATTTGGTATTCAACTATTAAGTAGTTAAAAAAAATGAACTCTTAAATAAAATATGTAATTAACATTAGGAAGATTTTAAATTTATAGATAATATAACTAATTTTATTAATTTACAAAATGATTACCGATTCTTATAATATAATTACAATTTAATAAAATTTAATTCTTTTAAAAGTATAAATTTAATAATATTATTTTATTTTAATAATTATTATAGTTAACTTTTAAAGAACTTTAAGAAAATATTTATTTATTTATTTGTCTATATTATGTTATATATATATATATATATATATATATATATATATATAGAACTGTCAAAATGGGTCACAACCCGCGAGCAAACCCAGCCCGTCACGGGTTCGGGTCGGGTTGGGTTTGAAAAAATTGTATTTTTTTATGCGGGTCAGATTTAAACTCGGCTCATTTAAACCCGGCTCATGCGGGTTGAACCTGTGGTGGGCCGGGTTGGCCCACCAACCCGCTTACCTAATTTTATTTTATTAAAATTTAATTTTAATTTTATAAAAAAATATTTATTATTTTTTTTTGCTTGAAAAAATTATTTAAGTTCCATATTTTCAAAATTAATTAAACATCCATGTTCGGAGTGAAATTTAGGAGTGAAATTTGTTTAGATTTGAATTATAGAAAGTTTTTAATTTTTTTTTATTTAAAAAAAATTGTAATTAAGTGGGCCAGTGAGTCAATCCGTTTACCCACCAACCCGTGGTGGGTCGAGTCGAGTTCGAATTTTTCTGGCTCGCTAATAAATGAGCCGGGTTGGGTTGGCTCACTAAGTGACCAACCCGTGGTGGGCCGAGCCGGGTCGAACCGAGTTACCCGTTTTGACAATTATAAATTTGTTAAACAATTAAAAATACAAATAATATATATATATATATATATATATATATATATATATATATATATATAAAATCTAAAAGATAACTTTGACATGTATTTTTATTTCTTTACTTTCTTATGTTTTGTGTTCTTGAAAAGTAAAAAAAGAGCGAAACAATTAAGTAGAAGTTTCAAGCAAAACTAAAATACAGTTCCGAGTTTGAAACTGTTAACTAAATCCTTGATGGAAAAAGTTTAGTTTTTTTTTTTAAACTGAACGAAAAAAAAGTATAATTCAATTTTTATAAAAAGAGTTTAGTTTTTATAGTACAAAATAGTATAGATTATCAACTAATAACTTTTCTATTTTGCTTTTATATATATATATATATATATATATATATATATATATATATATATAAATATGTATACAAATAAAAATTATTACAATTCCCAATAAACAAATAACCAAAAAAAAAAAAACTCAACTATTTGTATTTTTATCCATTTGTTGCCTTATTATATTAAACCTATACCCCCAACCCAGTCTCTTCGCTGTACTACAATTGAAATGAGTGTAACCCATCATGACAAAGCAATACTATATATTAAAAACAAAAATTGAAATATAGATTAGTATGATACTCTTTAAAGCATGGAGGACCACAAGCAACTAGCAATATCTTCTTGTTCAACATGCTATCTAACTGTTTTAATATTTAAGTTCGATTATTCAACTTCATTTTGATATATGTGGTGGATTTAAATATGTGACTTACACACTTTCTCTCTCAGTAGATTTAAATATGGTTGATAATACTGGTAAAATCTTCAAATTTTCAAGTCGGAGTAATGAATTAAATAGAGTTTCTCTGGCTCCCTAGCCATAGAAAATTCCAACTAGTGCTTCGAGTTGATCATCAACTTCACATAGAACAATATTATATCGACGATGACATCTTTACTTTATGTTTTTTTCTTAATTGCTTATTGGAGATTGGAAATGTGAAGGTTTTTTTAAAACTTACTAATGAAATTCACTTTTTTTTTTTTGCATGTTTTGCATCTTACACTTTCTCTCAATAATTTTAAAGCAGCCTTTGAGCTGTGGTGGTCTTCACCACCAATGATTTTGTAATGCTAATGGAAACTATTTCTTAGACATAACAAATGTCTGTGAATTTTGGGCTATTAATCTATTTTAGAAACTATACAAATTATATCCACGATAAATCTTAAAACATATCCAGATTAACATCAGTAAATATTTATAAGTTTATTAACATAAATTCACTTATCTTAAAAGAAATAATATTAACAAATTTTAGCTATGATAAATCTTGAAATACGCTTACTTTTGTATCCCTAATTATATTTTTTATTATAATAATTCTAATGAATAAAGAAAATCAATAACAGAATTGAAGGATAAATTGTTGATTAAATTCAATATATATATATATATATATATATATATATATATATAATAGTAATTTATGGTTTTAAAAAACACGCTAATGTTTCAATAAGTTTTGTAGTTTCTTTTCTCTTAAAAAAATAAAAAAAAAATTAGTTTATTGGCCGATGCAATCAATAGTAAAATCCAAAATATATACAAATAATGCTTACCAGCTAAGAAATAGAGAAATGTTGCTTGACTATATATGTTGTAGAGTTTTAAAATTTTGCTGCCATTCTGAGCAAGCTCTTCTGGTGCCACTACCAGATGCTGATGCAGACTCGGAGGGGAGTTATTCAGTTAATTAGGATGAAAGCTCACCAGCTGGCAAATCTTTATTGCAGATAAATGGAAACAGTGGTAAGATGAAAATGTCATACTGTATATTTTTTTAAACATGAAGTATACAGCTTGGACGGTTCAATTATATGTTTCTTGTTATCTAAATATATCATCATAATATATGGTAACAGATAAATGAGAATTTAAAGTATTATTTTAATTGGGGTAGATGGTGGAGGAAATGAAGAGTCATAAAAACCTAGTAGAAGACTCACCTTATGGCCTCTTTAAGGAATCGTCCTTTCCATTGTGTTGGTTGGGTGTGCTTCAAGTTAGGTTTGCACTAAAGTGTGGGACATTATGTCTTATTTTTTTCACTCATGGTTTCTGCTCCATCTTTCCTTCACCCTAAAATGCTACTAATCTTAATCCAAACCTCAAGCTCCATATATAATCATGAAAACCTATGCTTTCAATGTTTAATAGATAATTTTATTTTTCTTAGATGGCACCAAATTATAAACACCTCTCAGCAAGGCTAAATGGATGAGGTCAAAGGATTCAAGAAGCTGGATATATATATAACAGGTTGTTGATGATGAAATTGGCGTTTGAGCTCATTTCCAACCCAAAAGCTTTGTGGGTCAATCTATGAAAGTAGATGTGCATAAGAATATCACATTATTCCTTTTCCTCATATATAAACTATACTTATCTGTGATTCCAAAACCTGAAAAGGAATCACTTTTATTTTGAATCAGGTCATGGAAAATAATCATTGGATTTGGGTGTTATTAGTTGGAAATAATACAAGTTCTGACTAGATGTATGGTTGCTCGGATTCAGTATGTTGATCTTTATCAACTATTGATATATTTTAAAGAATGATAATGTTAAATATATTTCTAAATGAAAGAATATATAAGCTATTCAAAATGTTTATTTTGAAAAAGTGGGAAAGGTCGCAACATCGCTTTAGTTATTTTTATTTACCAAAAAAGTATTCAATTTCAAAATAATTTATTGTGGACATTAAATTTTCAAGGGAAATCTTAAGTTTAATATTTTCTATTTATTTATTTACGTATTTGGCTATAATTATTATTATTATTATTATTATTATTATTATTATTATTATTATTATTAACTATTAATTAATAAATGAAATTCGTTTTAATAACTTTTTTTGGTGTACACATCTTACCATCCATTTTATCTTTATTAATTTAAATTACTTTATTAATTATTTTACTTTTTAAATTTTTAACTGCTTGTATAATTATAATTATTTTTAAAAATATATATTTATAAATTTACTAATATATATATATATATATATATATATATTAATAATAATTAGAATAAGTCATTTTTATTTATTATTGTTAAGAAGTAGACGTTAAGTCTAACTCAACTTCAAAAAACTAACTTTGAAGGTAAGGTTTGCACTCACTTATATACTATAAATTGATCTTATCTCTAGTCGATGCGGGGCTTCCAACCCACCCCTCACGCCGAGGTATATACATATCGAGCAGGAGATTAGACATTAATGGGTGGTCCAATAATAACTCGATAGCGGGTGGAACAATATGGTCAACAAACAAAAAGTATCACTACGATAGGCTTTAACCTGGCTCTAATATCATGTTAATAAGGGGACTTTAAGCCTAACTCAACCCCACAAAACTGGCTTGGAAAGATTGGTTCTCTGTTTCTTCATAGCGGCAGCCCGCTAAGTCTTATAGTCAAAATCTTTGGACGGTATAATATCCTCGAACAAGGCCTTGAGGTCCTTTACAAGGGGAACGCTAAGCACGTCCCAACAGTTGATAGGGTAAGGAAGTTGGGCAATAAGTTGGATACCCCACTTTTCCTCAAGGTTAAAAAGATTATCAGGTACTAATTTAAATTTCTTTGGATAAGACCGGTACAGAGGAACCTTGGTGCGCGGGTACCAGGCAGTAAAAAGTGTTTGAGCTCGGAATCAACATATGAGGCCTTAAGCTTAAAGAATTTGTTTTTGAAGTTTTTAAAGGATTGATTGTACATTGTGAATAAGGAACCATAGTGGGTGACACCATTAGCGATACCCAACCCATCTAGGCCCCATGTTTCATTTGATAAAATTACATGAACATTCTAGAAGTAGCGATTAGACCAAGTTGATTATAGATAATATGAAAACACTTTACAAATCCCCAATTATTGGTATGAAGTTGGCTAGGGGCTACTGAGAGAATGATTAACAAGTCACTCTCAAAGGTAGACAACGAACAAGAAATATCCAAATCTCTAAAATACTGGTATACAAAAACAAAATTGTTCTCCTTCTCACTAGGGCTGAAGAACACCTTATCGGTAGAAGAAGAAGGAACGACGGTGAACCCATCATCAAGTATAGCTAAAAGTAGCCATAACCTAATCTACCCTCTCCTCGGTAAGGAGCTTGGAAGAATAGAAATAAACCTCGTCCGTGATCTAGGATTACCTAGGCAATCGGTCATTCGAAGTCAATCATTCACCCTGTTCCACAAGAGGAGGTTCAACCCATGTATGTTTTCTTTTCTTCCTCTTCTTGTCTAGTGGAGCACCGGACGTAACCCTCGAGGAGGCCATTGGAGTGGAGCCGATGGGATCCGGGAAGGAAACTCTCTCGCTAGAAAAAGAGGAGGAAGAACCCTCACTCATGGGAATAACTTCCCTAACTACCAAGGAGCAATGACGACCATAGGCTATATTAAGGGAAGAAGAAGGAAACATATACTTATGATAGGAGAAAGATTTGATGAGCAGACAAGAGATTCAAATGGTCGAAGAATTACGTGAAGAAATGTTACAAAAGGATGGCCAAAAGGATGCTCCAAGTGAATGAACGAAGGCAACAAAATTAAAAAAAGCAACCTCTAAGGCTACGCCAGTAAATTTGGGGTTTTTTCTTCAGTGTTCAACGATTGTGATGGAGTAACTTTTCGTTTTGCATCACTTGCTGAGCTCTACTTCTTTAGGAACAACCTGTCGAGTTTCGGGACCGACCTTCAAGACTCTTAGATCGGGATTCTGAGTTGTCTTAAAGACAAACTGGGTTGGCCATGGTCTACAACATCTTGGTCATGTTTAACAAGTCGGTCACGATTTACAACATCTCAGCCATAATCTACTTGGTCATAATCTTAAACAGGTCGGTCATGCTTTTAAAAAATTTAAACATAATCCTAAACAAGTGGATCACAATCTTTAACAGGTCAATCATAGTCTTCAAGAACTCGATCAACCTTAGCCTAGATTGACTGTAATGTTTAACATAGCCTTTTTTATTTTTATGAATAACTTTTTATAATTCAAGTTTTTATATATCTTTCTTATCTGGTTATAAAACAATACTAAACTCTTTAAATTTATTATCTTAGTTTATTAGATATTGATCCATTACACTTTAAAACCTAGTAGTGAATATAATAATATTTTTAATTATGTAGCACATTTTAATTTGAAAAGGAAAATATAAAATAAAGCGATAGTTTTCACTTATTAAAAAATATAATATAAAATAATTATACAACAAGTTTGGGTCTATTTTGTTGGTAACTCACAACTTTAAGATAGGAGTGAGAGAAAAAAAATGAAAAATTGGGAAGTAACTTTCCCACATTTATTTTTAAAGTTGGGGTTAAGAGTAAAAAGAGGTCTCATAACACTTCCAAAGCATATTAAATTTTTAAATAGAATAAAATCCAATTTCAAGATACACAAAGAGATTTAAAAGTATTACTTAATTTAAACTTATAAAAAAAAATCTTATGTCACTAGAATTATGTAAAACAAAAAAAAAAAAAAAAAAAGCACACGTCACTTTCACCCTCATCCTAAACAACATTTTAAAACATAAAAGAGAAGCGTGGAAAGGAGATTTGTGTAATTGAGTTACAAAAGAATTTTAAAATTTGAATATTTGGGAAATAAGTGCTATAAGCAGCCGGTTGGAGTTTGCTTTCTAACGGATAACTTTATCGTTAGGTTGGATACCGTTACATTCCAACAATCACCTAAATTATATTGAGAGACGAAAATACCCTCACCATTGTCATTTACTATGTTTATTAACGGTAGTCTGGACTGAAAATTTTCCAAAGAAGGAAGAGAAAAGCTGAAAAGGTAAAGCTTGTGTTGGGAGCATGTGAGGAGGGGATTTTGATATTTGAGAGCACGGAGTCGATAATTATGAATCACAAAGTTGATGAGAGATGGGCATTTGCCACACGTGAAACCTTTTCATGTTTTTTTGCTTCTGTCCCACGAATGGTTTATGATTCAGTGAAATATAATAAAAGAGAAAGGAACCTAAATCTCACAATTCTGAAAAAAAAAAACTCACTTGATTGAATGGCTCTCCCTCCTTTGTTCGAAGAATAAAATTTTATAAAGTCACAGATTAGTTGGCAGGCCTTGACTTTTGGCACATGAACATCACGAGATATCTGATCCCATGGAATGTGTATTGCTTCTTTGTAGAACCCACTAGTTGCCAATTTGCCCACAACCCTAAGACCACCCACATTTCTGTTTCCTGCCAAAGAGGAATACCATCACCCACCCACATACACTCTTATTTTCTCAAAACAGTACCTACTATTTTCGAATAAAGTTGATTAATTTTCACTTCCATCTCTTTTATAGCAAAAATTCATGTTTATGACATGATCTTTTGGTAAATCAAATCCATAAATGTTACATTATTTCCCTTTTACATCAATGCTTTTCCGTAGCAGTTCGCTTATGCGGTTAATCTTTGACTAAATTTAGTACGAAATAATAAAAAAAAAGGTAAGATCGATGGAGTTCATCATCATCATCACAAAGTGGGTGGGTGATTTGCTAAAGAAGGGAAACAAAAGAAAAAAAGAGTAGCATTTGTGATAAGGGCAAAGAAGTAATATTACTGTGCTCCCTGGTAACAACCGACATGTGGCGGTACATGCGGCGCACATGCTTACAGTCCCTAGTTACAAAATACAAATGTACAAGGGTTGTTTGAGATTCAAAAAAAGAGAGTGTGAATGGTAATTAACAAGAAAATTTGAAAAAAAAAAAAGTTGAAATAAATGAAAGAAAGATAACGGAAGGGTTATATAAGAAAGTGTGTATGCTTGGTTGGCGTTTGCTTTGTTTTGAAACAGAAGAGGAGTAGCTTCTACTTTGTTTGTACTACTCTATACACCAATCTCTTTTTCTACCCATTAAGATTACCTGCCCTTATATATATAAATAAATTTACTTTCTGGTGTGTTCCTCTCTAGCATTGAGCAAACAAAAAGAATCTTGGAGATCGGGAGGTCATCGTCGTCATTTGTTGGCTGAAGATTAACATAACGACCTCGGGCACCCAGGAACAGGCACGGTCCCCCTTCCATTTTTTTGTTGTCATTTCTTGTGTTTTGTTTTATTGGGAGATTTTGTAGACTGGAAATGGAGGGATGGAGGAATGAGTGATAGCTAATAAGGTTTGATTAATTGGTCGAGCAGGGCATTAGTCAGCAATATGGAGAGAAGCACTCCGGTGAGGAAGCCACACACTTCAACCGCAGATCTGCTTACTTGGTCGGAAACTCCTATTTCTGATTCCCCACCTCCTCCTTCCTCCGCCTCTCGTTCTCACCAGGTATATTTTCTACCCTTCTTCTTTCTCTCCTGTTAAAACTTCTTTATTTATAATTTTCTTCTATTGGGGAATTTCAGCCATCCGATGGGATCAGGAAGGTCGTATTTGGGGGTCAGGTCACCGATGAAGAAGTCGAGAGCTTAAACAAACGGTGAGATCTAGTCCATTCTCTCTCAATTCTTTTTATTATTAAAACTTTTAACCCATTTGGTCTTGTTTTGAAATTTCAAAAGGGGCTAGTTCTTTTTTCTCCAAGATATGCACAATTTGTGTGTGGCTCTGTATATTTTTACCGTTTTTTTCTGTCATTGATGTATGATCAATAATTTGTTTCTATTTTTGGTCCCAATCTTATTTTATTATTGACCCCTTTAATTGAAGCGGGTGTTTGAAAAAGGGGCGAATGAGATTGACTGATTTTGTTGGATTTGGATGATCGGATCTATCTTTGAACCTTGCTTTCTTGCTCCTTCTGATTTTCACCACGTCTTATTCTTTGTTTTAGAAAGTGAACTGATAAATTGAGCTATTTCCTACATTCGTGTGGGGAAGTCACATTTACAACATCAGACTGCTTTTAAATAGTGACGAGAAATTAAATTCAAGATATGTTCATTCTCGCTCTTGTCCCTGCAAAACCCAAAATTCTAGCACATTCATATTCTGTGTTCTAATTCCTCACCGTCACTTTGTGAGCTACCATTATTACTCTTTTGTGGAAACGGGTCATATCACTGAAAGTTCCAACTATATATTGTCTCAGAGTGAAGAAAACACTATTTATTCGTCTATTTTTTATCCCCCTTTCCCTTTGTTCCAGTCTTTGGAGGTTGCCTGAAAATAGATAAGTATAATACAGAGCATTGATTTCCTTTCCTTATATTTTTGTGTTTTTCATTTTCTTGTACCTACTTTATTATGATTCTAGACTTAATTAAAATGAATATGAATTTAAATTTTTAATCATATTCCTTCCTGTCCTTATTAAAAGGACGGGAGGCAGTATTATGAATCCTAGATCACTTTGCTGTGTCTCGCCTGAAATTATCTAGTTGTGAAATTTCCAGAAAGCCTTGTTCGGAGTATAAGATGAAGGAGATAACTGGTAGTGGAATATTTGTAGCCAATGGAGAAGACGATCCCTCAGAAGCGGGCAGTACGAACCCAAATAAGACTGGAGTACGTATGTATCAGGTACTTATATTTGTGTGTCTAAACATGCGGGAACACAGATGCTTTTACATATTGTCAGTCATTAAATTTTGCTAACTTGGAGCTTTATTGTTCACTGTTGAATTAAAGCAAGTGACTGCTGGAATCAGCCATATCTCCTTTGGTGACGAGGAGAGTATTTCTCCTAAAAAACCAACTTCCTTGCCTGAGGTGGCCAAGCAGCGTGAGCTAAGTGGAACTTTGGAAAGTGAAGACTCTATATTGAAAAAGCAACTTTCTGATGCGAAGTGCAAGGAGCTCAGCGGTCATGACATATTTGCTCCACCTCCAGAAATCAAACCCAGTCCAATAACTCCTCGCATACTTGAGTTAAAAGGGAGCATAGGCATTGGAGAACGTCATGTATGCACCACTCTAAGTTGCTAACCTTGAATTATTTGGGTGAATATTTTTCATATTTTTATCACTCTCCCGAGAAGTTTAAAATTTGGATACTTCAATAACATAAGGGCAAAGAGTGCATATGTTAATCAACTCTGTTCGGCTTGAGTGGCAAGCACTCTTCCCCCTTAGCAAGAGATTGAGTGAAGAAAAAATGGTTTGGTGGGGGGAACTCACCACCATTTGCCTTCATTATAGGAGATTAAGTCTTATGCTTGGTGGGGGGATACTCGCCTTGAGAAGGGCAAAAACAAAATATATTTATATTGAACATTTTTTAGACAAACATGTCACTAAGCAATGATCTTACAAGGAAGTAGAGTTGATGTTCTTCATGCATAGTGCATAAAATGATGTTTTTGTTTAGCATTTATCATTGGGCATTTTAAAATAAGTGGCTTGTGTTATGTTGGTATATACAGGCAGATGGAGATCAAAGCGAAACCAACGCTGCTGGGGAACCAATGAAAACAGCAAAGAAGATCTATGACAAGAAATATGCAGAACTTTCTGGGAATGACATATTCAAAGGTGATGTGCCACCCTCATCTGCTGAGAAATCATTGAGTGGGGCTAAACTACGAGAGATGAGTGGCAGCAACATCTTTGCTGATGGAAAGGTAGAAGCAAGAGACTACCTAGGTGGCGTACGGAAGCCACCCGGTGGTGAGAGCAGCATTGCCTTGGTATAATTTATTAGGTCTAACTTATCTTCATACTGTCTTGTTTTGTTTTAATTAATTTTTAGTGGGGATGTGTTATTATATTATTTGACCTTGTATTCTGGGTTTTGGGAATTGGTGTTTTAGGTTTATTGATGATGTCTTGACCAAAAGAACCATATGCTAATTGGTTGTATGTCCATAATCCTGTGCTTCCCTGTGTTTGCTTTTAATGAAGTGATTTGAACTGTTTAATTGATTCTGTGATTCAGAAGTGTGAATGCCTAGGTTTGAATGAGTACACCTATGCCAACGGTACAATATGCAATAATATCTCGTAATATTTTTTCCATAAACATTGTTTTATCACTAAATCTTTTAATTCGGAAATTAAATAAATTTGTTGTAACCGTTAATTAATGTCAGGTTAACGTTATTTAAAATTATTAGTCAGATAACAAAATTTTCTTGTTTAAAAAATATCAAATTTCTTTTGTTGTTTTATTGTTAGATAGGATTTAGGGGAAATTATGCGATTTAGAGTAAAATTACCCGGAATATCCTCGGCCAAGATGATTTGGAAATGTAATCTTCCGTGATATTTTCTGTTCACTTTGGTAAATTTTTATTCGCAATTAACATTGTTGATATTGTGGATGTAATTCCTCTTCTTGAAAAAAAAAAGTTTTATTAGACAAGATTAAAAATAAATTAAAAAAGAAAATTAATGAAAAATAAGTTAAGTTTTCATTTATTTTGTAACGAACTAAAAGAATACAGTTTTCAGAATTCTCCTAAAAGTTACAAGATTTCGACTTTCCACATTAACATGTTTTTGGGTTGAAATATTATTATTATTATTATACAAAAAGAGAAATCAATAAATAATTTTTTAAAAAAAGTTTAAACATTTTCTGCAACATATATAACTTTTCTTTGTAAAATTGGTGTGCAAAAGCATCAGCACCAAACCCATGAATCAAAAATCACAGGCGCTTTCTTCCTCCAACAACAAAGTTTCTTTCTGCAGCCCCAAATTTTCTAAATCCCCTAAATACCCTTTGATCTTTGGTTGGGTTAAAAACCTAAAACCTAATTTTCTCTCTTATATCTACTTCCTTATAACACTCACCTCATCGCCAAAGCTTCGCACAACACACATTCTCTCATTTATATATTTATCTTATAAATTAATTAAATAAAATTCCAAAAAATAGATATAAATAAAACATAATAGAATAAAAATAATAATAAAAAATTAATTAATTAAATTATTAAATAAAAATCCAAAAAGTAAATATCATTAAAACATGATAAAATAAAAAAATTATTTTATTTTTAATCAAAATTAAAAATAAATTCGACTTAAGAAAATTTATTTTAAAAAAATTGCTTTTACCTCAAGTTTTATGATTTGATGACTTCACTTAAAAAAAACTAAGTCAGTAAATATCACTTATATAATAGAACTTTAGTTTTTTTTTTTAAATCAAATTTTAGTTTTTTTAAGTAAAATTATTATATGATGAGTTCATCTTATAATATTTTAAAAATTCAACCTCATTATGTCTATAGTAATATAATAGTAATGATACTCATATTGATTTCATGTAGATCAATTATATATATACATACATACATCTATATATATATATATATATATATATATATATATAAATCTTTTTATAACATTATATATTCTTTGAATTTATAAATATTTTTTTTTTCTAAATTTATATTAAATTTTGATTAATCTTTGAGTATATAAATAATTTTTTTTACATAATATGACTACTGATATGAGTGGTGAAGATAACATGAAGTTGATAAGTTAGATAGTTAGAGCACAGGTCCAATTCCAAATAAGAATGGATTCAAAAGAAGGGACACTATTGCCTCATCTGAAGCTCACACAATTCGAAAATCAGGACGAAGTATATTTATAGGTACATCTGTGTTACATGTTTTGAGATTATATTTGTTTGAAGTAGTGAAGTATTGGATACTTATCTCTTTTAATTTTAGTGTTTAATTTTTATATGATGGTGACAGATGAGGATTAAAGCACCCTAATGTTCTTTTATACAAAAATATATAATGATTTTTTCCAATAAAAAATTGTTTTTAAAAAATGGGTATTTATTATTGTAAAATAAATTTAAACTTACCGAAATATTATATACTAATTGAATGGTAATCATGTCTTTCTTTACCCGTGTTTAATGTTATATTTCATTGGTTTTTTTATTTCATTTTTTAAAATAGATCAATGGTCAATTTTATAAAGTATTTTACAATTTATGTATATGTTAATATACTTTTTTTTTACTTATCTCTATTAATTATTTTGAGCATATATATTTTTATCAATGTGAAAAAAAAAAGTTATAAATCATTAAATATATGATATCATTTTTTTAAATAGTCAACAAAATATAATGAATTAGTTTTATTGATTTATACATTCCATTAATAGTATCTTATATCAAGAGTTAATGGAATAGTTGATATTTAACTAATTTAATTCATTTTGGGGCAAAACAGAGTTTAGATAAAATTAGGTAACACAACATTTCCTAAATAATTGCAATTAACATCTAACATTTAATATTTAAATTTTGAATTTGGATTTCTGCATTTATAGCTTTTTTTTTATTTATTTCTGTTTTATGATTTAAACTACAGACATTACCAAAATCTTTAGCAAATATTCTTTTGACATGGTTTTCTTTTTCAAGAATTTCTAAGGATTATATAGCTAAAAATATCATTCTTATAAACATGTTTGATTGTCATTAAGTTATTTAATTACTTTTTACCATATTCAATTAAATAACATAATTATATTAAATAAGATAACTTTTTATAATCTTATAAATTTTACCATCTTTAATTGTTACAGAGTTTTTTAACCATGGTTTAGTCTTCTTCTTCTTTTTTATAATTTGATTGGACTAATAATTAATCTATTATAGACATATACTTCTTGTTAAGGTATTTAAATAGATTAATATTGTCCAGTCCTTGGATAAATTGCTTGAATTTTCATTTTCAGTATCATCTAGTTTTTGTTTTTTTTAACTTCTTCCAATTTTACATATGCACATCGTTCATTTACATTTAAATTATTTGTTCGATAGAATGCATTAGTTGTACTATCAATACATTCATCAAAAGTAACATATACATATTCTTCCACAATTGATTATGTTTATTATAGACTCTGTAAGTTTTGTTGGTCAGAAGTAGCCAAAAAATATATCTTCGTCAACCTTAAAATTAAATTTTTCAATATTACTCTTACCATTACTTAACACAAAGCATTTATAGCCAAAAATTCTTAGATGAGATAGGTTAGGTTTTCTTCCTTTAAACAACTTATATGGTGTGAGTTTCAAAACATGTCTTATGAGAGTTCTATTTAGTATATAACATGTGCTTACTACATCAACCAAAAGTATTTTTGTAATAAATTCTCATTCAACATGGTTCTTACTAACTTTCCAAAGATCTATTTTTGCTTTCTACAGCACCATTTTCCTATGGTGTTCTAGGAGCTGAGAAGTTATGTGACATACCATGGTTTTCACAAAATATTTCAAAGTTTTCATTTTGAAACTCACCCCTATGATCACTCCTAATTGACTTGATTTTCAGTTCTTTTTCATTTTGAATAACATATGCATATTTCTTAAAAACCTTTAGGATGTCACGTTTTGACGAGAGAAAGAAGGTCCAAGTAAATCCAGAGAAATCATCAACAAGTACTAATGCATAGTAGTTTCTTCTTATACTTCTTGTTCTAGATGGGCTAGATAGGTCCACGTGTATTAATTCTAGTGGCTTTACAGTGGATATATATTGCTTTGAGTTAAATGATGTTTTACTTGTTTTCCTTTTTGACATGCATCACAAAGTTTATATTGCTCAAACTTGATTTCAAGTAGTCTTTGGACAAGATTCTTTGAGACTAGTTTGTTTAAATGATACATATGAATGTGAGCTAGTCTTTTATGTCATAGCCATGATTTATCATTTTTAGAAAAAAAAAACATAAAATATAATAAAAAAAGAAGTGTTTTCAAAGTCAACCATGTAAATGTTTTGGTATCTTTTACTAATGAAAACTAATTCATCATATGCACAACAGATCAAAAAATGGTTTGCTTCAAAGATAACTTTTAAGCCTTTGTCACATAGTTGGCTAATGCTTAACAGATTGTGTTTGAGGCCTTCCACTAGTAGCACATTTTCAATTTCAAAAGATGAAGAGGTTCTTACCTTTCTAGTACCTAGGATTTTACCTTTGTTATTGTCACTATATGTGACATGTCCACTGGTTTTGTAGGATATATGGATGAACTTGCTTGTGTCTCCAATCATACGCCTTGAGCAGCCACTATCTAGGTATCACATAGACTTCTTTCCTCTTTGATTATGCTGCAGTACAAATTAGAGAGTGTGTACCTAGTCAAATTTAAGTCCTTTCATGTTAAGGGGTTTCAATGGTTCCTTAGGAACCCATTTAAACTTTCCTTTAGGGACACCAAAATTCTTGTAATAGCATGAATTTGATGCATGACCTAATTGATTGAAGTAAAAACATATAATTGAGGAGAATTTGTTTATGTCAATAAACCTTGTGGTTTTTAATCAATTATTATTACCAACATACCCTATTATTTTTCTATTCAACACACTCCTTTGTGAATCAAGAAAAGCATCAAAATTTGAACTTCCTATAATGAATTTAGATAGAATTTTCATAAGGTATTTAATTCTTTCCATTTGTTTTGAACAATTTTTACAATATTAAGCATGTTCCTTATTTTCATGCATGGTGACATTTTGTAAAGATTCTAGTTTTGATTTCAAACTCTCATTTTTAGTACTTAGAACCTTTATTATGTTTTCCAGCGACTTGTTTTCATTTTTATACTTATTATTTGAGTACTAGAGTTTCCTAGCTTCCTCTTACAATTCTTGAAATACATCAAGTAGTTGATAATATTTATTTTCAATGCTTTCAAATTCAAAACTACTCATATTGCTTTCAATTCATTAAGGGTTAGTGCAGAGGATATAATAATTTTGGCTCTAACATCATATTGTGCTCTCTTGTTTTCATAAAGAGTCTATTGTGAAAATTATTTAGGTATAGTCTTACCATATTGAGTCTTCGTGGGTTGAAAGGAACCATTAACAACAACATGCTATACATCATCGTCCACTGATTGTAAAAAGATTTTCATTCTTATTTGCCACAATGGGTAATTCTCTCCCATAAACAAAGGTGGTTTGTTTATGCATGCCCCTTCTACAAATGTTTGAGATATATTGGCCATGAAAGAATCTTTTTAACCGATTAATATTCGATTAACCTGGTGCCAAATGATAAAATTGTAGAAATAATATATCTCAACCAAAAGGGGTGAATTGATTTAAAACTAGTTTTAAACTTCTTGAAAAATTTCTTGTGTATAAAATTGTTTTCAATGAACTTTTCAACCTTTTAAAAACTTAAAAGATTTCGAAACAAAGGCAATGAAAGAAATCACACAAGAATTTATATTGTTTCAACTCTTTAAGAGTATACATCTAGTCTTCTTCCAAGAACCTAAGTTGGAATGAAATCCACCATGAGAAGGTATCATAATTATAGAGATACAAAATTCCCCTTTGTAATCTAAATATTTAACCAAAACAAGAATTAACTCCTAGACTACACACTTATATTAGGAACCTTGTCTACATAGCAAAAGGTAGCAACAATTTTAAAAATTTAGAGGAAAAATAAAACATGTTACAAGTAAAACAAAATTCAGGTCCTCTCATATCTTTCCTTTGTTCTTTAAGGCTTGTAACTTTGATTTGATGTTTTTGCTTAAGATGTTCTTGTTTCTCAAACGAATGTTCTTAAAATATTTTTTTTTTCTTACAAAAAGAATTAACCATATATTCAGGAAAGACACCATACTTCAGTTTTAATTGATTATGTTATTTTTTTAATCAATTAAACAAACTTATTTTTAATCCTTTTAATAATCAATTAATAACATCATACATTCAACATAAATTTTAACATTACATTCATTTTAATAAATTCAACAACTTGTCATGTCAAAAATATTTAAACACATTTAAACATCATAAAAAAACATAATAACAACAGTTTAATCCAATTAAGCATTTGGATCATTTGGTGTTTTATTTATTATTAAACTTTTGGTTTTTTTATATGTAACATGACGTGTATTGATAATATAAGGTAATACACATTTTTATTCAACATATTTTTAAGTAGTGAGGTGTAGGTTTATATATATATATATATATATATATATATATATATATATATATATATATATATATATATATATGGTTATTTATTTTTGTAAAATAACTTTAAACACAAGAAAGCTTTAGATACTACATTAGATATAATAACATTTTTTTTTCTTTAACTCTATTTAATGATATATTTCTTTGGCTTATTATTCATATTCTAGAAGAGATCAGTGGTGAATTTTATAAATTATTTTACATTTTATGCATAATATTAATTTCTTTACTGATCTATATTGAATATTTTGAGTAATTATATATTTTTATGAAAAATTATATATGATTAAGAATAAATACGGTGACCTTTTCTTAAATAGTCAACTGAACTGAATTAATTAGTTTTATTGGTTTATATATTTTGTTAATAAATCTTATATTGAGAAAATACTTTATATTTAACTGGTCATATTGGGTAAAACAGTAATTTAGATAAAATTAAGTATGATCACTTTATGCCTATTTACCAAATCACTTTCCAGATATCTGGATTCAATGTCTTACATTTATTATTTAAAATTTGAAATTGGAATTCTGGCATTTATAACTCTTTTATTCCTGTTTTATTGCTTTAACTTCTCTTATCAAATTTAACAAAATCCTTAACAAATAGTTGTCTTAACATAAAATATTTGTTTTCACGAATTTCAAAGGATACTATACATAGCTAAAAATATCATTCTTTCATCATTAAGTTATTTATTTTCTTTTTACCATTTTTATTAAATAGAATAGTTGTATTAAACAATATAACTTTTATATAATTTCTTTGACCTGGATGTTACTGTAACAGGTCTTTTTAGCCATGGTTAGACTATTCAATGTATATTTCATATTAAGGTATTTAATAGGTTAATATTGGGTTTTAAAAAGTTAAAATAATGTTAAATAAATAAATTTTTATTTTTAATATATAAGAATGATAAAATATTAAAATAAGTTCACAACTCTTTCTAAAATAAATAAGAGATACATGTTAAAGAGTTATACAATCAAAGAAAAACCAAAATTTTCCGATGTGGCACATTAACAAAATAAAGACTCTTATACATGCTAAAAATATAGATATTAGATTGCAATATATTATCGATTCTTTGCAAATTAATGACCAATTTGAGATTATGAACAATAAACATTGTACTTATTTTCCATCACAAACAACATTTAAATAAACAATCAATCAAATTAAAATAACTTAAAATTTCGAAGACATTAAAAAACAAATAAACAAAAATTAAATTGAATATACTTAAGCCTTCCCATAGAACTATTCTAAAAACAATAGCAACTAAAGCATATTAAGTACTAAAAAAATTTCAAATATTCTTGGTAACTCTTCATCTTGTATGTCCTCTATCAAAATAAAAAAAAAAATAAAATCAATTCGTTATACATGGAAAACTACTTAAAATATATAACTCTGTTTATAAAATACTAATAAAAATAAAAGTTTTTAACTTTATTTTAAATTTACAGTCTTGCTAGAAATAAAGATAAGGAACTTATATTTTCTACTAGATTTTTTAGTATTATCTCTCTACTATGTTTTTAAAATACACTAATTTTAATATATTAAAAAAATTAATATATTTTGAAATATCAAATGAATATATTTAAATGCACATAAAAAATCATAAAAAAAAACTTAAGATAAAATCCAAATTCAAATATAATTTTCTTATGCAAAATCATCATAAAGTAATTACGGTAAATTTACAAGCTTTTCTATATTTCTTTTAATATCTTCTTCCAATTTAAGTATCACATCAATCTTGTAAAAACAACTTTATATAATTATATTTTGGCGTGTCAAGTGGAAGAATGACCTATTATTTTGATTATTTTGAAAATTACCGTGATATTGTTTAAATCAAACTTATTATAGTAAACATGTTACTAGTATTATTTTGTTTGTTTTCCCACTGATATTGTAAGTTTTAGTGCTTATTATAATTTAAATAATCTAAATTGTTACTATTATGAATATGAATATAGATTTGTTATTTGGAACGTGAATTTATTCTATCGCATATTTGTTTATTATTATTATTTTATTTTTCCAATTTTTAACGAACACAATAATACATTATATATTATATATTTAAAAATTAGTTAATAAGATTCGTGTAATATTTACAGATAACCAAATAAAACCTGTTTTAGCTTCCAATAACAGAATTGAAGTTAAATTTACCTTTTATATTAAATAATAGAAAGATAATTTAAATTCTTGATAAATCTTAATAGAATAAATGAGATTAGAAAAGTAAAATTTATTTGATTAGATTCTGTTAATAAAAAGGAAGATATAAATATATTGATGGAGAAAATAGGATGAGTTTTAATTGATATGAAGATATAATATAAATAAGATTAGGGTAAAAGAAAGCTTAATAGAGCTGAGTGTTTTGCTAACCTGTATCAGTCATTAGCACTGGTGTAGCAATCAAAATCTGAATGGAATCAAATCAACCTGATTCATAGGCACTCTCGTTGCTGCAGTCTCCTATACTTTCTAATTTCGTTTCACTCTTTTATTACTTCAAAACAACAAAAAAAAACCTGAATCATGGACGCACACATCATGTCAGAGGACAGGAGAGCAACAGAGGAAGGAGGAGAAACGAGGTTGGTTGGAAATCCCAATGTATCCCATCCCACAGCGGCATCCACACCACTGTCCTGTCTCCGCGTCCTTCACCCTGACCACGTGGCTGTTGGGTCCCCCGTTACCAGGGCTCCTCCATATTCAGCACCACCTCCTTCTCCAAAATTCTGGGTGGACCATGACCCTTCCACTCTCACTCACACCCACACCCACACCAACTGGGCCCATGATTCCTCACTGATTTCCGATTTCTCCAAAATGAATCTCCTCGATCAAATCCAAACCGATGTGGACCCCTGTCCTTATTTTAATCATCCAGGAACCCTTCCAAACCCGTATGATTCTGGTTTCAACGAAACAGAAAACCTTCCATACCATCACCATGTCAACAATGCCCGCTTGTTCAATGAACAAGGAATTCTCCCCTATCATGTTAACAATGCTGGCTTGTTCACTGAAACCGGAACCCTCCTCCCCTATCACCACCATGTTAATAACGCTGGACTTTTCGATAAAGGTCACACTTTTGACACCCCAGATGATCACGGTAACCTTCTGTATCATCATCCCGTGGACCAGAGGAGGAATCAGTTACAGGCCACAAGCAGTGGCAACTATTCCATTTTTCGTGATCGTTATATGGCTCCACATTCTTCCGGAGGGTTCAATAGCTTCGTCAGGTTATCTCCTATTGCGGCTATGAATTGCAATGCTAATAATCCTTCACATCATTATGTTTCAGCGAAAGAGAAGACTGAACCTCCTCACTTTCTGCCTCCGAGGAGAGTGGGGGGAGACCCTTCGGCTTTTACGTGTGACAATAGCATTATCTTGCAAGGGAGAGATTCAAGACACTGCTTTGAGAATGGGTATGGTTCTTCTTATAGAAGGGGTCCTCCCCGTGACGAGTTTTGTGTGAGTGGCAGTGTTTCCAAGAACTTTTCTCCTGGTGGTCCTTCTGGTCAAAACGTTGGGGAATTCTCACTGCCCATGCCACTGGATTATTATTCTGTGCCGGACTCTCAGCGTTACATTTACAACCTGGCAAAGGATCAGCACGGTTGTCGTTTCCTGCAGCGGAAGGTTGATGAGGGAAGCTTCGAAGATATGTGTGTTGTATTTGAGGGAATCATCGGGAGTGTTGTTGAACTTATGGTGGACTCTTTCGGGAATTATCTGGTGCAGAAGTTGCTCGATGTTTGCACCGATCATCAACGACTGCAGATTGTGCTCATGTTGACTAATCGACCAGGCCAGCTCGTTAGAATCTCTTTGAATACTCACGGGTATATTTCTTCATATTCTATAAAAAGTTTCTTCTTCTACACACGAGTAGAACAAATAAAATAAAATAAAATGAAGCATGCGTTTTGTTTTGTTGCGTGGTTTGGCCACTGAGCTAACAGTGTCACTGTAAACAGCACGCGGGTGGTGCAGAAGTTGATTGAGACCCTCGATTCCGATGATCAAATTTCATTGGTCAAGTCTGCCATTCAACCGGGTTTTCTTGATCTTATTAAGGATCTGAATGGAAACCACGTCATTCAACGTTGCTTGCAATGCTTCAGCTCTCAAGATAACCAGGTATAACTCTCTCCTACTTTTTACTCTTCTAGTGTCTTGAGTTGTTACATCATTCTTGTGCATGTTCTTTGTAAAAATTGAATACGTTTTGAATTTATTAAACATTGTGATGAAATTATATTACAATGCAGTATAGAAAAGTATACTTGGAATAGTCGTATCATCATAATATTATCCTTGGGATTGTCTAAAATGGAAATGGGAATTAATTTTATATGAAGATGTCAAATACTCAGAAGATGGATTCTTAACAATAAGAACACAGTACTCTTAATGTTCACGACAGTTTTCTTTCCATTGATAACAGAAAACAGTACTAGTATGTATATGTTACTCAATGTTTGATATTTAAACATATCCTTTCTCTTGCAGTTTATCTTTGATGCTTCTGTGAAATATTGTGTTGAAGTAGCTACTCATCAGCATGGATGCTGTGTACTGCAACGCTGTATTTATTACTCTATGGGTAAAAATCGAGATAGGCTGATCTCAGAAATATGCAAGCATGGACTTCTCCTCGCCCAGGATCCATTTGGGTAATTGACATCAGTATATTATTCATTTATATTAGAAATTGCCTAGTTTCTGTTGTAAATATTGTGTTGGTTATCCCATTCAAAGAGTTTCCTAATCTATCCATTGTTTTGATACACTGAGTTACACTCATAAATTATTTTTTGCAGAAACTATGTTGTTCAATATATTATAGAAACTGATACTCCAACTGCCGTAGCCAAAATGCTTGGTCAGTTTAAAGGCAATTATGTACATTTGTCTACACAGAAATTCAGCAGTCATGTGGTTGAAAAATGTCTCAGAAATGTTGGAGATACGAGGTCCAGGATAGTTCGAGAATTGCTGGCTGCCCCTCATTTTGAACGACTTTTGCAAGATCCGTATGCCAATTATGTCATTCAATCTGCTCTCACCTTCACAAAGGTTTGAAAAAATTACTTGCACAGCATATAATAATAAATGATTGTGAGAACCCTTATCAATTACTAAGATTATGTGTGACAGGGCCTTCTGCATGCTTCTTTGGTTGATGCAATTCGTAATTACAAAATGTTGCGCTCCAGTCCTTTTTGCAAGAGGATTTTCTCGGGAAATTTGCTGAGGAAGTGATGCTTCACGGTCATATGTTGTTGTTTTGAATAGTCTTTTTACTCTTTATCTAAGTCTGTCTAAGTATGTCCGTACTCAAACTAAAGGCATTGTCGTGTATTATTTCCTTGTTGTTGTGTGATGTATGCCACATTTCCTGGAGTTTCAAGTCAGGTTCTACGCTGTGTTTAATAAATATTTTAAGGATCAATTATTGGTTTCGCATTTTCATATGTTTATGTTTTGTTATATTTCTAAATCAATTGTTTTTTTTTTTTAATTTTAAAGCTGCTCAATATTTTCTTTTTGATATTTTCTTTAAATGTTTATATGCAGTTAATTTATTATTCGATTTTACCTACATTGGTTTTACTATGGACGAATCATTAAATTTTTAATTTTATATTGTCATATTTTAAAATGAATATTCTTCATTATTACGATTTTATAAAATATTTTTAAAAGGTGACATTTTTAATATATTTTTATTCCTATATAATATTGAATTACACATAATTTCAATAGGAATATTAACATTAAAGATTTAATTATTATAGTATTTATTAATGACTACGTTACATATTAGTTTTCGTTAATTTAATCGTAAATAATTTGATACTGATTCTAATTTTACGCACGAAAAAATATAGATAAGAAAGCTGTGTGTGTCTCCCTCTTTATATATATTTTATTTATTTTAATTTACACTAATGTTTGTATTGACTATGATTAAGCATTTTTATTTATTATTTTATCAGTATAATATATTTAGAGTATGAATATAAATTTTTTTTATGATCATTTTAACATTTGTTTTTCATAATATAATTCTTTATTTATAGTAAATTATAAATTATTAATATGAGTTTTTCTTGTTGTAATTATTATATATAAGGTACTAATTTTTTATAAGATGCTTAATGCAAGAGCCTGAAAAAATAATAAGGTTATTGGTTCTTATGTTGAGGTAGCCAGCCCATAAGTTAAGGAACCATTACCTTAAAAAGGGATTTTCTAAAAATCAGATTGTCTCCATTTGCCAATTTTTCCTTCTCTCTCTAAAAACAGAAACCCTTCTCCTAGATAATAACTCTGCCTTCTCTTTAAAATATCTCAATGCTGAACCGTTTGAATTTTGAATTGAAGGTGCCTAAACGATCACGGTGACAAGGACTTCACTTTGAACCGAACAATTTCTTGTTCCGACCGGTAAGTCGCTTTCTCCCTTTTCTTCAACTGTCTTGAACCTAGGGCATGCAACTTTGCTAGTTTCATTTTCCTCATGTGTTTCTCCTTCCATTCTCTGCCTATTCGAGCTCTAAGAGCTGTGTTCTATCACCAATTTGGTGATTTGTAGGTTCTGTAATTTCAACGCTGAGTAGGTTCCTGTTAGGACGTTTTCAATTAGCTGCTCTTTGAGAGAACCAGGTAAGGGGAGCTAGGCCTTTTCTAAGAGTGAATTTATGATATGCCTGTTTGGTTTGTTTAAACCTGTTGTACTGTTACACTTCTTTCTCTGTTTTGAGCATGTTGAGTGGCTTTAACTGAAACTGTGAAAATTGTGAAACTTAAGGATTCCTATCATGCATTGTGCTTGGTGTTTATGAGTAACTGCCTTTGGTGTGTGGTGTTTGAGTGTTGAGTTTGTTGTGTGATGGTGTAATATGGCCAAGCAAATTTTAATGCAGAGGGAATGAGATTCTGTTAGATTGGTGGGTTTATTTCAAATAAATTGGATGTGGCAATTTTACGGGCCTTGTGAAGTGTAATTGTGAGAGGGTTTTCTTTGGGGTAGTGTAGACGAGGGGAGTAAACTTCGGTGTATGGGAAGGGGTTTTTCTGTTTTACTTATGTATGGAAAAGAAGAAAAATAAATGGAAGAAAGGTATGATGCCTAATATTTAAGTGAAGAAAGAAAGGAAAAGGGAGAAGATGTGGGTGCTGGAAGTGTATTGAAAGAAGGGGTTTAGATTGAGAAATAAAAAGGAAAGAAGAAACGAGTGATGGACGGAGAGTAGAAGACAGGAAATATTATAGGGTATTTTGGGTTGGGTGTTCTGTTTTTAAAAAGAAAATGATCAAAATGGAAATAGGAGAGGAGTGCCGTGCATGGTTTATGGTAGTCTGCATGTATATTTTATGAAGGAGGAGAAGGAATGGAATTAAATATATTATAAGTGAAATGTGGGATGTTGATGTTTTCCATCCTTTCACAGCAGCAACATAATCATTTTGGTGTGAATTGATGGGCATAATAATGAAGTTCATTATGTGGGTCCGAGAGGTAAAAGGAAACATAAAATAATTATGTTTATAATGTAATTAGGTTACGTAGTGTGGAACTGTGAGAGAAAGAGAGTTTTTATTGGGATTGTTTAAATATTAGAAATTTTTTCAATGAACTTAAGTTTTATTTAATATGATATTATAATATCAAATTTTAGAATTATTAAGTTTTCAAGTGATTAAACTTTGATTGACATAAAATTATATTATATATTACCATAATAAAAGTAGTTTACTGTTTTGTTAAGAGATGGCACAAATACTCTTCATAATTTAATTTGAAGAATTATTATTTATATTAAATAAATAATCAAAGTTCAATTTTTTGTGTTGTGGAAATATTTTATCGTAATAATTTTATATGTTTATGTGGTGATTTATTTGTGTAGTATTTTTATAAGACGTTGTATATGAAGTCGTAATATTTTATTTGTTGAAGTAAAAGCTTGCGTTTGATGAGTCAATGTATAGTACTAAGACTATGTAAGAAAAGTATTGAGGTTTTGTTATAAGTTTTGTGATTGGTGAGTAATGTATATTGTTGAGATTGTGTATATGTTGATTGTGGCAAATAAAAAGTATATGATTACAAAGTGATGAAAGTACGATCCAAGTGGTAAACTAAGTTCCATCTGTGTAGAATCTCTCGGTGAGATTCTTAGTGTTTTAGAATGAGAGTATGGGAAACTCAGTCTTGGGGGTTATCCTGACGCTCCAATGGTCAATCAAGCTCACCTAGAGAGATTGAACCATGTGGTGAGGAGTAGCAGGAGGTCTTAGTCTCGGAGGCTTCCAGTATGCTCCAAGGCGCGGAACGGACTAACCTCGTGAGTATGGTAGGGTGGGAAACCCAAGTTTCATAAGCCACCACGGGTGCATGACCTGCCATAGCTCGACTCTCATTCTAAAGTCCGGACAAGTCAAGTCTAGAATATAACGTGTTAGTATGTGTGTGTTTTACCCTGCTTGAATGAAGATTATTCTTGTATATCTCATACTGTTAATTGGATGCTTTTTATATAATTAGCTCACCCTTGTTTGTTTGTGTTTGTGCCATGTTGTGTGTGCTTTCCTGTTGCAATGATCATCCCCTTGGATGTGAGCAGAGGAAAAAGAGGTTTCCCTGAAGCATGTCTTGGAAGGAAATGAAGATGTAGCTGCCTAGACACTCTAGGACTTTCTTAGTTCTTTATGTCCTTTTGAAACATTTTCTGTTCAAGTTATTTCGATATATTCTTTAGCGCTTTAAGTTTAAAATTTTTAGCTATTTCCAGGATGATTGTAATCCTAAATACCTTAAGTACATCTCTAACTGTTTTCCAATATTGTATGTGATGACGTCTTATTATATGCATGTCGTATATTATTGGGATGTCACACTTAATTTTAAAATTAAAATATTATAACTTTATTAATTTTTTTATTTTTGAAAAATATATAGGGGTCATCCCACTTCAACTCATTTTTGATGGATTAGACGAAAAAATATGATAGATCGAACCCAATAATTACTTAAAGAAAAATGAACAATACATACATAGTGGAACTCATTATGTTATGATGACAGTATCAATATAACTAATTTATGTAAGAGTTATTTTCTTTTTAAATTCCATTAATAAAAAAAACTATAATATCACTTATATAATTCATACAGAAGTTATTAAGATTATAAGTTTTGTATTTATTCTCCAATTTGTTTATAAGACTTTACTCGCTCCAAGTCTAAAATATTGAGCCGAAGCTGTAATGAGTGAGTAATACTTAATAGACCACTCATCCGGCAACGATTTGATGGTATCACAATGGGTGGAACAGGGCCCAATTTGTTCTCCCCCCCCCCCCCCCCACATTCTCCTTCCCTGCAATCCCTTAAATTAAGAAATCCCAACTTTATCCTATGTCAAAAGTCAACTATAACCTTACTTTTCCATTTCTATCATTTTCTCTTGCACTACACGTCCTACTTACTTTTACATTTAAATTTGTTCTTCATGCTTTATTTAAACAAAATTTAAAAATGAATTGAAATAAAATACAAATAAAATAAATAAATTGATATTTTTCACATGACATTTTAACAGTGACATGTGATACTGTTATTATCACGTGACAAGATCCTCATTTGACATGTGACAATATTTTTTGAAAAAAAAACACAAATAAAATAAATGAAAAAATTACTAAAAAAAACATGAACTAGCACATGATACATGAGTTAACATTGTTAGTATTAAGGTTTAAATGCTTTTTTGGTCCCAAAGTTAAGTGGTAATATTCAATTTAGTCTCCGCTTTTAAAAGTGTAGACATTAGGTCCCTATGTTACTAAATTTGTTTGACTTCGGTCCTATTCGTCTAACGGTGTTAAAATTAATAACGGTGAAATTACTTTGGAGCTGATCTGTAAAAAAAATGTTGACGTGGCATTTAATGTAGTATCTGAAACTTTTACCAATCCTGGGTGACTTCTTCTTCTTCTCCTCGCAGAAAGACTCAATCCGGGGTGACTTCTTCTTCTTCTCGCAGAAAGACCCAATCCTGGGCTGGGGCATTTGGAGGTGACGACGGCGTGGAGAGGGTGCGACTCTGACGGCGAGGAGGGGGCGTGACTCTGACGGCGTCTTCGTATTCTCCAAGTAGCTCGCGGCGACGCGTTAGCCATTCTTCCTCTTCTCCTTTCTTCTCGGTTCAGGTTCGTTTCACGTAGGGAAGGGAGGCTGACGCAACTTCGTCTCTGCGGCGTGACAGTCCCGTTCATGGGGGTGGCAACAGTGGCGTCACCGCAAGGTTTTGACTCTGGCGACTTCATAGTACAGGGGTTTGTGCTCGTTGTTGGCGTGTCTCGCGATTTATGGTTCCATTTGAAGATTTGGAGGTTTTCTGTTCTTGTTTTCGATTCTGATTTTGGGATTGGGTTTTATCTGTTTTCCTCTACAAGTGGTGGCGTAGTGATTTGGGATCCTTGATTCTGTGATTAGGGTTTTTGGAATTGGGAATCTGATTTAGGGCAGCGATTCCGTAGCACTTTGGGGATTTTGTAATATTGGAATCTGATTCCTGCTAGTTTTTTTCCCTTGAATAATTTAGTTTGAAAGGAAGGATATTTAGTTTCTTGATTGTTCTTCATAAATTTGTATTTTTGCGTTTTGGATTCCTTTGATTCGTGGATCTAGGGTTTCATGGTGGTTGTTGGTGGCTGGTAACTGGTGTCAATGGAGGGTTGGTCATGGTGGTTATTGGTGGCTGGCAAGTGGCGTCAATGGAGGGCTGGCCATGGTGGTTGTTGGTGGCTAGCAAGTGGCGTCAATGGAGGGTTGGCCGCCATGGGGTCGCAGTGACAACCAAAGTTTTCCCAATTTACATACACGTTACCCAAACTTTGACTGACACGTTAATTGATTTTATGACAACTAAATGCCACGCCAACATTTTTTTTTACAGATCAGCTGCACAGTAATTTCACCGTTATCAATTTTAACACCGTTAGACGGATAGGACTAAAGTCAAACAAATATGATAACATAGGGACCCAATGTCTACACTTTTAAAAGCGGGGACTAAACTAAATATTACCACTTAACTTAGGGACCAAAAAAGCATTTAAACCTGTTATGTTCTAATGAAAAAGACTAAATTGCATCACATTTGCAAAAATAAAGATCCAATTGAAACCAATTAAAATATAATCACCTAATTGAAATTTTCGAACAAACGCAAGAACCAATCGAAGGTTTAAACTTTATTTTGTTCCTTTTGTGTTATTTAAACTGTTTTGGAACTATTGTGGTCTGAATTTCTGAATCTTATGGAGGTTTGTACATGGTAGGTAACACATACAAAAATGCTATTAAAAAAAATAAAACTTTTTACGTCGATTAATGCTTGAATCAGTATAAAATGTGACATCTTATATAGGTTAACACTTCAACCGATATAATAAGCTTAACTTTTTATACCAATTTTAACCAATATAAAAAGTGAAGCTTCTTATACTAGTTGGAGCGTTAACCAGTATATAATAGCAAACTTTTTATATCGATTGGTTAGAGAACTAGTATTAAGACTATGGATTTTATACAAATTTATCATTTTTCTAGCAAACATTCTATATCTGTTTCATAATAGGTTAAAATGTGAACTTTTTATATCAGTTTTGGAATCGATATATAAGGTTGAATACTTTCTATACCTTTTTATTCTATACTAGTCTGAAAATCGATATAATTATTTTAATTGGTATAAAAGACTTTTCTACAATAGTAACTGAAAGCTTTCAAGCTAGTTGATTGAATTAAAAGAACTTAACTAATCAACTTTAAATATCTTATAAATTATTATTTTTCATTAGCTAATTAGATTCGAAAAACAAAATTCTAATAATTTATTAGTAAATTTATTTTCTATAAGTGAGAACTAAATAAATTTTAAAACAAAACAGAGATAACAAATCATTTCTGTTCTGTTTGTAAAATTTACCAACAAGCATTTTATCGACAAATTTTTAAATATTGGTAAACTAGTGATGTAATTGCTAAACTTCAAAAAAGTTGATAAACCAGTGAAAAATAAAAGAAATAAAGATTTTAGTGAGTGTAATAAGACTTAATACAAGAGTATATAAATTAAGTTACGAGTATCTTATAACATAATATAGGCTACCGTCATTATAAAAGAAATATCTAAATAATGACCAATTTTAGGGATACAAATAGTTAATCAGTTTAATTATTAAGGTTTGACTACCACATTGATTTTTAAATTTTAATTAAATAAACACTAATTTAGTGACCAATATTTCTAATATTTAAATATTAGAAATCTAAATAAATTATTATAATAACTAATTATTTTTTTCACACTAAAATATGATGTGATTTATTAATTAACTGAATCCTATATTCTATTATACACTGCGGTTTTTTTACGAAAGCGTAGTCTATTCCTCTCCAATTTTTTAAAATAGTAATTTTTGAATAATAATAATATAGGCTACAGTTACACAATCATAACTTATTTGATATTATAGATTACTCTTAATAATCATAGTCTAAATGTCTTGTTTTTTTTACCACGACCTGATACAATTCTTTTTAAATATTAACATTAATTGTAATTGAAAATTGAAGTTTGGTTATGTATGTAGTGGAGGATTGATTTCTTGTGTTAGAACAAAATCCCGTTGATATGTAATAACCATTATAACAATCATTCACTATGGTTAAATTATTATAATATAGTTGTTGACATGATGCATTATTTTAACTAACCTTGATTACAATACATGACTGTAGCATCGACAATTCCTTCCTTCTAAATATCTTTATCTAGTGTGAATGCTTTATTTTACTATCATTTATGTAGTAATAGTCACTTTTTACCTGCTGATAAATCTATCCAATCGTAAAATTTACAGAAAAAAAAAACCGAACTACAGTATTAAAATATTATTTAAATGATTATTAATCATGTTTTTACTAATGACATATTTAAATCAATGATAACAAATAAAAATAAAAGAGATAATCTTTTACTTAAAATAAAAAAAAAATGATGGATTTTAACTAGGTTTACGTGGTGCTTTTATATACAGTTGCAGCACTATTCATAACTACAGATAGATACGTAATTGCATCAATTTGAATAAGCCATTTTGTTTCGTTTGGGTGAGAAACTCCTTAGGCATAAATTAGGGGGGGCGCAAGTATCATCCACCCTAATAACCACTTAGAACCTGTGAAGCAGATCAGTTAACAGAGCTGAAAATGGCCGGTGGGGGATTCACGGAGGATGCACTGCCGACTGCCTTCCACGGGGACAAGATAACACTCTCTGTTCTCATTACTTGTATCGTTGCTGCCTCCAGTGGACTCATTTTTGGATACGACGTTGGAGTTTCAGGTTTTTCTTCTTTTCCTATTAATATGTGATGTGATTCCTGAAGGACTCACTCTTTTTCATATCTTCTATTATTAGATTATTATTTTATTGAATAATAAGACTATTCGTATAAATTTAATTAATGATAAAATATATTCAAATTTGGTTTAGGAATGAATACATAGCACCAGCTATTATGTTACTTTACCGACAATGTGTTCTGAACTATAATAATTAAGAATATTTATATGAAATAAATAAAAAAAAAGTCTTATAAAAAGGTTATGACGATTTTCAAAACATATCATAGTCCAATCTTATAATAAGATAATAATAATATAAATAAAATATTACAATAAAATAAAATAATTTATGAAACTATACTTTAAGTGTAAGAGAAAAGTGAAGCAATTTTAAATTTGGTATAAAAAAAGTCACATAAACAGAGTTTTTCTCAGTAGTAATTTATATAAAGTTGAAAGTGAATTTAATAAGAATGTTATGTAATTTCAGGAGGTGTAACAACGATGGTACCATTTCTTAAGAAGTTCTTTCCAGCAATTCTACGAAATGCATCAGGTGCGGAAGTAAATATGTATTGTGTGTATGACAGTGAATTGTTGACATTATTCACGTCTTGTCTGTATCTTGCTGGTTTGGTGTCATCTCTGGCAGCTAGTCGAGTAACAACAAAGTTTGGCCGAAGAAACACAATCATGTTGGGTGGGGCCATCTTTCTTTTTGGTGCTGCACTTAATGGAGCCGCACAAAATATTCTTATGCTCATTCTTGGTCGTGTCCTTCTTGGCCTCGGAGTTGGCTTTACTAATCAGGTTAATTAGCTTTTAAAGTTTTATTATCTGTCTCTACAATTCAAAGTTATTATTAACTGTACTCATGGTTGGTATGAATTTGGAAAAGGCTGCGCCACTGTACCTTTCCGAAATCGCACCACCCAAATGGCGAGGTGCTTTCAACACAGGCTTTGAATTTTTCCTTGGAATTGGAGTGCTTGCCGCCGGCTGCATAAACTATGCCACGGCAAAGTACACCTGGGGGTGGCGGTTCTCTCTCGGCCTCGCCGTGGTGCCTGCAGCAGTTATGACAGTTGGTGCCTTTCTCATAACTGACACCCCGAGCAGCTTGGTTGAACTTGGCAAGATAGAGCAAGCCAGAAAAGCCTTGCGCAAAGTAAGAGGTTCCCACGTTGATGTTGAACAGGAGTTGGAGAAGCTTATCAGTTGGTCACGGAATGTGAATTCTGTGGAGCAGGAGCCCTTCATGACCGTATTTGAGAGGCAGTATCGACCTCACTTGGTCATGGCTGTTGCTATCCCACTTTTTCAGCAGCTTACGGGCATCCACATCGTCGCATTCTACTCACCTAGCCTTTTTCAGTCCGTGGGATTAGGACACAGTGCAGCTTTACTTTCTAGCATAGTCCTTGGACTTGTCAACCTTCTTTCCATCATCGTCTCAACTTTTTTTGTTGATCAGTTTGGTAGAAGGTTCTTATTCATTACTGGTGGAATTGTCATGCTTCTCTGTCAGGTAAGTAAATATTAACTATTATTTTGTCATAATTCTATATTAGCTAGAATACTATATAAATAAAATTTGGCTTTAATATTAATTTTGAGTTCTCACGTTGCATATATAATTTGCTTTGGCCACTTTGAAGATTTCGGTGTCTGCTGTGCTAGCTGTGGTGACGGGTGTTGATGGTACAAATGACATATCAAAGGGTAAAGCCATGATGGTATTGGTGCTATTCTGCATTTATACGGCAGGTTTTGGTTTGTCATGGGGTCCTCTCACCTGGTTAATTCCAAGTGAAATTTTCCCTTTAAAAATCAGAAGCACTGGGCAAAGCATAGCAGTGGGGGTGCAGTTCATAACACTATTTGCTTTATCACAGACATTTTTGACAATGCTGTGTCACTTCAAGTTCGGAGCCTTCTTGTTCTATGCCGTTTGGATTGGTTTGATGACCCTTTTCATTATATTTTTCTTGCCTGAGACCAAAGGAATTTCTCTGGAGTCAATGTACGTCATATGGGGCAAACACTGGTTTTGGAAAAGGTTTGTTACAGGAGTAGCTGATCAACCATAAAAATTGTTGGCAGTGGAACTCCCTTAGCTTCTGTTTCTTAGTTGATAATTCTGTAGGTTCTGCTTACAACTTCTGATATCAGAGCACTAGATACAAGCAGTAATGTATGAAACTTATACAAATTCTGTGGAGAGCAGTCAATTGTGATTTTTTGGATGAAAAAACTGTATTATGTTTATGAGAAAAACGCTTAAATCATCCATAGTGTGACTAAATGTATTCCTTGTTCTGAAGTTTGTTAAATTGAAATTTTGAGATCGATCAGAGACAATATCATCAGACAAAGAAAGGTTTGACTGGTTAATCCTAGCAAGGACTTGTGCAACACTTCCAAATAACTATATGCTTTGATTTCTTTACATGAAGTGTTATTCTTAGAAATTTTTTGTTGGTAGGGAAGAAAGAATATTTGAAGTGCTTCAATACGTTTACAAAACAAAACTAATACACAAATTTTAACCCTCCTAATAGATCCTGCTCCACCTCTACTTTCCAAAGATGATCTCATATCCATATTGTGAGTAAGGTTTAATGAAGTTGACCTTAGTATTGATGTTCCCATGTGAAATGCACCTTAGTATTATTACAAAATAACTAAGGTGATTTTGACTATGTGGTTATAAAGATCAGACTCGCTTTTGTGATTTTATTTCTTTGTTATTTAAATTTAAGAATGTTATTGATTTGATGTATTATCTAATTGCAAGTACTTGTTTGTACAATTAACCAGACTTTAGGAATGATATAGCGGACCAGATAGGTCAACTTGCAAAAAAAGCTTAGCACAACGCATCTTCTCCCAGTTGGATGGTTTAAACATAATTTTGATAAAAAAAGAAAAGACATCTTACAAATTGTCTTTATTACAATATCTTAGAGGTTTTAAATTTAGTTTTATTTTATCCTTCTTTAAATTAGGACAACATTTATAAATGGAAATACATTAACCTCCTTCTCTTTGATAAGCAATGAAGAAGTTATAAAAGTTACTAACGCTGAAGTTATATGAATATCGTATATCTCGTTAAATGCAATTCAAAATTAAACTTAAAAAAAAATATTGTTCACAAAAATATACGTATATTTTTTAATTTAAGAAAAATATTTATAATTTGAAACTAATAAGTGCACAAGAAACAAAAGATGTACCCATCAATGTGGGCCAGCTTGCGGGATTGCAAGCTTCAAGGGGATTGGGTTGGTTCGGACTGAAACATTGAACCCGTTTTTCAAACGACGGGTGGGCCAATGCGGTCCGCATTTTGCAGGCCGAGTGCAAGGCCAGTCTAAATAGACTAAGGGCGTTGATCCCTGTACCTCCACGTTTTTTTTGTCTTCCACCTCCCCATTTTAATTTTATCCCTTTTTTTTTATTTATATTCCTATTATACCTTTAAGTAAAATTTATTTTATAGGTTAATTTTAATTCCAATCTCCTAACGTAAAAAACCTATTTTTTTTTCTCACGTTCTGCTCTCTCTCTCTCTCGTTTCTGTTTCATTGTTGTTTTTTTGAATTCTTTTGTGCTCTCTTTTCTTTTACTGTGAGAATCGTTGGCCTGGTGGAAGGAAAGTTGCAACAGAGTTTTTCATCTTCATCTCCGTGATCGTGATCGTATTTGAAGGCGTGGTGGTTGAAGGAGAAACGTAAGCGGCAGAGAGGTACGTAACTGTTAAAAATAGCCTAAACCCTTAAATGGATTTGATCATCCTTCAACGGATGTCAACATCCGTTTAAGGTGAAACGGATGTCGACATCCGTTTCACCTTAAACGGATGTTGACATCCGTTGAAGGATGATCAAATCCATTTAAGGGTTTAGTTATATATAAATATTTTTTAAAGTTAATGTTTTTTATAATATATATTTTTTATTTCTATTTTAATTGTTTAGGAATTTTATAATTATATAAAAAATTACTTATTACTTTAATTATATGAAATATATAATTTTATTATATTAATATTTTTATATTTGTTTGATTAATTATTAATTATCTTAATAAGACTCATTATAATTTTATAGGTGATTATTATTTAAAATGGATGAATATCTTCGTGTGGATTCTCAAGTTGGTTGTAGTTTACTTGTAGAAGAAGATTTGACAAATAAATTTACCACAAATGAAATAATTGATTCACGAGAGAACTTAATTAATTGGGTAAGAGAGATGGCTTATGATTTAGGATTTGTTGTGATAATAATAAGATCTGATAAAGCTATTGGTGTACGGGAAAGAAAAATGTTCGTCAAACTTGGATGTGAAAGAGGAGGGAAATACCGGAAATACAAAGTCGATGCAGTGCCCAGTGTATATGGCACTCGTAAATGTGAGTGTCCATTTAGATTAAAGGGTAGACCATGTTCAGATGGGGATGAATGGGTGTTGAATGTGGTGTGTGGACATCACAATCATGAGTTGGCTGAAACTTTAGTTGGACACCCTTATGCTGGCAGGTTAAATATGAGTGAGAAGTCATTACTGGTTGATATGACAAAGAGTAAAGTTACACCTGCAAATATTTTATTAACCCTCAAACAAAACAATGATCGAAATGTCACAACGATTAATCAAATCTACAACGCAAGGCAATCGTATAAATGATCATTAAGAGGGTCCAGAACTGAACTACAAGAACTTATGATGTTGTTGGACCGGGATAAGTACATTCATTGGAGTAGGTGTGCCGAAGCTTCAAAGGTTATTACTGACGTGTTTTGGACACATCTTGATGCGGTGAAATTGTTAAACTCATTTAATGTTGTATTTATGATGGATTCCACGTATAAAACAAACAGATATAGACTTCCGTTGCTTGAGATTGTGGGCATGACGTGTACAGGTTTAACCTTCTCAGCATCATTTGCTTTCTTGTCTACTGAAAGGCAGAGTAATTTCACATGGGCTTTGGAAAAGATAAAAGGTTTATTTATAACATTTGAGGGTGGTCCTAAAGTCATTGTCACTGATCGAGACTTGGCTTTGATGAATGCCATTGCAAATGTATTTCCTGAGTCATATCAGATGTTATGTCGGTTCCACATCCATAAAAATGTTTTAGCTAAATGCAAAATGTTAGTTTGTTTTAAAGAGGCTTGGGATGTGTTGATGTATGCATGGGAAAATGTGATAGATTGCGCTGATGAGAGCTTGTTTGCTGAGTATGTGAATGGTCTTCAATGCGCGAGCAGTGAATGGCCTTTGTTCTTTGAATATGTGAATCAGACTTGGATTATTCCGTACAATACATATTTTGTAAAGGTCTGGACGAACAAAGTAATGCATTTAGGAAACACAAACACAAACAGGTATGTTGTAATGTTATTTTATTTATTCGTTTTCTAGATAAATATTTATTTGCACTTGTTGATGTTATTTTTTTATTTCAGGGTTGAGTATGCTCATGCGAGTTTGAAGAAAATTCTGAGCAATAGTATGGGTGATTTGTGTTCTTGTTGGGATAGTATTCATAACTTCGTTACCCTACAACACAACAAGATTAAGACGTCATTTGAAAAAAGTCGGTTGCTCACAAGTGACCATTTTAAAGGATATAGGTATAGACAACTTATTGGGCATCGATATGCATTAGATCTCATTGCTGAGGAATTGGAAAGAGTGCAACAAATAGGATTGGACTCATCAAAGTGTGGATGCGTATTGAGACGTACATTTGGTGTCCCCTGTGCATGTGAATTAGCACGATATGATCCTGGGATGATCCCTGTGGGTGAATTTCATATCATATGGCAAAGATTGCATTTCTCAAATGTTGAATTAAATGAAATCGAGCCCCATCTATCCATTAAAGATGTGTTGAAACAAATAGAAGGACGATTCAATGAGGCTGACATTAGAGGTAAAGTCACCATTAAGCAGAAGTTACTTGACATTACTTGTCCTACATTGACATCAATGGTCCCTCCATTAGATAAAGTCAAGACAAAGGGTGCAAAAAAAAGAAAAGTTCAACGAACAGAAAGGTCTACTACGCGGGATCCATCATATTTTGAGTATGTCGACGCCTTTCATTCAACCATGAAATCTTCATCTGTGAAAAGTAAATTACAATCAAAGCTAAATGTAGTGAAGAAAAAAATAGTTCCAATGTTAGACCAGTTTGATTCTATTACTCACCCCTTCATTGTGGACGTTGTTGATGTTGTGGCTGATAGTCACTGTGGATATAGATGCATTGCTGCGTTGTTAGGACTCGGAGAAGATTCATGGCCCGTTATTAGAAATGATTTGTACAAAGAACTCAGTCAATGGCGTGATGAATACGGAAGACTAGTAGGAGGCACTGATGTATCCTGTTTGTTGGTGGAGCCACAGTCGACGGTAAGTGTGTATCCTGTTTTATGTATTTTATTTATTATATTTATTTTATCTAACAACTTGTTTTATTCATAACAGGCTAACAGGAACAAGTGGATGACATTACCATACATTGGTTATGCAATTACTAACCGCTATAATGTCATTTTAGTGTGTATGTCGTCTTCTCTAAATTATACTATCTTCCCACTACGTTCCACACCACCTTCTGATATTACTCAATATCGCTTAATTTGTATAGGACATGTTCATGGATGTCATTTCGTGCAGGTAATTTTATTAATTTGTGATTTCATTTGAAAATTACTTATGACTCCATTAACTATTGTAATTTGTATAACGCAGGTTAAGTTACAAGAAGGTTGTCCTTTGCCCATGGTGAATATCATCTCATCAACCCACTGTTATCCTCAGGCACGAGCGTGGTCATCTATGTATACTAGTAGGATGAAAGCATTTGCACAGTTGATGAACGTAACGAAACTTATGTTAACTTAGGTGATCCATGATATTTATGAAAATACGTAAAAGTTGTGATTTTTTTAACTTTTTGAATTAATAAATTTATAATCATCTTCATAATATAAATTGACTTCACACAAACTAAATTATTCCTGCTCTTCCACTTTTCTTAATTCTTTATTTCAATTATTCCTGCTTTTTCACTTTTCTTAATTCTTTATTTCATTATATTGATAGGTGGATTATTAGGATGGAGAGTTTAACTATTTTCTTTAAAAATAACTTAATATGATAAAATTTTTCATTTTGTTTCAATGACATATTGAAAGAAATTAGTTTTAGCTGCATCATATAATAACTAATTTATATATTTTTTTAAAATTTATTTTTATCCCAAACTAAAATACATTTTAATTTTTACTAAAATGACGTTTCGATATAAAACTTTTTCTTTAACTAGATTAGTTTATAATTTAATTTTTACTAAAATGACGTTTCGATACTAAAATGACTTCATTAACTATTTAGTTTTAGCTGCATCATATAATTTAATTTTTATCTTAAAATATAAAACTTTTTCTTTAACTAGATTAGTTTATAAATTTACATAATTTTAAAATATAGGTAGAAGTAATGTTGGTATATCAGTATTTGTTAATTTTCATCAAAATATGAACTTTTATGCCGTAAAACAAACAAACGAGAAACTATGTGATTCCTATCAACATCTGCAAAAATTGACCGAATAGATGATGTAATAATTTCTAATAAAACAACTACTGCTAACAATGACGTGGCAGGCCTTACTCACATTAAATTAATACAAATGCAAAAGTTTGAATGATACCAAGCAAGTCTATTCTTGATTGTTTATGGAGCAAAAACACGTAGTTACAAAATACTAAGGTGGTCTTGTTTTATTTATCTTTTTATTTTATTTTAATTAATATGAATATAATGATAATATAAAAATGTTACTTTGATTATATTACTTTATGATTTTGCATACCTGCAAGCACTAACAAAAAGAGAAGAGGAGCTTCTAGGCAGAATCTCTCTACGATTGCAAGGAGTTGCAGACATTAAAATAGCCAACTTTTGTTTGCACCTTAATCCAGATTAATATCCAAAGTATTTGATATTGCAGAAACAATTTATTTTGGCATCCAAGTACATCCCCCTCAACTATCATATTTGTAAAATAAACCCTTGAAACTCTGATTAAATAATTGAGCACTTGGTGTAAGAGCAATCACGTGTCCATCCCTTGCATTCTCTACATGTTTGTTCGTAAAAGCAATCACGTGTCCATCCATTGCTATTATTTCATTCACAATGAAAGTTTAAGGGTATACTACCCAGACAACTTCTTTAGTTGCTTGCTATAGCCATAATTGAGTAAATGTAATGGATTTGTGACAATAGAGATATCCTCTTATTACTAAAGCCAATGCGCGAACAAATAAAGAGCATACAATAGATTAATGTCTCACTTATGCTAGAAGGACGAGGTTGAACGGAAGATTGAAGGAAGATTTGTTTATATATGTCTGTAAACTGAAATAATTATAAACAGCAACAAAAGATCCTACTGTGACTCATATCAAAACAAATCAAAGTATAATCATTATTACAAAGTACTATCAATTAGACGTCGAGTGTCTACCGCGAACATGCCTCTGTCCTCTCCTAGTTGGAGAATATTCGTCGATTCCATCATTAGCATCCTGAAGCAGTTCCACTGCCATCTGATGTGCAACAGTACCCTCGGTCACATGACGACACGATTTCAATGACTGTAACTTTCAAGCCATTTTCCTAAATCTAGCCTGCATTATAATTATACCAAAAAAATAAATAAATATGGTTAAGTAAATTTAATAACATAAGCAATGATAAATAACATACCAAGGTGACAAATGGTGAAGGTGAAAAGGATCTACGATGGGGTCGTGCCTCCTATGGAACATCGGAGCGCTGTGTAGACGCAAGAGCCGGTCTCGCATAAGCTGGAGCATCAATAATATAGGGATGTGAAACCCTCCTAAACCACTATATGTATCCATCAACACATTCAGAAGGGTATGATGCCTGTCTCACATTCCTAATAACGTGATCTGTGAAGTGCAACCACGCAAAATCAATAGCGACTACACCTGCATCTGCAACGACAGTGGGTGGTCGTGGAATCTCCTGCTAAAACCCAAACTGCCTCATCACACGCTCAGGCAAATGACGGGAAAGGGTGTCACCAATCCGAATCCATCCAGAATACATACAGACTCCGAATAATGGACGAATGCCCCAATGTCCCTCATATGGATGCCATACAACTCCACTGTATGTCAGACCATCCAACTGCGACCAAATCTCTGCAAGAGTCGAACTCTGCCGAGGGCTCTACCTAGTCGCACGTGGTGTGGTGTCATCATAAGAAGACATCAACCGCCTTCTTCCCATTCTAGGGAAATGCTCGTATATCCAACTCTAAAAATGCAATTATTCAATTAAATATTTTCTATCTTTGAACATGGAGATAAGTACATCAAATAAATGTGCAAGGTTTATGGTTGTACCTGAAAAATAGTCAGATATCCAGCCATCTCTTTCGTGGAAGCCAGACTCGCATACCCAAGCTGCTCGTACAAATGGGCGAGTGCAGCAACGCCCCAGGCATATCTGCCACACGCGTGTACGTCTCTAAATAACAGCAGGTAAGACACGCGTATAGAATTGACACTTTTATTTGCAAAAATCGTGCATCCTACTAGATGCAACAGATATGCTCTGGCAGCATAGTCCCAATGCTGCGACTGACACCTCTGAACATATATGTCTCTGAGCCAGCTGAGTCTGACTTTCGTGCCTCGTGCATCCTCCATCTCAGCACCAACTGCACCATCATCAACGCCGAGCAGGTCTACAAGGGCTGTACGAGCCTCCTCAAACTCCAAATCCTCCAAATCACATAACTGTCCCAGCACCGGGAGGTGAAGTAAAGTGGAGACATCGTCAAGAGTGATCGTCATCTCCCCTACAGGGAGATGGAAACTACTCGTCTCAAAGTGCCACCTCTCTATGAAACTGAGCAACAAGCCCTTATCAACGTAATCGTAACAAATTTGTGTGAGAGGCATCAAAGAGGAATTCAACATAATGTGTTGAATTCCCTCGGCGCACGGACCTAATTTATTAACTTTTTTACCATGCGAGATCAACTTGAGCATATCCCCTCGATACTACACAGCAATATTTAGTATAAATTGTATTAAAAAAATTAATAATCAAACTTTAAGTTCTACACTCACCTGGCCCTGCGAAATAGCATACACAATATGCTGAACATAATGCGTCAACAGAGAAGCATCACGTGGACCTTCAGGAAATCCACCGACATCCTCTTCCTCTATGTCAGGAACATCGGCATGTTCCTCCTCCTCATAATCATCATTAGAGGCCTCAAATGCCTCCTCCTGAACAGGACCCTCATAGGCCGGATATGCCTCATCCTCAAACGCGCGATCCTCAGCGATAGGGTCATCCTGAATAGGAGATGCCCACCTTCTACGAGCCGAAGCTGTAGGTCGTCTCCTAGCTACACCCTCTACAGAACTCTCTCCTCGAGAACACTGTCTTCGAAAACTCTCTCCACGAGAACTAAAAGATGCCCCTCTTGTTCTTACCATTTCTGACAAAAATATTTTTATTTAAATTAATAATTATTTTATTAAATTAATCATATTTTTCAATAATTTAATAATAATTATTTCATTAACTAAAATAATTTTAATTTAGATATAATTAAATAACATTATGAAAAAAAACTAAATTTAAATACTTTATAAATTAATTAAAAATAAAATAAACTAATAAAATTAAAAAACTCAAATAAAATAATTACGTAACAAAATTATTTGAAAATAAAAAAGTAAAATTAAATTAGTTGATAAAATAAACTAAAAACTAAAATAAATAAAAGTCGAGGCATAAACGGATGTCGCACATCCGTTTGGACCTGAAACGGATGTCGATGTTCGTCGACGGATATCCACATCCGTTTCAGGTCCAAACGGATGTGCGACATCCGTTTATGCCTGGCGTCTTCTTCCTCCTACTCACTCATAAATCCTCGCACAGAAAAACAGAAAAACAGCACTAGCACAAAGCAACACTGAAATGCTATATTACATACATTTAAAAAAATCAAACAGAAATCAAGACAAATTATATCATGCTCAAGAAAGGAAACGAAAAAACTAAGCTCTCGTGCAGAGCCCTCGGCAGAAACCAGCAGCAACATGCATGCGCGGAAGAAGAAATCGAAACGAACAAACTAAGCTTCTCTATCAAGCGGAAGAAGAGACGAAAAACTAACCTCTCGAAGACGCATAAACGAAGCACCACCACCGAACACATCGCCGCACTGTCGCACAAACTCGCCGCACCGCCACACACGGAGGCCGCACCACCGCACGCACCAAAAGCTGCACCACCACGAAATCCACAAACAAACAGAGGACTGGAGTTGGGAATCAGAGGTTAAAAAAAATGAAAACAAAGGATTGGAGTTGGGAGTCAGAGGTTAAAAAAAATGAAAACGAGAGTAAAGGGAAACTGGAAGGTGGGGGTGTTGTGTTACCGTGAGGAGGGAGTGAAATTGAAAATGGGAAAGTAAAAAATCTAGGATTACTTAAATAAAAGAGGGTTAAAAAAGTAAATTACAAAATAAAAAAAGGTTATTTTGATAATATAAAAAAAATTAAAAAAAATAGGAGGTGAGGGCCAAACTCGTGTCTTGATTGACTTTTAAGCTAGTTTTTATTTGAAACTTAAAATCCATGGACAAATAACCGAAAACTGAAAACTTGTAAGCTAGTTGATTAAATTAAAATAGCTTAACAAAATTAAATAATCAACGTAAAATGTTTTATTTTTTTTTGTATTAGTTAACTAGATTTGTAAGAGTAAAAACAAAAAATCTAATAACTTAGAAGTCAGCTAAATAAATTTTAAAATATTAAAATAAACATATATCAAATAAGTTTTCAAATAAGTTAATGTTGATATATATACTTCTTTTTTCCTTTTCAAGGATGAATTCAATACTGGTTGCACAACCACAATATTTAGACAGTGTATTATATTGATAGTTGATATGTTTTGTTATCTATTTAGAGAGATACATGTTAAATTATATTAATAATTAACATTGGTTCATGTAATGTAAGGTATAACTTTAATGTAATGATTCTAATGTGATGATTATTAGAATATAAGGTATTAAAGTTATTGGGATTATTTTAGAGTTATTAAAATTAATTCCTCTCTTCTCACTCCAAAAGGGCATTTTGGTATTTTATTAAGATTAATTAAAATACCATAAAAAAGAGGAAAAAGTTTTACGAAAAAAAAAAAAGAGAGAGTTACGTTTCTAAAAAGTGGAAAAGAGAGAACGAACGTTCTTAGAAAAGACTATAGAAAGCGTAACTTTGACAGAGAAACTATTCTTGCAACTTCTATATCATCAAGAAGGCATTAAGGAGGAGTAAGAGGAGAGAGAACTTTTGACAGGAAGAAGTGCACAATGGATCCAGGTTAGTTCTTCTTTACTGTGTATATAGGAATTGTGAGTATCATGAAAATTCAAGATCTTGTTGAGTTAATTTTCATTCAATTGAAAAATTAAAGAATTGCTTACAATACAAACACTAATAAGATATAAGTTCAACCATATAAAGGATTGACATCACTCTTTACCCAAAATTTTAAGGTAATAGATTAACGGGTTTTTGATCTTTATATAATGCTCTATTTTCTCATTTTTATCTAATGTGAGACTTGAGACTTACATTTCCAACAAACAATCCTAACTAATTACTAATTATGCCTGTCTTTTTGTTGCTCTGACTTTGGAAGATAACGTTACAAAGCACAACTCCTTATCCAAAAAAATATTGTACGCGACCAAGTAAGCACAAATTTTTAATCTCTTAATTCATGCGTATACCACAAGTTGACCCTCAATCTTGGAGGACCAGATAATGCAATTTATTTGCTATACCTATTCATACATGTAGTGGTGTAAATTAATGCTCATTCATTCCAAAATTATATTGCACTTGATATATCTAATTCATTTTTACTGTTAAAATTTTTTAATTTCGTTATTTATAAGTTAAATTAATTAACTTATTTGAAATCTCACTATAAATTTGAATAAAATTCGGATTTGAGCAACACAGCTTGCATATGCGTACGAACCGGAATTGTCATCCATAATTTGTGGTTCATTTAATAATTTTGAGTGGGTAATCAATCATATGAAATTCTTCATGGCTCATAAACAAACCAAGTAGTATGACATTATACTCGTTCTACAAGTTAAATCTCTGACTCTTTCTTACTTACGTATTATTCAACATTATTTCTTATCTAATGTAAAACTTTGTATTATACATGCTTTCCAACAAATAAACATTAATATACTGTATAAGAGAAGACTTCTATACTATACAGGAATATAAGTAATATGTGTTAGTAATTTGGATTATATATATAATAAATTATAAAATATGTTAAGATTATTATATTTTTTTATTCAATTTAATTTATTAAAGTGATTTAATTAATTAAATTATGACTAAGAATATATATGTATTGATTTATTATTCAGTGATCAAATTACAAATATTGAAACTTAAGAAAAAATAATCAACAAAAATTACATAAAAATAATATGATTTTCATATGTAAGCACCTAGATTTTTTCTGCTTTTTCTTCTCTTCATCAGGAGAAAAAATAAAAAAGGAAATTAATGTATTCTACCGTTAATTTATGTTGTTTCCAGTGACAGTCCAGGCTTCTGCTTATTGTTCTAATTGTTGTAAGTAAAATTAGAAATTACTCAATTAAATAAAGGATTTATTGCTCCATTATTATTAATCTGTACGGATGCATGTGTCATGATCTAAGAGTATATGTAGCACCAAAAATTGTGAAGAGTTAATGAGGTATTCTTGCTAGCTAATTAACAATAAGTGAAGATTGGATAATTATCTTTTATCAGATAGCGTATTATGTGTTTGCCGTACTTACGTATATACACTCAAGGTTATTTAAAAAATATTCTAACTAGGGTTTCACCACTAACTGGATTCGTGACTGAGTTGCATGTATTTTGACAATACCGGTGAGAGATTTTAGAGAGTGTACATGAAAACGTATCATAATGAAGAATTACAAAAAATAAAGAAATTAACGTTGCCGTGTACGATTAACAAGAGAATCAGCATCTACAATGACATTTGTGGTAAAAAAAGTATAAAAAGATATCGGGCAGAATTTCTTCCCCTTGGAGCAACTTGCACAAGACAGCGTCCATACAAGACGCTTAGCCTATAAATTAGTAACCATGCAAACGCTCTTATTATTCTGAGCGCCACTGAACAGAATTAGAGTGAGTAATACAGAAAGAATAGCTGAGGAGCACTCCGATCGGTGGTTCAAAATGGCCGGTGGTGCCTTCGCTGTTGATACACCAAACCATGGTTTCGCTGGGAAGATCACGCTCTCAATTATCATCAGTTGCATCGTTGCTGGATCCAGTGGACTCCTTTTTGGATATGACATCGGAATTTCAGGTTACTATCTCTTCTTTCCAGACTTTCCTCTTTTATCAGAGCACGCTATTCGCTTTTATGAACTCTGCTACAAGTTCTTCATCATACGCTGACTCTCGTGATTTGACACATGGTTGAAAATCAATATGAAAAAGATAAGGAGGAAGTTTAATATCACTATTTACTTTTAATGATACTATTAACAGAATTAAGAATAATTATATGGGTTTTATATAACGTTAGTTATATTAAAATTACAACTCAATCTATTTTACGGGCATCATGCATTTTTTTTTCACATAAAACATGAAGCTTATTTTTTAATTGTTTAAGAAGACTTTAACCAGGAACCTCTCACCCTTCTTTTTAATTTTATCACTAAATCACAGTATAACTTCATTATTTAAATGTAGTTTCTGAATAACTAAAATTTAAATGTAATTATTGCTAACTTCATGAGAGTAACTTGCAATTATATTACGTGTTTTACTAATTTTTCACTGAAATCTAATTCTAAAAGGGTATTGTTTCCACAAGGGGAAGCAAAATTGCATTTTCCAGAACTTATAATCAAAACAATTAAGTCATGACTTATTTGTGATACATATCAATCAAAGTTGTAAATATTTACTAAATTCCGGCATAAAAGGCTTTAAATTTAATTGCAGGTTGACGATTTTAAGAAAATAAATATATGCTTATATTTATATTGAATAAAAGGTTTTAATTGAATTGCATGTGCAAGGCTTACCCTCTTGTGTCCATAAATTTCAGGAGGTGTGACAACAATGGTACCATTTCTGCAAAAATTCTTTCCAGACATACTGAGAAAGGCTGCAAGTTCGGAAGTAAATATATATTGCGTTTACGACAGTCAAGTGTTGACATTGTTTACGTCTTCTCTTTACCTTGCTGGGTTGATATCATCTCTTGCAGCTAGTCGTGTCACAATGACACTGGGACGAAGAAACACCATTCTCCTTGGTGGAACCATCTTTTTCATTGGAGGTTCCCTTAATGGAGGCGCTGAAAATATTCCCATGCTCATTTTAGGTCGTATCTTACTTGGATTTGGAGTTGGTTTTACCAATCAAGTGAGTTCACACATGCATATATTTTTTACACTGCTACTTGCTCAAAATTCATAAACTATAAATGTTTACTCTATCTTTGTCTATATAAGGAGTCTCTTTGCTAAACTTCTATATATATAAACACTTTAAGGAAACTAAACTAAAAAAATTTATTTTATCAACTAAAATTAGTTTACGTATAATAAAAGTTATAAATTTGATAAAGTTAATATCAGAAAACGTTTATAAATAAACTCAAGTAAGATTGTAAAAAGAAGTTTCTTTTTCTAAAAATATAACATATGCAAGTATAAATATACCACCACAATCATCCTCTCATTTGTAAAAACTAAAATAAAGAAAAACCATTGAATGTATGATCATGTTCAGAAATTATTTTTCTAATAATTAAAGGAAAAACAGATTAAGTCCAACCTTCTATCACATCATTCCCATATTTGTAGCGTACAAGACATATACAAAACTCGATTACTCCTGAAAAAGTCAAAACTAACTAGTTGATGCAATTTTTTGGAAAAGGCAACGCCGTTGTACCTTTCTGAAATCGCTCCAGCAAAATGGCGAGGAGCTTTCAACGCAGGGTTCCAATTCTTCATATCGATCGGAGTGGTCGCTGCAGGCTGCATAAACTATGGAACCGCAAAGCACACGTGGGGTTGGCGAGTCTCTCTTGGGCTGGCCGTGGTGCCTGCAGCAATTATGACAATGGGTGCATTCCTTATAACTGACACCCCAAGTAGCTTGGTTGAGCGTGGCAAAATAGACCAAGCCAGAAGAGCCTTGCACAAAGCCAGGGGATCCTCCACCGATGTTGAACCCGAATTGGAAGAACTCATTAGGTGGTCAAAAATTGCAAAATCTGTGGAGCAGGAACCCTTCAAAACCATATTTGAGAGGAAGTATCGACCCCACTTGGTCATGGCTTTTGCTATCCCATTTTTTCAACAAATGACAGGAATTAACATAGTCGCATTCTATTCTCCTAACCTCTTTCAATCAGTGGGTTTGGGACACGATGCCGCTTTACTTTCTGCCGTTATCCTCGGAGCAGTCAACGTTGCTTCTCTTCTCGTCTCTATTGGTATTGTTGATCGGTTTGGGCGAAGGTTCCTGTTCATAACTGGCGGCATATGCATGTTTCTTTGCCAGGTAAGCAAACTCAGTTAACTTGTTTGAATTCAATTTTGAGTTATTCTTGAAGGATGCTACTTTTAGGTGTTATTTTCTTGAATGAGGTTTTGATTCTAAGTCTAATGTCTATATAAATTATTTGACAAATTTTGTAACCATCGCTGTGAAGGTTGCGGTGTCTGTTTTGCTAGCAGTGTCGACTGGTGTTCATGGTACAAAGGATATATCGAAGAGCAATGCAGTTCTGGTGTTGGTGCTACTGTGTTTCTACACTGCAGGATTTGGTTGGTCGTGGGGTCCTCTCACTTGGCTAATTCCAAGTGAAATTTTCCCCTTAAAAATCAGAACCACAGGACAAAGCATAGCTGTTGCTGTGCAATTCATAGTCGTATTTATATTATCCCAGACATTCTTGTCAATGCTATGCCACTTTAAGTTTGGTGCCTTCTTGTTCTATGGGGGTTGGATTGTCGTGATGACCGTGTTTATTATATTTTTCTTGCCAGAAACAAAAGGGATTCCTTTGGAATCAATGTACAGCATATGGGGTAAACACTGGTTCTGGAGTCGGTTTGTGAAAGAAGAAGCTGCCCAAGAAAATCTTCCTTGAAACATAACTTAGATATATATACTGTTGTTTGTAAGGAATAGTAAAAAAGAAAATTAGCTTCTCCAGCCGCAGACGAAAGCCATTGTGTATATATATATATATGAAAAAAAACTCTCATAATAAAAGCTTTTACGAGCATCTAAATATATACTTTCTGACTGTTTTTGTATGAAATTGTCGAGTCAGTAAAGCTTAATACATATCAGTTGTTTACTGCGACAACTCCCTTTAAGATACTGGAAAATGAACACTTGGATCAAATTTATCAAAATTCGTTACCGTTTATTCGATATTTAGAAATAGAAAGATAGGTTAAATATTAAAGTATTGGTACATTATTGAAATTTATGCAAGAGGAATAAAAGTGGGCAAGGAATTTTGAAGTAAAAAGAGAAAGAAAAAGAATGATGATAATTCATTCAAAGAATTGAATTGATTGAGAGAAAAATAGATAGAGAATAGGAATTTCTCAATGAAGATAATTCACTAGTTAAATAAATCTATTGGACGAAAATATAGTTGATAAGAGTGAAAAATTGTTAAACAAAATGGTAAAAAAGTAGATGAGATAAATGCCCAGCTACATCCATATAGCGATGAGACAAAGAGTGCATTGCCTAAAAAGGGATGACCGACCATTATTATTATTATCCCTTACTAAATTAAATGAGTTTAAAACATTTTTTTTCTTTGCACTGTGTATAATTGCACAGGTTTTCCTGCTTCCAGAAGCCACCTTTGTATATATCATAAGGCTTCTCCATCTATCTTGTTTCTTGTTTACAATCCTGCCACTTTGTTTATTTTGAAAATGCCTCTTTCCCCATTTAGTTCCATGGCCTATAAATAAATTAATTCTCAACTTCTCTAAAAATATATCTTATTTTTTTATCCTTTCAATTAGCAACTGTTTTAAAACTCTAACTCAAAAGCTTCACGAGAAATAGATTGGGACAGGATTTACGTGGAGTTAATCCTTTAATACTAACTAACCTCAATTTTTTACTTTCTTTTATATCTCTAATTAAAACACTAATTTACCTATATATATATATATATATATATATATATATATATTAATAGAATATGTAAAGTTTAATAATAATGTTTTAAATTAACAATCTAGAAAGCACAAACTTTTAGTATAACTAATATAAAAATTAATTTTTTTTATTATGTTGATTAATTTGTAATTACATCACACCGTAACGTATTATTTATATTTACTTATATATATACTCTAATATATTTGTTTTAACTTTTATATAATCAGTTATTATATTTTAGAAATATTATTACAGTATTTTAAAAATTAATTTTATATTTAAAAACTTTTATTTGTGGTTATTACTATATATAAATGGAATATTTAACATTATTAATGACTCATTTAAATACACAAATAAAAATATATATTTTATTAAATAGTCTAATATAAATTTTATTATATTTAAATTAATATTTTATATTATACTTATTATTGTGTTATTAAATAAAATGTATAATATGTAGTTTAATACAATTATTAACTATAATCTATTTATTAATTTTGTCAATTTCTTAGATAAAAAAATTATGCAATACATAATACATTATAGTAAATTCTCAAACACGAAAAAGAAAACATGGAGTCTAACGAGAATATTAGATTAATTATAAAAAATTTATAATAAAAGCTTTTTTATAATTACTAAATATTATATATATATATATATATATATTAAAAAATAATTGATAGATTTAAGTATAAATTTAAGTCATATATTAAAACAAAGAAAAAATAATAATCAATCTATAATAATAAAAAAAAGTCCATAATCTTATTATTCATAAATTTATTATTTAAAATTTTCAAATTAAGATATCTTATTTATATTTGATTCATATTTAGATAAAATTTTTTAACAACAAAATTAAATGATTCTCTTATATACTTTTAAAATGTTTAGTTAAACAAAAAAAATTAAATATGTTTATCCCGTCAAAAATTTCAATTTTCTATTTTATTGTATAATTTTCCTATACAAGTAACCACCGATGAAATCTTTTACAAAGTTTTTCAATCTAATTAAAATATTTGTATATAATTATTTGACAAATTAAAAATATTTAAATTTGAGACATATTAAGAGTTAATTGTATTTTTTTATATTAAAAATGAATATTTCTTTTAAAAAGAAAACTCATATCCTAACTTATAACTTTTTGTATATATTTTGATTCCGTAAACTTTTTTAATAAAAGACTTAATGGATTTGAAGTTAATTAAAGTGAATTTAGAGGTAAAGTTGATGAAAATTAGTGTAGAATTTGATTGATATGACAGTTTTAAAAACTTTGTTTAATTGATAGAAATTAAAGATTACCGAAATATTCCTAAGTATTAAAGTAATATAAAATGATATTTGTTAATGTTATATTTAATTGTAAAAATGTTTATTAAGAGTAAAAAATTTAAAATAATTATTAAAAATAATTTTTAAAAAGTAAAAAATATAATAATTTTAGTTTATACTGTGTTAAACACCATTTATGGTTCAACTTAGGCTTTTTTCTATTATATATCTCTCTTTAGTCCATTAGAATTTTTCTCTGTCTCCTTTTATTTACTTACAGTATTTTTATGTTATTTGTATTAAAAAATAATATTCGAGTTATTCTACTGAATGAAAAATATCGAATTACACATAAAAAAACATTTGTTGAATTTGAAAATTTATATTAATAAATTGTAACTTTCTAATTGCATTAATATTATTCATCTTTCGAAATAGAATTATTTTTCATGTTAATGCGGTGGTTCTACTTTTGCTGCGGTAGTGGTGGGTTGCGTTTTGAGGTGGAGAAGGTGATAGGGAGGGAGACTATGGTGGGAATTCATGGTTTCAGTATAAGCTAATCTTAATTTTGATCTTAATGGATAAAAAAGGTTTTTCAATTTTGAAGGAAGGAAGAGATTGTTTTGTTTGTGTTGTTCAAAAGCAAGGTTCTTGACGCAGATCGATTCTCCAGCCTTCCGCCTTCCTTCAATTCAACTCAGCTCTTTGCACCATCCCCTGCGCGCCCATGGCCGCATCATAGCACCGATCACTCAATCACATCAAAATCAATGGCGGAGAGTGCATCACCGACATCCAAACCCTCACCGACGTCCAACCAATTTCCATAAAACCAAAGGTTCACATCATAGTCAAGTAAGCACCTAACTTCCACCTCTGCCAGATCCTGTACTCTTCTCAGCATCTTGTTGTGTGGCCATCCTCCTCCTTTGGCCACTGCTTCAGCATGCCTCTACAACCACCACCTTCGTAGCTTTGGATGTGCACCGTCGACCTTCTTCAACCATCAAGACGCCAACGAGTTGCAAAACGCAGGTGTTGCAAGGAACCGAATAGGGGCTTGTGTAACCGGATCCGCGCTGCAACGTCACAAACAAAGCACCTCGTAATCGAATACAGGCTGTGTGGGTAACCGAATACGGTTTTCCATGGTTTTCTTCAGAGGCCTGTAACCGGATACACTATCTTCGAACCGAATACGCTTTCAACGTTCTTCATCTTCTCCAACTTTGCACGGTCATCTTCTTCATCAACCACTTTCTTCTTCATCTCCTCCAGTGATCCAGGTTATGTTCTTCATCTACCTCCATGGCCTACAATAACGCACGGTAGCAAACTCGTGATAGTAGCAAACTTCGAGCTTCCAAATATTATATTAAACATGCAACAATTGGTGTAAATTTGAAATTGCAGCGGGACACAAGAGACATTTACTCTACAATCCCTCCAAATTGCCTCAAGATAGCGGGTGACGAAAAAGCAGCACATCCTGCAATTCCGTTGCATTCCTTCCATGCAATTCCATTCAAGCGAACACGACTTTTCCTGCTTTTCATTGCTCGCTATTCAACTTTAACAGTACAGCATCCCCCAAGTGAACACACCCTTATTGTTTTGGAAGCTGATAAATATCCTTGCTGTTTGTTTTAGTAAATGCAAGATCTCTAATAAAATAATCAAGAGATATTTAATAAGGTATAGCTTCTTATGATATACCTAAATTAAAATTTTAAAATTTTAAGAAAGTATAAAATTACAGCAATATAGTATCATTCAGGTACATGTGATCAACTCTCTATCGTTTTATAATTGTTTGGCCATGATTCACTATGATAGGAAAAGGCATTGTAGCACGAACATCATCACCCCTTTGTAAAATTCCAACTGCAGCACAAATGTAAATTTTTGTTATGTACGGCACACCCACAATTGAAAACTAAAAATTCAAAACATAAAAACTGTAATTTGCAAGACATAGAAGAAATAAAATGCATATGTGGGTCATTCTATGCACCTACGTCACTCTCCAATGCGCAAAGTGTCACTCGTTCAAAGCATTATTTTGTTATTAATTTTATTTCTTTTGTTTCATTAATATTATTTCGATGTAGCTGGATGTCATGTTCTTGTTCTTAGTGTTTCAGCTTTATTCATTCAAAGTTGACTTTCTCTATTCAATAATTAATGGGTTGATTAGCATGTAATTTGGTTTTATCCTTTTTCAGTCAAATCGTGTGTCATTTTAGAAAGAAAGGAGAAAATAAAGGCCATATTTGTTCATAACAAGGGTTAATTAAAAAAAAGTCTTTTTTTATGGTAAAAGTCAAAGGTTTTTCCATAATTAAATATGATTTGACGCCTTTTTGACGATCTAAAATGTGTTCATTTGAAAGAGTGGATTTGAAAAAAAAGTGAATGATTATGACAATAAACTGTGTATTGTTTTTACAAAGGAATTTGAAAGTGATTTAAAATGAATTTGGAAATAAAATTTATAAAAATTTGTATATGACTGGATTGATGAGATATATAAAAAAATGTTTTAATAAATAAAAAATGAAAATTGTGAAATTGTAATAGTAATATAAAATGATATTTAAAAGTAATATGTTATTATTATTATTTAATATTATTATTTTATATATATATATATATATATATATATTATCAAATATATATTTAGTTTAAATTAAATTTAGAGAAAAAAGAAAAAGATGTTGATGAAACACAACACACACTTAAAAAATAATAATAATTATATGCAGCATGCGGGATAGGTAAAATATGCATAATGGAATTTGTTCACCAAACCATAGAATCTCTTACCCCAACCAATAGAACTGCAATATATATGCACTTGCAATGTGAAATAATATATGAGCATTTTCGTAAAAGGGTCTGTCATCCATAGATTTCACCACAAATATTTTCTCCATAGCGAAAATGATATTTTACCTGTCTACAAAATCGACATGAATATTCAAATACGAATATATAATCACCCGCAATTATGTTTCTTCTAATAGTAAATACGTTGAAACATCCTCTGAGCTAAAGAGTATTTGAGATTCTTTAGAGTAAATTCATTTATATCTTCAACAAAAGAAAGTTAATTGTATTGTTTTTAAATTATAAATATCTTAAAATTTCTACTTTTATGATTGTTGGTGAATTGATGGAATGGTTAATATGTGTGATGAGTGTGATGTGTTAAATTGTGGTTAAGTTATTAAATTGTATGAATTGATTGTATGTTGAAATGTGAAAATATTGTTAATTGATGTTGTGGATGAAATTGTTGAACTAATAAAGATTATGTAATATGAAATTTTGTATGTTTTAGCATTTGTGATTTGAATGTTTGATTATGAAAATTTTGTTAATTTGAACTTAATTTTGTGTGATTAAGAAAGTTATAATCTAACAAATTGATCAAATAATACAAATTTTCATATTTAAAACTATTTTTAATTGTTTGAGTACAAGATATTCAATCAGTCATAACAACATATCTTTACTTATATAATTTAATAACCAATTTTTCTCTCTCTCCATATTAATTAATTTAAAGTATAATTAGAAGGAAAAACATATCATCTTAAAATTTAAAATAAAAATACAAAAATATATTTATTAAAAATCGATATTTGAAAACCAACATTGTGGTGTACATTATCAGGCTGATTGATTTTTAATCCCAATTTTTGTTTCAAAAGTCTTTTTCTTGTTTAATTGGGTCACAACTTCCTGTTTTAAATACTTTTTCCATCTTAGAGCAACCTCGATTTTGAATAAATGTAATTAAGTCACGGTTAATTCTTGGACAACACAATAACGGTTGTCAATTGTCCTAAAATATTTACGTCCAAAGATAACTTTTTACCATCAATATGTTTTGTTTTTTTTTGTTTTTTTTCTTTTTGTTTTGTTTTTTTTTCTTTTCAAAAAACAAGGTTGAACTTATTTGGCACATATCAATTTGTAACTCAATTTCTTCTCGAAAAAGTAAATAATTAAAATTAAAGAATAAAATAATAAAATTAATGATGATAAAAAAAAAGGAATAAGAAAATAATAAAATAAATTATCCTTAAAAAATGTATATGTAATTTTCTAACTTTAAAATATTTTTGAAATATTAGTTTAATATTGTAATAATCTGAATCACAATAATTATAAACAATAATTAAAAATAATATATTGATATAATTAGTTTCTTTTTAAAGAAAAAAATATATTTTTTAAATGGACAAATTTTCTGAGAAAATATATTATAATCAATGTCTTGAATATTATTTAATTGGTTTTATTGCAACCAAGATCATTTTTTTTCACTATTTTATTCATTGTCAATTAATTTTCAGTTAAGACAAGATTGTCATAATATTACAATGTGTATATAAATACCCACTTGTGAAAGGAAAAAAGGGGAAGGAAAAAATAGAGAAAAACAAACAGAGAGTATAGAGAAAAATAGGTTCCACACATAAGGGTTCTGTCAACGGCAACTATCAAAGAAAGCACTAGGGAAATTCCAGAGGCTAAAAATGTATATTACCTCTAGACTCTTTATTTTTCTCTTTTTATTATACTGTGAAGTTTTTTTTTCAAAGATATTTTTTTATTATTACGCATAGGTAATATTTTCTTAAAATCATAAGTTTTCAAATATAAGTACGCGTCGGCGGCTAGTTTCTTTTCTTTTTTTTTCCCACAATTTTTTTAAAACAAAAAAATACGAAATATTTAAAACCAAAAATTGTCATTTTTGATAAACCAAAGGTCAATCATTGTTGGGTTCACTTTTCAAAAATCTAAATCAATCCATAATAATTTTAAACAAACTCACAAACCTTAACATTTTTCTAGATAAAGAACTACTTGACCCTGATTGTCCATTATAAATGGATATAGGTAGGAGCAAGGTCAATCCTTGTCGGGTTCATAAAACAAAAAAATATTTTTTTATTAGTTTCTTTATATTTTTTTAAGGAAAAATTAAATATTTTAAAAAATCACGTTAGCTTTATACATTTAATTAAAGGTACTGTTTTTGGGCAGGCGCGATAGGGTGATAATACATTCCTTACATGTAACTGATTCCCGAACCTAAAATCCAGTTTTCGTAGACCATGTCTTATTTTATGATTTTTCATAGTTTTTCCGTAATAAATTATGATGGCGACTCCTAAAATCTTTTCTTATGCCCGCTTGTTTTCGGTTCGCCGTCCCGTCGTGATCTTGGTCGCGACAGATGGCTACTCTACTGGGGACGCTAGAGAACCAGGCCTTGTTAGTTAAATGTGCAAATTGAAGTGGTTTCTCATTATATTTTCCTTTTCCCTTTATTTGTATATATGTTTGGTCTTTATTTAGTTTTGATAATTTGTTTATATTCTTTTTTATTATTATTGGAATTATTACTGTGCATATCATTAGTGGGACCCTATATCCAGGTCCGAGCGTAACATAGAATTAGAGGGGTTGTGTAGCGGTGTCACGTCTGGACTATTTCCAGTTTGGCTACCGTGAGAACCCTAGCCAGTGTCTGTTCTCTTCACATGCAATTTCACACCTAGTTGCGTTTCAACTGTTGTGGAAAATGTTGTTAAAAGGACAATAGCTTTGGTGGCCTTGATTTTAGGTTTAGGAAGTCTTCCTTATGAGATTGCATATATAATGCTTAGAACTTAAGACATTGGACAGAACTTAAGACATTGGACCTACCTTAAAAGCATAAAACATGTTGTCTTTTAATCATTATTTGGCATTGGTATCTTCATGCATTATATGCATTAGCAACATTTTTATCAGTTTTCCTTCATTTTCTTTATACATAATAATAAATGTGTCATGTTTTTATTTAAATAAAAAACAAGAAAAAAAATGTCATGCTTTAGTGAATAAATAATTAAGGCAAAATAAACACTTTTTAGTCAAATGAATTAATAAAACTTTCTTTTTTTTTGAAGCATTTATGACATGAAATTGTGAAAATAGTTTTATTCTTCATCATTTTCCATCATCCATTTTATCCATAAAAAAAAATCAATTTACAAGGGACACTATCTTAAAGTGACCGCAAACAATCTTTTTAGCAAAAAAAGAAAAAAAATTAAAAATGAATAAAAAAAACAAAAAAAAAACAGGGGCAACTTATCTAAGTTAAGATTTTCGAAAATAAGGCGATCATAATTTAATGTGTAAACATGTTTCTTCATCAAGAAATTATCTTTCTTTGTAACCTATTTTGAGTCTTAAAAATAGAAAAAAAAATCTTTCCACTTCTCTTGAACAAGTCAGGTTGACATAATGTTATTTAAGAAATAGTTCATCAATAAAATATTTTTTATTAAAAAGAAAGAAGTGTTTTTGAAAAAAAAAGAATCAAAATTTCAAAACTCAAAAGAAAAAATGAAAATGAAAAACTTAATTTTTGAAGATTTGCATTCACTGTAACAAGAACAGTTTTTAAGCCCATTAGACCCAGTTGTGTAATACATAGTTTTCTTCAAAAATTTCTCAAAAAGTTTTATCATTTTCAAACACAGAAAGGGAAATCATTACATTTTAAGTAAATTATTATCATACCTTTTTTGATCATTTTTTTTAAATTACTGGTAATATTTTCTGTTGAGATATGTGTGTGTGCATTGCTTGAAAACACTCAACCTCCAGCCTTCCCCAAAAAGAAAAAGAGTTTGGGAACTCCCTAACTAGCCACAAGCTAGAGCATATTAGTCTTGTCAAAGTTATTCTTACTTGTGTTATTTGGGAACTCCCTAACTAGCCAAAAGAATGCAAAAGAAAATCAAACCAATTAAGGCAAACTTTTTCGATAAATCCTTTCCATACCTGTTCCCTATCCTGAACAAAACCCGTGCCTAAAAGCTGGGACAACTTTGACATTCATGGATCCATATCTTCATCCTCATTTTATGAAACACCAACATCTTTTTGGGGTGTTGTAATATTCACATATTACACGCCAATGTGGTTATCACAGTGTCCTTTAAATCCTTTTAAATCCTTACCACTTTCAACTTTTTTGTGAATTCAAGCATGCACATATCAATTTCAAAAGAAAATGCCAACCACTGTTTTGAATATCCGACTTTAGAATTTTTGACATCCATTGTTTTCTAAAAAAAATACAATAAAATTAACTCCTAAAAATTAAAGTAACAAAAAAATCAATCAAAGTTTAAAAAAATAAAAAACACACAGTTGCATAGTATTGCATTATGGACAAATTATCTGCATAAATAACTATCATGTATATCTTCGTCAATAAGATACTTTATGAATGGTTATCAAACCTCTTTCATTAAAAAATACAAAAAGATCAACATGCATCTAGGTTTCCTCTTTCAAGTTAGCTAAGTCTTTCTATGTCGGTCTTCTACTAAGCTTTAACCAAAACGAGGTTTTTCAATATAGGTCCATGCATTCAGCATCATGCATGCATGCATCATAGGGGTCCAAAAAAGAAAGCAAAACACACCATGCATCACCAACGTCCACAAAGGAATTCATGATCAGTACATCAGTGACAAAATTCAGAATTTTCAAAAGAAGAAGAAGGGGGTGAACAAAGGTCTCACGCGAATTCCTACCCATATAAAAAGTGTCAATAGGGGAAGTCCAGAGCTATAAGAGGATCAATTCTCACACACACTCTCTCTCTCTCTCTCTCTATATATATATATATATATATATATATATATATATATAGACACACACACATTACTGCAATGCCAGGAAATTTCAACATCTCCAAGAAATTTATGAGGAAATTTATGAGGTTTGCAAGGTTTTTGCGTCTATCCAAGCTTACGAGATTTTTACGCCTCTCCAAGTTTACGAGGTTTTTGCGACTCTCCAGGTTTACGACGTTTTTGCGACTCTCTAGGTTTATGAGGTTTTTTGTGCCTCTCTAGGTTTACGAGGTTTTTGTGCCTCTCCAGGTTTACGAGGCTTTTCTGTCTCTCCAAGTTTACGAGACTTTTGCGCCTTTCCGGGTTTACAAGATTCTTTGCGCCTCTCCGGGTTTACAAGGTTTTTTGCGCCTCTCCGGGTTTACGAGGTTTTTTGCGCCTCTAAAAAAAAGAAGAAGAAGAAGAGGGGGTTTCAATTCACGAGGTTCATACACCTCTCCAGCGAGGTTCATAGGGAATGACACACCCTCCACAAGTGTCACGGCTCTCCAGCAAAATCCACAAGGTTGCTACGCTCTCTACTAGGTACGCTTCAAAGTAATTTTTTTTCCTTCTCTTTGGACCCGAACGAAATTAGTGTCTTTATCTTTATTTAGCTTTTACTATGATAACACAAAAACTCTAAAGTTCATGTTATCTAGAAAAATCTAAATATAAAGGGGCAGCTGTCAACACCTAATTTCGCCCGAGGAAGTAAATAATTAGAATTAAAGAATAAGAGAATAATAATTAATGGTGGGTAAAGAAAAAAAAGAAAAAGAAAATAATAAAATAAACTTTCCTTAAAAAAAATGTATACGTAATTTTCAAACTTTAAAATATTTTTGAAATATTAGTTTAATATGGTAATAATTTGAATCAACATTATGTCAATAATTATGAGCAATAATTAAAAATAATATATTGATAAAATTTGCTACATCAGTTTCTTTTTAAAGAGAAAAATATATATTTTAAATGGACAAATTTTCTGAAAATATATTATAATCAATGTCTTGAATATTATTTAATTGGTTTTCTTCTAACCGAGACCATTTCTTTTCCTATTTTGTTCATTGTCAATTAATTCTCAATTAAGGCAAGATTATCATAATATTATAATGTGTGTATATATATATATGCACCCTATGAAAGAATAAAGGAGACAAAAAAAATAGAGAAAAACACCTAAAGATAATAGAGATTGAAAGAGAGTATAGAGAAAAATAGGTTCTCACACATAACGATTATGTCAACGGCAACCATCAAAGAAATGTTGCCTCTACACTCTTATTTTTCTATTTTTATTATACTGTGAAGTTTTTTTATTCAAAGATATTTTTTTTAGTATTATGCACAGATAATGTTTTCTTAATATCATAACTTTTCGAATATAAGTACGCGTCGGCCTATGACCAGTTTCTTTTCTTTTTTTCCCACCATTTTTTTAAAACAAAAAAATACAAAATATTTAAAACCAAAAATTGTCATTTTTGATAAACCAAACCTTTTTTTTTCATCATGGATATACGTAAGAGCAAGGTCAATCATTGTCGGGTTCATAAAACAAAAAAATATTTTTTTTTGTTTCTTAATATTTTTTAAGGGAAAGTTAAATATTTTAAAAAACCACGTCAACTTTATACATTTAATTAAAGGTACTGCTTTTGGACAGGCGCAATAGGATACTAATACTTTTCTTACGCGTAACCGATTCCCGAACCTAAAATCCAGTTTTCGTAAATCATGTCTTATTTTATGGTTTTTCATAATTTTTTCATATTAAATTATGGTGATGACTCCCAAAATCTTTTTTTAAACCTGTTTGTTTTCGGTTCGCCGTCCCATCGTGATGTGGGTCGCGAAACCATTGATATAGGAAATTGACACATCTTAAGTTCTAAGCCAACTTAAAGAGCCTTAAGCCAGTTGTAATATTAAAGTTGTAGTGATGATTGAGTTCGATTTCTTCAAACCAAACAATCATGGTTTTCAAGCAATAAAACTTCAATATGTAACATAATTTAGTTTATATTTATATTAGGCAATTAAATAGTCTGCAAAAGTTTAATTTTAAACCAATTAATTATAAAGTTTATTATGAATTTTTATAGTAATTTTACTTCATTTTCTAGTGAAATTTAAAAACACTCGTATTTTTTTTATATTCAAACATGTTTTATATAAATTATAAAAATATGGACTTGAGCAGCTTGCTTAGGGTTGAGTACTTTGGTTTGACCAGTAATTTATTAATTTGAATTGTGATTAGAAGGCACACTAAACCTGGATGGCATCCCTAGTTTTGTTGCTGAAATTATTAAGCACTTGTGTATTATGCTTATAGAAGACTTTTATAACAGTAGAAAACTATTAGTAACGTATCCTCATAAAGAACCAATCTAACTGGCCAACAAGTGCTAGAACAATTAATTATATAAAAAGTCAACAATTACTAAAATAAATATAAAGGCTAAAATTGATGTTGGTATTTATAGATTTAGTTAAATAAATTTTATAAATATTGTAAAAATAAATAGTCAATTTAATGTAATAAATATTGATATTGGTTATTTTTAGTATAATAAAAAATTTTAAAAATAAATAGTCAATTTAATGTGTTTATTAGATAAAAAATTGACATTAATATATAATTAATTTTAAAATCAATTCTTCTACCCTTTATTTTTTACTTTTTAAATTTAAATTATTTAATACTTTTTTAATATTAATGCATATTGACTTTAATTTTTATTTTAATGAAAACATGTAACTATTAGTAAAGAGAAAAAAGATATGTTCAACGATTAATAGAATTTAAAATAAAAACTAACATTAGTAAGATTGTTGTAGTAAAAGTGTTGTTTTTTCCCCCTTATTGTACTTAAAAAAAATATTTGTTGAACATTTTTTTTATTTTCTAATTTAAAAAGTATATTTTGTTTTTTCTAAACTCACTATAAAATCAAGGATGATATATTTAATGAATATAAGAAACAAAAATATTAATTTTAAAATTAGTAGTCATTTAACATTATATTGTATAAGGCTAGTTTCCATTTTTTATAATTTTAAAATTTATAATAAATAAATGTTTTCGAAAACATAATTATATTCTATATCTATAATAAATAAATTATACATGATGCGATAATGTTTTTAAACTTTTTCCTAATTTGTTTAAATAAATATTAAAATTAAATTTACACTAAATATGGAAGTATTCCAAATTTTAATACACAACTCTTCTTCTTTCTTTGACTCACATAAAATCATACTCATCCAAATAATTTTGTTATCTTCCTCCCTTTCCTATAAATTTTTTCTTTGTTCTTTTTAAGGTTTTGTAGGTAATTTTTTAAAAATAAGATAAATAGAATAAGAGTAAATATAAAGAAAGAACTTGGTTAAGCACACTTAACCTCTAAATGTTTTTCTTTAGTTTTTTTTTTTTCATAATGGACTCTTAAGTACTCTCTTTTCTTATATTATTTTTTAATTGGTATTTTCAAGTATGTGAAATGGATTATAAATATGTTAAATTTTAAGTTTGCGTTTATCGGTTTAAAACCGTTAAATAATGCAATTGTTTGAAAAAAAAAATATTAGAGAAGGACTATGTTCACAAGATTTGGAAAATTTGGATGTAAAATAAACGAAAAAAAAAGTGAAAAAAAAATCATGACATTGTAAATCTATGTAAGAAAGATAAGAAAGAATTACGCTTTGGAAGTTATTTCTTCAATAGTTTACTCATTTATAGAATATGCACATAATTATTTTTAAGTGATGTCACTAACAAACTCTTAACAATTCATATTTTAGCCAAGATTTATCGTTTTCATTTATGAAATAAGAAAGTTAATTTTCATCTAAGGGAGCAAACGAATATATCGATATCTTAACTTGAAATAATTAACATCAAAACACATCCTTATATTTTGAGTTTTTCAAAATAAAAAAACTTTATTTAATATAACATGAAATCTTAATCATCTATATATATGATTGAAGAAATCATGTATGTAAACATATATGAACTAGTTTTTAATCTTGATTATTCATGTAAGATTTCATTGTCCATACTTCTCACAAAAATTTTACTAGACACCGTACAATTACACATAAATAATTAACATTATAAAGTTAGCTATGATAGAATCAATACATTATAAAAATCATATACATATTTTTAAATTTGTATAATTTAAATGTGATTAAATATATTTATTTTATGTAACTATAAATTTATGACAAATAAACATTTTGAATTAACGTCGGCTTTTATAATAGACAAGATAATCAACGCATATAGTGACAAAATTTAGATAGAAAAAAAATGCAGTAGCGCTCTCTTCCACTTGTAGCAGACAACGTTCACACTTCCATACTCTTTGGCCTATAAATTAGTGGCCACTCCATTGGCCACTACACAGAGGGCAAAAGAAATAACCAGAATTGAACCGAACCTGAGAAAGAGCTAAAGAGGTTCATCAACATGGCGGGTGGGGTGGTTCCTGTGGATTCGTCACCAATTACCAATGGCTTCGTTGCCAAGATCACGCTCTCAATCGTCATCACCTGCATCGTTGCTGCATCCAGTGGACTCCTTTTTGGATATGACCTCGGAGTTTCAGGTTTTTTTCTTCTATATTCTTCTTTTCTTTTTCTTCTTACAACTGCGTCATCAGAAAATCACAGTAGAAGCAGAATGATATGTATTTGCTTTTACATGGTCTGTTTTAGATTCTCAATGATTTCAAACATATGGTTGAAAATCAAAACATCTAGCAGAAGTAGGAGATATACCAGCTGTTACTCTCTTAAATACCATTATTATTCATACAGTTTAAGAATAGTTATACTGGCTCAATATCTCTAAGAATTATTACTCCAACTTTGATCTATTTTATAAGTTTTCTTTATCATAGATATTTCTTGTTTTGTTATTTAATTAACACGTACAATAAGGTAAATTCAAATTTAATTTTTGAATCAAGAATAAATTCAAATGTAATTAGCCCTCAATTCAAAGAGAATCAGCTATTCCAGTTATTTTTTGCTGGAGACTGATATCCGCAAAATTGAAGGGACGTAATTGATTCAAAATATAGGAAGAAAACTTGCGTTTCCAATGATGTATTTTCCTAATATTTTTGCAGTAAAACTAAAAATATTTAGCATCTTAGAACACCAATATAGTAATAACAGAAAAGATTAAAAGAAAGTATTTTAAAAATATTTAAATTTAATCTTAAGTATGGGCCACAAAAATGACTTTGAAAAGAGAAACTTCAATCATAGATAGAAAAAGCAGATGTCACTGGCCTCAGAAATACGAAAAATCTTGTTTTGTGGATAGCACATGGTTTGAATATGAAAGTATTTCAAGGTCCTTTAATTGTATACGTTGAAAAATAATAAAATCTTACATCATATGACATGATACGAAGAAAACGGAGTGTCTAAAAATGTTTAGACTTTTACGGACAACGACATTTGTATACAGTTAACAATAACTTTGCACACGTCACAGTGGGCCCACGAGAAGTTTTATTTGGATGAGTTTTGGCAAAATGTTTTATTAGAAAGGAAAATAAAAGAAATTTTAATAAATATTTATATACAATATATAATTTTATTTTTAATATTTTTATTTTATAAATGTAAAAGTTAACCTTTTTAATGAGTAAAATGTTTGATAAAGATAAGTTAGTAATAAAATATAGATATAATAAGAATTTGGTTGGTTAAAAAATTTCAGGAGGAGTGACAACAATGGTGCCGTTTCTGGAAAAATTCTTCCCAGATATATTAAGAAAGATTGGTGGAAGTGAAGTGAACATGTACTGTGTTTATGACAGTCAAGTGTTGACATTGTTCACATCTTCTCTGTATCTTGCGGGGTTAGTATCATCTCTGGTAGCTAGTCGAGTAACAACAGCAGTAGGTCGAAGAAACACCATCTTATTAGGTGGTGTTGTCTTTCTTCTTGGTGGTTCCCTTAATGCAGGTGCAGAGAATATTGTTATGCTCATTCTCGGTCGTGTCTTACTTGGATTTGGAGTCGGTTTCACTAATCAAGTAAGTTATATTCCTACATTTTTTATTTCTTAAACTACTATACTACTAACTACATATTATTAACACCAACATTTAAATTTATTATAATTTTTTTTTTAAATTTTGTTACTATTAAATTCTCCATATTTTTAATATTTAGTCCTTTACAATTTTTTTTATGTCCTTTTAATAATTAAATTTACGTGTTAAAATATTTTTCTTAAATATACATCTATGCTTTTTTTTCCTTAGTTTTTGCATTTATTTTTTTATTTTCTTACATATGTTTTATTTATTGTTCTGCGTGTTATAACCATTTTATTTCTTAAACTATTTCATATTGTTTTCAAACCTTTTTTTCTCTTTTATATTTTGTTTGGACGATAAAGATATTAAGAACAACAAAATGAGTAAAAAGAAGTGGAAGACACTAGTGAAAAAATGTTGTTTAACGTCGGTTATTATGGGCTTTTAACGTCACATATGGAACTGACGTCTATTCGGGTGACGTTAATTATACATCCGTCAGGATATGACCGACGTCTATGTAGACGTCAGACTATATAGGTTAGACGTCTATATAGACGTCGGACTCTATAGGTCAGACGTCTAAAATGTCGCCGTATTTGATAGGATCTTTCTCCGCTTGAGGCTTCTCGAGTTGCTCCTGGCTTATAGTGATTCAAGTTTACAACTTTATATTTTAGTTGAAGAGAATGGATTGTATGTTTTTTTTTTGTATTGGATAGTTTTAATAATGTAGTGGAGGGAATTAGAGGAGTGCAAAACGCAAGAAATCGCCATCCAAGAATGCTGCCCAAGGACACGAGCAAAACTGGACAAAACTCAACGAAAACGCATTTTAATCGGTTGAAATGAAAGATAATTCATCAAAGAGTAATGTAATCGAAGTAAAATTAATTTTAAACGGTGCAAAAGTGAGAAAACGAACCTGAAAAATGTAGCCCGTGGAGAGAAAATGCGAGGACGATGATGAACAATGAGTGCACGATTTTGTTGTCTCGCGTTCGCAGTGCTTTAATGCAGACATTTAGAAGTCGGTTCCCCCCATAACATACGTCTACAGACGTCGGTTCACCCCACAACAAACGTCTAAAATGCTTTAGAAGTCGGAGTGGCGGGATCAGACGCCTATATGGAGTCAAAAAGTGACTTTTTAAATTTTTGGATTTAGGGTTTAGACGTCGGTTCCTCCAATAACTGACGTCTAAAGTGCTTTAGAAGTCGGAGTGGCGGGATCGAACGTTTATATGGAGTAAAAAAATGACTTTTTAAATTTTTGGATTTAGGGTTTAAACGTCGGTTCCCCCTATAACAGACGTCTATAATATTTTAGACGTCCGGACTCTTCCAACTGACGTCTATATGTCTGACAGGTAGGTGAATAGCCATTAATTTCCGCCATATAGACGTCGGGGCCCCTCCTAACTGACGTCTATATGACTGAAAGAAATGACTTTTCACCCACTTGTCAGACATATAGACGTCAATTAGGAGGGGTCCTGACGTCTAAAATATCATAGACATCGGGGCACCTTCTAACAGACGTCTATATGGTCAACTTATTTATGAAAATATCATCGATCATCAATATACGTCGTGCTTATCCTTAACCGACGTCTAAGGAGTGACGTTAAATAGTGTTTTTCCACTAGTGAGAGTTGTAAATGTGTTGATTTTTAAGTTTTCTGTGTTGAGAGAAGTAAAGAAAAGAAACAATATAAAAGAAAAGAGAGAATAAAGTTATAAAACATGTTTATCTCTAGTAATATATTTTTACATTAAAAAGACAACAATAAATATGTTATTTCCATTTCTTTAACAAGTCCCACACTTTTTTTTTCTTTTTCTATAAAACCTTATATTTTTAGAAAATATTTTTTGAGTGTATCTTTTCTACTACTTTTGTCCTTTCCCCAATAAAAATAAAAAATAAAATCTCTTTCTGCTACCTTTTTTCCTCCTAAATTTATTTTTGAAGCCAAACAATAAATTATAAATACGTGATATTTTATCTTAAAAGTAAGGCCGTATTATTTTACTAATCATCTAATAAATGTTTGACTACATTATAAGAAAGTACTAAACTAAAACCTTCAGTATCTTAAAAAATATAAAAATGCATTTTCTATTTATTAAATAAAAATAGTGGAAAATATTGTATTAGAATTTAAGAAATTATTGCTTGTACAGTTTTATTAATTCTCGTGGAAATCCGCATTCATTATTAATGCCAAGAAAATACTTATCTTTCCTTTTCGGCTCATTTCTTTTTATTTACCTGTCTTTCTACTTATAATATATGTCACTTTCTTGTTTTCTACCTTTATGTTCTTAATTCTTGCTGCATGCATGTTTATCAATTATATCATATAAGCAAGAACTCGTCACGGTACTTTTAACTTTGACTCAGGCCATTAATGTTCTATTTTATTCTAAGATAAAATATCCCACATATTGAGCCGGCACTATCATCCAAAGGACGTAACGCAACTGCATAATATAATTCTATAACCACCAAAATAGTGAACGAAATGCAGCCTTCAATTCAACCATCTATCAATATCACACCATTATTTTTTTAGCGTGAAACACATGCACACAATTAAATTACTACACAAGTCAAAAATTCAAAACTAGAAAAATAAAACTGAATATATCACCTCATTTGTTTAAATAAGCTACTAATCTGAACTAAAACTTATAGTGGTTAAGATAACTAAATAGTTTAAATTCAGTTTTTCAAGCAATGAACCGTTGAATATTAATCAGCATTATATATTTTGAAAAATAATAAATATTAAGAAAATTTTATAGATGTACTCTATCTTTATTTTATTTTTTTCAAAACCAGTTCAAATCAGATAGTTTGAATAAAATATTTGTACAGTTGAATTTAATTATAAAGAGTTTTAGTTCATATTTTTTATATAACGTTGGCATGTTGCAATGATTGTGAAAAACAGGCAGCACCGTTGTACCTTTCTGAAATTGCTCCACCGAAATGGAGAGGAGCATTCAACACAGGCTTCCAATTCTTTTTAGGAGTTGGAACATTGGTCGCTGGCTGCATAAACTATGGAACTGCGAAGCACACGTGGGGGTGGCGAGTTTCGCTTGGCATCGCTGTGGTGCCTGCAGCAGTTATGACAATCGGTGCCTTGCTTATAACTGACACTCCCAGTAGCTTGGTTGAACGTGGCAAAGTAGAAGAAGCCAGAAGAGCCTTGCGGAAGGCCAGAGGATCCTCCTTTGATGTTGAACCTGAATTGGACGAACTCATTAAGTGGTCACAGATTGCAAAATCTGTAGACAAGGAGCCCTTCAAAACCATATTTGAGAGGAAATATCGACCCCATTTGGTCATGGCAATTGCTATACCGTTTTTTCAGCAAATGACAGGGATTAACATTGTGGCATTCTATGCTCCTAACCTGTTTCAATCAGTGGGTTTGGGACATGATGCAGCTTTACTTTCTGCCATTATACTCGGAGCAGTCAACCTTGCCTCTCTCCTCGTCTCAACTGCTGTTGTTGATCGCTTTGGTCGAAGGTTCTTGTTCATATCTGGTGGCATTCTCATGCTTGTTTGTCAGGTGAGCAAAGTTAAGTAATTTCCTTATGTTATATATCTGTCCAATGTCTCCCTGTATTATTAATATTTACAATTTTTGTGGCACGAAGATTGCGGTGTCAGTTATGCTGGCAGTGGTAACTGGTGTTCATGGTACAAAAGACTTATCAAAAGGCAACGCAATTGGAGTGTTGGTGCTGCTTTGTTTCTACACTGCTGGTTTTGGGTGGTCATGGGGACCTCTAACGTGGCTAATTCCGAGTGAGATTTTTCCGTTAAAAATCAGAACCACTGGACAAAGCATAGCTGTCGCGGTGCAGTTTATTACCATATTTGTATTGTCCCAGACATTCTTGACAATGCTGTGCCACTTTAAGTTCGCTTCCTTCGTGTTCTATGCTGGTTGGATTATAGTTATGACAATCTTTGTTATACTTTTCGTGCCAGAAACAAAGGGAATTCCGTTGGAATCAATGTACACCATATGGGGAAAACACTGGTTCTGGCGCCGGTTTGTAAAGGAAGTTACTCAACAAAATCTTCCATGACCTAAATTTCACTTCAGGACTGTTGTTCATAACAAACAGTTAAAACTTAAAAATTTTGTTGACTTTGTCTTCCTAAGATACAATGTTTTCTGTATATGTAGAAAATGTCTATTATCATCATATATGTAATTGACTAGTTATAACTATTTGTATGTCATCCAGTCAGGCAATAGTTTAATATATATCTATTTTTCTTTACTGCTTCAACTACTTCAAAGGTACATGGTTGAGTGTATGAAACAAAAACCAATAAAAATTTAATAGAAATAGAAATTTAATTTATCCTTTAATTATTTTTAATCAATGATCATGTATTAAGAAAATCACGGATTTACACACAATCTGTTGCATCATTTGTTGAAAAGTGAAACTAACATAAACACTTAATAATTGTTGCGTTTAACTTAACGTGTCTGTTAAAATATGTAAGGATTGTAACAAATCTGTTTTATTGATTTTGGAAAGGGTAAGCAGCGTACAATATATAGAATATACAGAATATTTAGATTCTATAATTAAGGAAAGAATATATCAATTATTTAAGACAGAATCAATTATGCAGAAACTAAATAAGGTAAACTATAATCAAATATATTATTTCCTATCATCTCCCTCCAGCAAAGCGTGAGATTTGGTCCAACGTGAAGCTTGGCTCTGAAGAACTAGAACAATGGTCGATGCAGACTTTTAGTGAATATGTCTGCTAGTTGGAGATCAGAAGGAATGAATTGAGTGATGAGTTTGTTAGATAGAACAAGCTCTCGAACAAAGTGATAATCAATATCAATATGTTTAGCGCGTTTGTGTGCCACCGGATTTTGGGAGAGGAATATAGCACTCTTGTTGTCACAAAGAAGAGTTAAGAACAGTTGGCGCTTGATAGAAAATATGCAGATCATGTAGAAGATGAGTAATCCATATTAGTTTAGCTGCTGCATTAGCCATGGCTCTATATTCTGATTCACAACTTGATCGAGCTACGGTTGGTTGTTTCTTAGCACTCCATGAGACGAGATTTCCGCCTAAGAAGATAGAATAACCATAGGTTGATCGCCTAGTCTCAATACATCGAGCCTAATCTGCATCCGAGTATCCAAGAACATTAAGGGAAGCTCCACGGGTGAAGGATAGGCCATAGGACATGGTGCCCTTGACATATCGAAGGATGCGTTTAACTGCTTGAAAGTGATCATTTGTTGGAGCTTGAAGAAACTGACTAACCAAATTTACCGTGTAGGATAAGTCAAGACGAGTTATAGTGAGATACTGGAGTCCACCAACGAGAGAGCGATATTGAGTGGGATCAGAAAATGGATCTCCTGTGGTTGTCAGTTGAATATCAAGTTGGAGCGGTGTGGCTGTCGGTTTTGCATCCAACATCTGGGCCCTAGATAAAATGTCTTGAGCATATTTGGTCTGGCTAAGAAAGACACCATTGGTAGTGTAGTGGACCTCGAGACCAAGAAAGTAATTTAGATGACCTAAATCCTTGATAGCAAACTCAATTTTGAACCTTGCCAAAAGTTTTTGAATTAAAGAATTATTATTCCCTGTCAAAATTATGTCATCAACATAAACAAGTATATATAGAGTGACAACAGTGTTGTGGTAGTCAAATAAAGATGGATCTGCCTTGCTTCCGAGGAACCCAAGACTGAGCAAAAACGAGCTGAATCGTTGAAACCATGCAAGAGGGGCCTGTTTGAGGCCATAAAGAGCTTTCTGAAGTCGACAAACATGATTTGGGTATCGAGGATCAACGAACCCAGGAGGTTGTTCCATATAGACATGATGTGTCAGATGCCCATTCAAGAATGCATTGTTGACATCCAATTGATGAAGAGGCCAATTATTCATTACTGCTAGAGTGAGAATGACACGAACAGTGGCAGCTTTAACAATAGGACTGAAGGTGTGATCATAGTCAAGACTAGGTGTTTGAGTGAAGCCTTGTGCAACCAACCGTGCTTTTAATTTGTCAATTGACCCATCTGAAAGATATTTGGTGCGAAACACCCATTTGAATCCTACAATGTTGGTGTTGGATGGGCATGAGACTAGATCCCAAGTATTGTTGGAGTGTAGGGCCAAGAGCTCTTTATGCATAGCATCCAACCAGCCAGGATGTTTGGCAGCGGATTTGAACCCTTTGGGTGTAGAAGTGGTGAGCAGAGCATAAAGAAGAGAAGATGGTTGGTAGGTGGAAAATGTCAGCAAAATGACGTGTGACCATAGGATGAGTAGACTGGACACTACGGTGTATTTGTGGTTGAGTATCAGGCATGGAAACAGCAGTTGAAGGAGTATCTTCAGCAGGACATAGACCACAAGGTATGGTTAGTGAGTGCACAGGTTCCTTGGATAGTGGCAAAGAAGAAGCTGGTGTAGGAGCTGGAGCAGGAATTTCAGGTGTTGAGGCTGGTTCAGCAAATGAAGAAAAACCCAATTCGGAAATTGGAGATATAGTTCCTGTTTTTGAACACGGAAAATAAAGTTCATCAAACTTGGCATGTCTTGTTACGTATAACTGGGAGGTTAAAGGATCCAAACATTGAAATCCTTTATGGTTGCTGCTGTATCCAAGAAAAATACAAGGTGCACTGCGAGGAGACAATTTGTTAGTGGCATAGTCACGGAGACAAGGATAAACCTGACAGCCAAAAGATGAAAGTATGTATAATTAGGAGGAGTATTATATAAGGTCTCAAATGGAGAAACACCATTTAGAAGAGTGGTCGGTAACCGATTTATGACATAAACAGCACAACAAAAAACATGTAGCCAATAATGAGCAGGGAGATGTGAATGAAAAGCATTGCAAGGTCCGTTTCAGTGATGTGACGATGTTTGCGTTCAGCTCTACCATTTTGGGCTGGTGTATGAGGGCAAGACATAAGATGAAGAATTTCAGTTTCATTTAGCAAGGTCTTGACTTTGTTATTGTTGAATTTGGTGCCACCATCACTTTGGAATGTTTTTATAGTTGTATGAAACTGATTTTCAACAAATTTCTTGAACTGGACAAATACATCATAAAAATCAGATTTCAGGCGTATTAGATATAACCAAGTGAATATGGAATAGTCATCAATAAAAGTCACATAATATCGAAAACCAAATTTTGAACAAATGGGAGCAGGTCCCCATAAGTCACAATGAATTAAATCCAGCACATGCGATGCGCGTTTCTTATTTAGGGAAATAAGGTAGTCTTTTGCTTTTAGCTAATTCACAAGAGCCACAAATGGAAGGAGTTGGTAAAATAGAAGATAAAGACAAAAGACCTCTTTTTCTTAAATGGGAAATAGTATCAAAGTGAACATGACCCAAACGATAATGCCACAATTCAAAAGATCCTCGTAGCTTATTGGAATTTAAAACAGAAACAAAAACATTTTGACCATGCTTTAATGCATATAAGTTGTGCTCACGCCTCCCTTTTGCTAGAATTTCCTTTGTACCCCTTTGCTAAAGTAGAAATGATGTGTCAGTAAATATAGCATCCACAGGAAAGTCACGTGTAAGTTTGCTAATTGAAATGGGATTCTTTTGAAGTCCAGGCACAACAAGAATATCAAGAAGGTTTAAAGTATTTGTCAAACGATGAGATCCAATATGGGAAATGGGGAGAGCAGTACCATTTCCAACAGTAACTGTGTGATTACCAGAATAAGGCTCAATGGAGTCTAAATCAGATGAGTTTGTTGTCATGTGTGCTGAAGCTCCAGTATCGAGGTAGCAATCAGACTAGTTTGAATTTGATAGAGTGCAAGAATTCGCAAATGATTCAGCAAGATTGGCAGATTGAGGTGGGCCACCTTCATAACGTTGATGGCAAGATGTGGCATAATGACCTTCTCTTCGGCAGATTTGGCAATGGATATGACGACGTCCTCTGCCGCGACCACCACGACCTGAGTATTGGTAACCACGACCTGTTTTGCCATTTGAGAAAGAACGCGACCCAGATTGAAAACGTGTATTGGATGATTGAGAGGAACATTGAGTAGTGGTATTAAAAGCAGCTTGAGAGGGAGGAGATTCAACGACATGTAAATACATTTCAAAACTCTCGGCAGTAGAAAGAAGATCACGAAAAACAGGCAGTGGTCGCATGGCTAATTGAGATGCACCAAAACTAGTGAAAGTTGGACCTAAACCCCGTAAAAACCAGTGTAATTTATCTAAATCATCCACTAGTCTACCCATAAGGCTGAGTTGATCACATAAGCCTCGAAATGTTTTGGAAAACTCCCTAACAGTGGATGAGCCTTTTGTAAGGTGCAACAGTTGATCTCTGATCCCAATTTCTCTTTGCTTGGAGTCACCACCATAGAGGGATTCAAGAGTAGTCCAGATCTGCTGTGCGGTGTCACAGTGCAGTACTTCAGCTAGAGTCTCTTTAGTAAGGGAGGCCTGAAAAAGACTTACAAGTCTTTGATCTTGTTGTGAGAAAGGCTGGATTAGGAATCGTCAAAGATCCATCAGCAGCACGCAATTTCGCAGGAGGAGTTATGATTGAGCCATCAATATGACCATAAAGGGCCTGTCATTCGAGAAGAGGAAGGAGCTGACGACGCCAAAGAATGAAATTGATTGAGGTGAAGCGTATGTTTAACATGTGGATCATGGTGTTAAAGGAAAAAGCACCATCAATATTAGTCATAGGGAAGAAAAGAAAAGAAGAAAGAGTAAAGAAGGATCGAACATGTTATTCAATAATAAAATATGAACTAATTTTATGATATTCTGCTTACATTTATTTAATTCAGATAACTATCATAAGCCTGTGGCTTTTAGCTCTAGCCATTGTTAGCCTTTTTTTGTTTGTTGAGAAAATAGAACAAAAAGAGACTCAACATATGTAACTACTGTTTATGTTTCAAGCAGTAAAATGGTACAATTTTATTGTCAAAATTATCAATTTAAGAAATTCTTAATATATATATATATATATATATATATATCAGGTCAGTTCTATTTATATATATCAGGTCAGTTCTATTTATAGTTCCGGTGACTATTTTTGTCTGTGTATATTCATTAATTCGAAATTATGACGCTCACGTGGCGTAGTGGCTCTTATTTTAAATTAAATGAGTGGAAATGTGGGATCTTATGGTGTTTTGTTGTTTTTGGAAGTGTGGTGTGGTGTCAACTGTCAACTAACCCACATGATGTTTTAATATTGTTTCTCTTACCTCACTATTTACATTTAGACACTGCCTGTCATGTTCTTGTTCTCGTGTTTTAGCTTTATTTGAGATTAGTTGACTTACATATTCAATAATTCAAGGGGGGTTGTTTAGGGTGTAATTTATGTTCTTATCTATTTTCAGTCAAGCGTATTGTTTTTTTAAAGACGAAGAAGAAAATAATCAGAAAGAAATTTATTGTTTGTATATATTAAACATTCTTTCGTTTTAACCAGTAGCAAGATCAATTTGATTATGAGTAGGAGTTATTTAACCGACCTTTAAGCCTTCAATATTTTTCTTTTAAGAGTAATTTAGTTTTAAATCCAAAATCTTGTTTAAATAAAAGACTATGTTTTTTTTCAGTCTTTTTTTTAAGTTTAATATATCATTTGATTCTTAATTTGGAATAATGTGTTTAAAATGGTTTAAGTTGGTCATTTTGACTTACGGTGTTAAAAACATAACGGCATAATTGTCTAGCTGGCCAAAAGTGAATGATGTGTCCAGTTTTGTAATACGTGGTACACCGAAGTCAATTGAGATGTAAATTTTAAAAATAAAAATTAATGACGTGGAAAAGGTTTAACAAAGAGTTAAATGAAATCGTGGTTGTACCGTTTTGCTATTGCTCGTGAAACTGTTGTTGTGTGCTATGACTAATTGCAATGTGAAGGAAGTGAAGAAGTTTCCTTCTCCTTCACCAAGCCCATCATCTACCTTTTCTTCACCTTCATCATCACCATAAACCTCCATTCTTTTAACACATACATTACCACATCTCACCTATACAAATAGAAAAACAACAACTCATTATCTCTTTCTTTATCCCGAACCCACAATCAACACAACATTCCAACACCATCATTTTTCAAGTTCAACATACACAATAACACTTTCAAAACCCACACAGTCATCATCCAAAATTTTCATTCTCGTTCTCTTTCTCCTCTATCTGTTCACACATAGAGAATACAAAAAACAAAAGGGAGTCACCATTCCACCACCACCCAACACATTGAATGCTGGAATCACACAACAATTAAAAACAGGGAGCAAGGTAAGGAGAAATCCGAAATTGCAAGATAATGAACACCAAAACCTAAAATGCAAAATCAACCCAAGAAAAGGAAACCCAATTCACAAACAATGAAAAGAACCCCAAAACGTAAAAATCAACCCTGATTCAAAACCCTAATTTGAAATCCCTAAAATTTCCAAAATCTGAAACACAAGAAAAGGAAACCCCAAAACGCTGCAATCTGAAATCCCCTTCTTATGAAACACTCTCGAACTAGAACGAAAAGGGAAGAGAAACCCTATGTTACATCTTCAAGTTGGAGATTTTCAGGAGCCATAGTCTTTTGGTTGGGTTGATGAGGATGGTTAAAGACAATAGGCATTCAAATGGAATCTACCCAAGCTCTACAAAACAGTGTGCTTGGATTCAGAAAAATTGTCACGTCAATTTGATCAATTGCCACATAACTGGACATATAATTTATTATTGGTAAGGTGGACATTATTCCGTTATGTTTTTAACGTCATAAGTCAAAATGACCAACTTGAACCATTTTTACAAAATATGAAACAATAGTAAACTGCTGAAAAAGAGTATGACCACTTTGAACACATCGTCCAAACTAGGGTCATATGATGTATTAAATCTTTCTTTTATATCTTCATATTTTGAATAATTTTGTCATCTCGCCACAACTCGTGCTATAACAAAAATATTCATGGACAAAAAATTATAGAAAAATCCAATTAAGTAATCACCGAATTACTTCTCTTTTTCATGAACTTGAGATTGAATGGCTGTAATTTTGAGTTTAAATTATAACATTTATTGCCGATAAAAAAAATATAGTATAAATGTATTATATATATATATTTTTTATCATATAGCATAATATTCGTTTCTAGTTGAATATATGTGAATTATTAAAATGATATGTACTTCTTATTCCTATTAAGTCAATACAACATTGCATAAGACGCTAAATCACTATGTCTCATGATTAATTATAATGATTCAGAAGTTAATAAGTATGTAATTTTTTTCAATTATCTTTTAAATAATGTAATATTTTTTAGATATATTTGATTGTTATGGAGATTTAGAAATATTCAATAAAATATTTGTTATGATAAAAAAGATTTGATAAATATTATCTTTTGATATTTATTGATATAGTTAAATAAGATAATTATTTAAAAATATCAAATAAAATATCTAAAGATATTTATTTTTTCAAATTATCATTTATCATAAACATGTATCAATTATTAAAGTTTTTTTGGTAGAAAAAATCGCAAGATTCAATTTTTATTGTTTGTTCTCTTTTTGGTTTAGCCTTTTTTTTCATTTTTTCATACTTTTCTTACTTTCTTCATGTCATGCTTAAGTTGACTTTTTGTGGTTTTGATTATTTGTTATTCTTAAATTTATATGTAAGGTATCATAAAACTTTAATCAATTTATTTTCACACTTTCATAAACTCAACTTTGTTATAATTGTATTAACACACTTCAAAACATCCAAAAAAACATTTATGCAGCAAAAAAAATTATTTTTAATATAATTTTGTATCTCATATTCAATAAATTCAATTATAACAAATCTTAATTAAAATATTTATTTTAAAATACAACAACAAATTAAGAATCCAACAAGCATAAATAAAGACATAATATCCATTAATCACATTAAGTAAAGTAAATTGCTCTATCATCTCTGTCCACTTTTTATTTGATTAGGCTTTTCCATTAATATATTTTTCCATAATATGTCTTTCTATGCATAATCTTTATTTTCACTTTGTTAAAATATAATTTCTACTTGTTGATTTGAGTTGTATATTTGAATTTATATTTTCCTATTCACAAGTGTTATTATTTTTTCTTCCTTGAAGAAGACTAAATATAATTTTATTGATTCTACTTAAAGTAGAGATGGAATTCCTATTTATTAATTGTAATTATTCACATGTGTGCATTTTATATTCCTTTTTCAATTATTACTATTATTGACCATCTTCTACAAGTAGACATATAATTTTTATTTGCTACTTTAAATAATCACATGCATGTAGGACCCATGTTGCAATGTTATCAATGATATGATTATATGTTGACTATTTATCAATTGATATATATTAATGAGATTTTTGGCATTGTGAATATGATATTTGTGAAAAAAAAAAAAAGATGTTGGCTTTGTTGTTAATTTAACTTCTTTCCATGTCTTAAAATTTGATCATTAATACAATAAAATAAGAACAACTTTATATATTTTAAATTAAAGTTATTAAAATGTTTCTTTTCCACGTGTAAAATTTTTATTTTCATCGTAAGTTTACTCTAATATTTAAAAGGATTCTGAATTATCATATTAAACTCGTTAGCAACCTTGTTTCCTTTCTGTTTATGTAGTTTAACTTTTTTGGTAAATAATTTATATATGAAATTATTTTTTTATATTAAAATAAATATACTTAATATAAAAATATTTGGAATGCTCCAACTCATTTACAACCTTATATGTAGAAGATAAATTGCAGAAAAAGAGAAATAAAAAACTATAGAATCCCTTCTAATCTTTCCAATAAAATTCCTGTAAAAAAGTTCATCCATCACAACAACTAATTATACTTTTGTTACACGAAGCAAATATGGATGTCTAATGTTGTATCTTGTTGGTATTTGATTATGCCCATCCATAAATTAAAAGGTTGAAAAGGTAAAAATTTGGCTATTATATATAATTTATGTTTGATGTAATTTTCACATGAACACCGTACTTGATGATCTTTTATAATATATATATATATATATATATATATATATATATATATATATATATATATATAAACTATTAAATGCTCGTATAAAAGATTATCTGGATACACAAATTGTAACCATCAACCTAGTGTGTCAACAACATGCGACATGTGTTTTGTTTTGGATGACTTTATACTTTTTTTTAGGCATTAGAGAATGTAGATATTCATGGTTAAAATGTAGATAGTTTTGATCACATTTTTAAAATTATAATTAATTTAATTTTATATATTTTAGATTAAAATAATAACTAAATTGTTGTAAGGTGTATTAATTGTTTCATAACAAAATCGACATATATCAAGTTACAATTAAATCTTTATATTTAAATTACTACGAATAGAAAAAGTTGCCTATAGACTATATATATAAGCCAACTGTTAGAAGTGGATTTTAAGTTTAACTCAACCCCACAAAACCGGCTTATAAAGTGAGGTTTGCACCCACTTATATATTATGAATTGGCCTTATCTCTAGTCGATGTGGGACTTCCAACACTTCCCTCACACCGAGGTATATACATCTCGAGCGTGTGACTAGATATTAATAGGTGGTCCGATAGCGGGTGGAACAATATGTCTAACAAATAACAAATATCGCTAGGATAGGTTTTAACGATGGCTCTAATACCATGTTATTCCCTCGAATCCAGGCAGCGTGTTTGAGCTTATCATCTTCAGGTGAACGAAGATTGCCAAGAACGAACTCAATCTTGTTTTTGGCACTGAGAGTAGTCAACATTAAGCGACTCCAAGAATGATAGTTGGTATCATCAAGAACGGGTGAGAAAAAAGCAGTGGTAGGATTTTCACTTGGATGAATGTAGAGGTAACTGTTGTCTTCTGCCATAGCAAAGAGAACAATAACAAGATAAGGAGAAAGAAAGAAAAAGAAGAGGAAAAAGAAAAGAATAGAGAACGCGCAGCAGAGCCCTTCAAAGGAAGAGCTCTGATACCATATTAGAATGGTATATGCAGTTGTAAAAGTAACGCACAGTCAAGGCAAAAATGATGCAATTCATGATGAAAGAGATGCAGTTTATTGATGAAGAAGAAGAAAGGACAGTACTCAACTTCAGAAGAACTTCTAGAGATAGTTTGTTGCTTTTTGGATTTCCAAGAGATTATAGAATTACTGAAGTAGACGGAATAGCCAGTGATGGATTTTTGGATTCAGGACAGGTAGCCCAATCGGAATCACTATAAGCTTTGAGCTTATTGGTGTTATTATTTTGGAGGAAGATGCCATTACCAGGACTACCTTTTAGGTTACGAAGGATGCGGTTGATAGCTTGTTGGTGTAGGGTAGTAGGGGCAGAGACAAATTGGTTGGGATTGTTGACAGAAAAAGTGATGTCGGGTCTCTTGTTGGTGAGATATATAAGGTGTTCAATGAGTCTACGATAGAAGGAGGCGTCTTCATCATTGAGGAGGTCTCCTTGACTGGTTAACTGAGAGGAGTGTGCCATAGGAGTGGGCATAGGGGCACAATTAAGCATGCCAGCTTCTGTCAGGAGATCAAGGGTGTATTTTCGTTGACTGAGGTGAATGCCAGAACTATTTCGAGCGACTTCCAAACCAGGAAAGTAAGTAAGATCACCCAAATTTTTGATATGGAAGAGAGTGTTAAGAGAAGTGGTGATGTGTTGTATCTCGGTGGCGTTGTTGCCCGGAAAGAACAATGTCATCCACGTAGATTAAGATGGCGGTAGTATGACAAGTATCATGTTTCAGAAAAAGAGAGTGATCAACTTTGGAACGTATGTAATTATTTGACAAGAGAAAAGTAGAAAGTTTGTCATACCATTGTCGACCAGCTTGTTTCAACCCGTATAGAGATCTTTGAAGTTTGCACACTTGATTTGGCTTGTGAATAGGGAGACCAAGAGGAGGTTGCATGTAGACTTCTTCATGTAAGTCACCATGTAAAAAGGCATTGTTGACATCAAGTTGCTTTAAGATCCATTGGTTAGAGGCAACAATGGCAAGGAGAAGGCGTAAAGTAGTTAATTTGGCAACAAGGGCAAAGGTTTCAAGGTAGTTAAGGCCTTCAAGTTGAGTGTATCCCTTAGCAACAAGACGAGCTTTGAATCTATCAATTGACCCATCAGACTTATGTTTTATTTTGTATATCCAACGACATCCAATAACAGTTTTTTCCGGGGGAAGATCAACAAAGACCCAAGTCTTATTGACTTCTAAGGCTTTGAGTTCATCATGCATAGCTTGGGTCCACTAAGGTATTTTAGACGCTTTGTAAGTGCGAGGTTCAGTTGTGGAGGAAATAGATAGAATGGTGTGCCTGAAATCAGAGGAAAGCTTGTTGTAAGAGATATAATCAGTAATAGGATATCTAGTGATGTTGTGAGTTTGGAAATCTGTGAGGTTTGCTGGAGGACGTTTGGACCGGGTTGAATGTCTAATAGCATCATTGTGTTCATGAACTTTGTTGACATCATCACTAGAGGCAGTAGGTTGATCAGGATCAACAGTTTGTTGGACGTCCATGTTGTCCTCATCAGTGTTGATAACAGGATCATTGGAAGTTGGCACAAGAATACGATTATTAGGAAAATTAACATTGTCATAATCATGATGATAATTATGAGGAATAGGTAGAGAAAGAGAGTTAGAGGTCATGAATATTATTGTGAGAAGAAGTATATGGAAAGCAATCTTCATGAAACAGCACATTACGAGAAATTTCTACCTTATGATTTTGTAAATTAAGAAACTGATAACCTTTTGTGTGTTGTTTGAAGCCAAGAAAAACACCAGGAACAGCCCTTGCATCAAGTTTCTTCCTATTGGCAGCTAAGGTGGAGACATAACAGAGACAACCAAACACACATAAAGCAGATATATCATAAAGTTTACCATTTCATTTTTCATAAGAAGTAGCATTGTTAAGTAAAGGAGTAGGCATGCAATTTATCAGTAAGGTAGCATATTCAGTAGCAAAACACCAAAAAAAGAGTAGGTAAATTAGCTTGAAAAAGGAGGGAACGAGTGACATTTAACAAATGTTGGTGTTTTCGCTCAACAATACCATTTTGTTGTGGGGTTTCATTACAAGTGGTTTAATGGTTAATGCCTTTAAGGGAAAAGAAATTATGCATAGTAAATTCAATTCCATTATCAGTACGAATAGTTTTTATGGTGGTTGAAAACTGGTTTTCTACATTTGTAATAAAATCAGTAATGGTTTTTCTAACAATAGATTTATTAGGCATGGGTATCAACCAAGTATATCGAGAGAAATCATCCACAATACTAAGAAAATATTTAAAACCACGCATGGAAATAATATTACAAAGGCCCCATATGTCAACATGAATAAGATAAAAAATGTTCATTGTATTAGAGTTGCTATCATGAAAAGGTAACTTTTTCTGTTTAGCACGATGAGAAGTATCACGCATGTATGTAGGATGATGAACAATAAAAGGGTATTTGAGTTTGAGAGTATGAAATCTTATATCAGAAGGATGTCCTAATCTTAGGTGCCATAGGCTAGTATCATTTACAGTATTGTTAACATAACAAACAGTGGGCATATTTGAGGAAAAATCTGAAACATATAGGCCACCAGTGAGTTTAACTATAGAAATCTTCTCTTTGGTCTGAATGTCCTTATAGTAAAGCTATGTAAAGAAAATGTCAGTTCACAATTATTAGAATAGATCAGTTTAGATATGGAGATAAGGTTAAAAGAGAATTGTGGGACATAAAGAACATCAAAGAGTTGGATCTTACGGTTGAGGTTAACAATTCCAGAATACTCTGAGCAGACAATAGTACCATTGGGTAAAGCAATTTGAATATGTTTAATTCTTTTATAAGAAGAAAAGCTTTTAAAAGAAACACTTATATGTAGCTCTAGAATCAAGAATCCATTTATTTTTAAAGGATTTAGAGGTAAGAGTAGGACTGATATTACTTGGAAAGGATTGGTTTGTTGAAACAAATTTGATGTGATGAACTTGGGCTGAAGTAGAGGAGTCATTCAGATTGTGGCCTTTGAAGAGATTAGCTAGTATTTGAAAATGTTGTGATGTAAGACGAATGGGTTCAGTATTGTCAGAATTATTGTCTTTGGTGTTTCCATTGTCTTCTTGAACAGAGGTATGGTGGATCTGAGCACTCTTGTTGTAGAGTTTTTGTCCTAGAGGGTATCCATGCTTTTTATAGCAGACTTCCATGATATGGACACTTTTATTGCAATGAGTGCACTGTCTTCTACTATTCTAAATGTTTCTGGAGCTTCTGTCTTGATTAGGGAAACCATTTTTTCGATAACAGACTGCTTCACTATGCCCATATTTTCCACAATAATTGAAAGCGGTGGAAGAGGCTGAAGCGGTGGAAGAGGCTGAAGCGGTGCAAGCGGTGGCATTATTAGAATTATTGTTATCTTAAATCTTGGCCGCGACAACCAGATTTCTATAAGAAAATTGTCTTTCTTGTTGAGCCACGAAGTAGAAGACCTTGGTGATGTCCGGAATGGGATCCAAAAGAAGCACATGAGAAGTAACATTGGTGAACTGATCATTAAGCCCACGTAAGAACTGCATAACTTTGTCTTCCTGCTTTCTTTGTTTCAAGATTTTCAAGACTTGACAATCATAATCAAGTTTACAGGTACAGACAGGTTCTGACCGAAAATTTTCAATCTCATCCCAAAGAATACGAAGTTTGATAAAATATTCGGAAGTGATGAGGTCACCTTGATGAAGGGTAGCGATATCATGTTGAAGGCTTGAAATTCCTTGAGAGAACCTGTTCTTTAGATCAATCCAGATTTCTGAAGTCTTGTTCATCCATATTATACTCTGACGAATGTTCGTGGAAACAAAATGGACAAGCCACGACATAACCATATTAATTGTTTCATAATAAAACACATATATATCAAGTTACAATTAAATCGTCATATTTAAATTACTACGAATAGAAAAAGTTGCATATACACTATATATAAGCTAACCTAGTAGTAATGCATAAATTAAGAAAAAAAAGGAATTTATCCCATAACTATTTCTAAAACTTAAATTTGTGACAAATTTTTTCTTTGCACAAAATTTATTATGTAGAAGATTTAAACTAGAAAATTGGAACATAGTTTGGAATGAGAAGCAAATATATGTGATAATATGAACATCAATATGTCACTTGAATGGAAAAACAGGACAAATCAATATTTTAAGAATTTGTGGTTAAATTTGAAAATGATGTGTACATATCAATTTGGACATTTAGACCAAATAATAACATTGATCAAGTGGTTCATAATCACATAAGAAGGGAACTTATTCATGTTTTGTCTTTTCCTTTTTTGACAATATCACAAATGGAAAATGGGCATGATCTTTAACTTTTCTTTTTCTATTATTTTCTATTTTATAAATGGGTTGAGACAAGTCAATTGTTTTTATTTAAATTTATTATTATTAAAAGAAAAACTAATTATTTTGGGGAAAAAGTTATTTATTTTTTGATGAATTTTTTCTTCACTAAAATTATTTTTTTTTTCTAGTAGAAAATCAAGAGGAATAAAAAGCACCACTCTTGAACTCAATATATGAAAGATTAACTAATATTATACTTGGAAAAACAAAATTACCATTCTTTAGGATGTTCTGAACAAGAGATGGGGCTACATACATGTGAAGATATGAAGGGTGAGTTTCACATATATAATCAATCAAATTAATTATGTTAATAGAAGGAGGCATAAGTTTTTGTTTATCTGGCACTTATAATTAGTGCACTTTTTGGTTATTTTTTATTATTGTAGTAATTATAAATAATTTCAAAATAACATCAATACTCCTAATAAGATGTTAGAGGCAAAATGAGTGAAAAAAAAAACTTTGGTAAAAATTTTCTAAAATTATTACATTTAATAAAATTTTCCAATTTATACATATTCAAAACCAATTTTAATGAAAATCTGAACACCAATTAACATAATAAATTATCGTAGATATTTTTATGTCTGTATTCAACACTAATTAATCATTTTGAAAAGTTATTGGACAACTCATAGTATATCATAAATTAATCAAAGTTGACTATTGGCCTGTAATGGACTGAGCACATTAAAAAATTTTATTATAGGAAAAAAAATTGCAGGGTTTGTCCTCCACTTGCAACAGACAGCGTTCATACGCTGATGATGACTATTTAGTGGTCAGTGGGCATTGCAGAGACAGTAGAAAAAGCATAAGTGAAGTGAAGGTTGAGTAGAGAAGAGATAAAAATGGCCGGTGAGGTGGTTCCTGTTGATTTATCACCAGCCGTCAATGCCTTTGCCGGCAAGATCACGCTTTCCGTTGTCATCACTTGCCTCGTTGCTGCATCTAGTGGACTCATTTTTGGATATGACGTCGGAATTTCAGGTTCATTCTTTCAATCTTCTTCGTTAACGTTTTTCTAAAGTCATCATATTGGCTTTTTAAGACTTTGCTTTTAAGTTTCAACCCTACTCATTAGAAATTCTCAACTTCACAAAACCGGCTTGTAAGGTGAGGTTGTTAGGATAAGTTTTTAATCATGATTTTGATACTATATTAGAAAGTGAATTTATGTTTAATTCAACTTCACAAAACCGGTTTGTAAGGTGAGGTTGTTAGGATAAGTTTTTAACCATGGTTTTGATACCATATTAGAAAGTGAGTTTATGCCTAACTCAACCTCACAAAACCAACTTGTAAGGTGGGATTTACACCTCCCTTATATATAATTTGACTTTATCTCTAATTGATGTGAAACTTCCAACGGTATGTGAGAGAGATCTCGCATGACATGATTCTTATTATAATGGTTATATTAGCTTTATATGAAATTTCAAATAAATTTAACATCTCAAACTTAATTACTTTTCTTAGAAATTATTTTTTCCTTCCCCAGATTTTACTAGTTTTTTTATTTGTAAGGATATTATGCACATGGGTGAATAAATTATTAATTTTGTTATCGCCAACTTCAAGAAATGAGTGTTATACATACTAATTATGTTTGACGAGTTTCTAGTAAGCTTTTTTAATGGAAACTAAACTTTGCCAAAACAAACATTTTATTACCACAGAATAATTGAATCATACCAAGTACAAACCTAATGTTAAAAATAAGATTGATAGTAAAAACTGTTTCTTCATGGATTTTTTTTCTCAAAATGATACCTTTTTAAAGATTTTTTTTTAAATAGATGTATTGGAACATTATTTTCTCATATTTACGGTTTTTTGATTTTTTTTCTAAGATAAAAAAAAATTAAAAGTTAAAATTAAAATTATGAAAATTAATTTAAAATAATTAATTAAAATATTGGATTTAAATTTTAATTGCTTTAAGAGAAGGAATAAAATAAAAAATAATTTATGATTTTTATTTAATGTAGTTTTAAATTAAATTTGTTATTATTGACTTTGTGAAAAAAAAAATTATAATAGAAAATATTTTTGAACAATAATAGTAAAAAGAATGATAATAATGTTGTAAAATTTTAAATTTATCTTTTATTTCTCATTTAATTTAAAAAAAATTGATAAATTGACAAATAGACTTTTTATTAAATTGAATGTGAACAATTTCAGGAGGTGTGACAACAATGGTACCATTTCTGGAAAAATTCTTCCCAAATATACTGAGAAAGATCGAAAGTGCTGAAGTAAACATGTATTGTGTGTATGACAGTCAAATATTGACACTATTCACCTCTTCTTTATACCTTGCTGGATTAGTGTCATCTCTGGCAGCTAGTAGAATCACCAAAGCATTTGGTCGGAGAAACATCATCCTCTTCGGAGGAACCGTCTTTCTTGCTGGTAGTGCCTTAAATGGAGGGGCTGAAAATATTGCTATGCTCATATTAGGTCGTATTCTACTTGGCTTTGGGGTTGGTTTTACAAATCAAGTGAGTCAACAAATTCATATTTCATATACTGCTGCTGTTATAATAACAGAAAATGGCTGTAAGAATATAATTTCTCAATTCATGTCATATTAGTATATACTGATTATATATCCCACATATAACACTACAATCATCTAAGCATAATGATTTAGGGTAGTTCTGTCCTCCAATCTATAACAACCAAAATAATAAACGATATATATATAGATTGACATGTATCGTATTTTTATTTTTGTTTCTATTAATGTTGAATGAATTTGGAAAAGGCTGCGCCATTATATCTTTCTGAAATAGCTCCACCGAAAAGGCGAGGAGCTTTCAACGCGGGCTTCAATTTCTTCGTAGGTATAGGAGTGCTTGTCGCAGGCTGCATAAACTATGGAACCGCAAAGCACACGTGGGGGTGGCGGGTCTCTCTTGGCCTGGCCGTGGTGCCTGCAGCAGTTATGACAGTGGGTGCATTGCTTATAACTGACACCCCAAGTAGCTTGGTTGAGCGTGGCAAAATAGACGAAGCCAGAAGAGCCTTGCGCAAAGCCAGAGGATCCTCCATCGATGTTGAACCTGAGTTGGAAGAACTGATTAAGTGGTCTCAGATTGCAAAATCTGTGGAGCAGGAACCCTTCAGGACCATATTTGAGAGGCAGTATCGACCCCACTTGGTCATGGCAATTGCTATCACATTTTTTCAACAACTCACAGGGATTAACGTCGTGGCATTCTATGCTCCTAACCTCTTTCAATCAGTGGGTTTGGGACATGATGCTGCTTTACTTTCTGCCATTATACTCGGAACAGCCAACCTTGGTTCTATTGTCTTGGGCACTGCCATTGTTGATCGGTTTGGTCGAAGGTTCTTGTTCGTAACCGGTGGCATATGCATGTTTCTTTGCGAGGTAAGCAAATTATTTATCATTTTATTATTTGACACGTGGTGGCAGCCATAATAATTATAACAGTTTTTGTGATGACTGCTGTGAAGGTTGCGTTGTCCATTGTGCTAGCAGTGGCAACTGGTGTTCATGGAACAAAGGATATATCAAAGGGAAATGCGATTATGGTGTTGGTTTTACTCTCTGTGTACGCTGCAAGCTTTGGTGGGTCGTGGGGGTCTCTCACATGGCTCATTCCGAGTGAGATTTTCCCCTTAAAAGTCAGAAGCACTGGACAAAGCATAGCTATTGGCGTGCAGTTCGTAACCATATTTATATTATCTCAGACATTCTTGGCAATGCTATGTCATTTTAAGTTTGGTGCCTTCGTGTTCTACGCGGGTTGGATTGTTGTAATGACAATCTTTATTATACTTTTCTTGCCCGAGACAAAAGGAGTTCCTTTGGAGTCCATGTACATCGTATGGAGTAAACACTGGTTTTGGCGCCACTTTGTAAAAGTTCCCCAACAAAATCCGTGAACTAAATATTACTTTGGGCACTGTTGTTTGTAATAAGAATTGAATTGTGATATATATTGTTTAGCTTTTAATCTGTTATTGACTATTCTGCTGCGTCACTTTCCAATCGAATCTGAGCTCATTTATATAAAAAATTCACATTACTCTTTATCCAAAATCTTAAAATAATAAATCCAAAATCTTAAAACAATAAATTAACGAGTACTTCACTTATTTATGATACTCAATTTTCTTATTTTTATTCCAAACAAAATAAATGTCATTCCAAGTTTCTTTCTACACCAAATCACTGCAACAGCACTTTCTCCGCAACTGGATTGGCTTATAAATTACGCACTGAGTGAGACAAGATATACCAATTTTAGAAGAAATAAGGCAACAGCTGGTCTCTCAATGTACTGTGCTTGGTTGAGATTGAAGACAAATTGGTTGGTAGTAATTTTAAATCCAAGATTTAAAATATACTTTTTAAAATATCCAATTTAAAATATATTTTTTAGATTGAGTATTTTAAAAAATAATTTTTGGATTTGAAAATACTTCACCAAATACTTAATTTAAAAAGTATTAAAAAAAAGCTACAGGAGATTTTATTATAATTTTAACCAGGGAGAGTTTTGACATTAAGATTTTATGCATTTGCAGGAAAAAAAAATTGCAGGAAGAAAACCCCTAAAAAATGTCTTCGTCAATTTTTTCTTTCCATGACTGTCTTGCCAGAGGTTGGATGTTCGTACCCCGTTTTTATCCCTTATTAACAAAAACATAATTCTACATTACCTTTATAATTTTATGAACTCAATTTTTTTTTATTATTTTTGGAATTTCATCTTTATTATCTTAATTGTGTAATTTTAATTCATCTGTTCATTCAATATCTTGTATGCTGTATTTAATGAGATTTTAATGTAACTGTGCAGTTGGACGTCACGTCTATATGTGTATGCAAATTGATATATTGACAGCCAGTTTTTTCTAAACAATTAATTGATAACGGATTTTTAATAATAAAATATTAAGTTGATATATTTAAATTAAGACATAAATTATATTATTCTATAAAAAAATGATAATGGTAGTTGTACAATAATTACATAAATCCACAATCAATATATTGAATGAGATCAGAAGTGTCGATTTGAATCATTACGTAATTAGTCATAATCCACTCTTAACTAAATGAATGAAAAATAAATAAATTCTGATCTTTAAAGTCTTTTATTAAAGTGAGTTATGATGAAGTTCAATGTAATTTTCTTTTTTCATTTGACTATAAAATTTTAATTAATTTTAAAATATAATATTTTCAATCTTAATCAAAACGTAAGTTAAATTGTTTCGGTTTGAAAATTAATTGAGTTTGTCTAAATTAAAATTGTAAAAAAGTAATTTAGAATTGAAACTCAAATTAAAGTTTGATTCGAGTCATGTTAAAATGAAAATTGATATTAGACTAATAAGCTAAAAGTCGACATAAGTTAGACTAAGTTAAACACTAAGATGATTTGATTTAAAAACAAAGTTTGTAATACGTCAGTTAAAATTGAAGTTTAAAAAAAAAAAAATTCAAGTTAAAAGACAAGACAGGATGAATCAATTGAAATTCGAGATATATTACATCAAAGATTAAGACTATTTTAAATAAATTGAAAATCAAGACAAAGTCGAGATTGTCTGAGTGAAATCAAAAGTCAAAACAGATCAGATCATCTCAAAAATCAAGACAAACAAATCAAATAAAAAATCAAAACCATCCAATTCAAATCAAATGTCAAAACAGATCAACTCAAACTAAAGTTCCAAAAGGGTTAACCAATATAAAAAATTAACTCTATTTTTATACAATTTTGAACTCTATATTTATTAAAGGTTAAACATTTATTTAAAGGATAAATTATAGTGGTAACAATATTTATAGATTTATAGAGTAAATTAAAAGAAGAAATTAATGAAATTGAAAAAAAGTAAATAAAGCAAAAGCAACTAAGAAAAAAATGATATTTAAACCAACCCTTGACATTTAGATTCAACAAGCGATACGGCTATTTATTGCAGGCTAATAAAAATGCAACATGTCCAGTCGTTTTCTGTTGGGCTCGAGTACCGTTGCCATAAAACTAAAAGTTTATTTTTCTTCAAAAACTACATACTATAAGCAATTAAATATGCTTTTAGTACCTGAAGTTTACTGATTTTTTGTTTTAGTCCCTGCATAGAATATTGATGACATTTCGTCCTCTTAGTATGGAAACATGTATGTTTAGTCTTTAAAAATAGACGGCGTTATATTTTTGTTGATGTTGCTAACGGCCCTGCCACGTCTTCACTATGCACTTCATGTCACGTATGTTTTTTTTAAACATTTGGATTAGCATTTTTGGTTTTGCACGTGTGTTGAGTTATCAGATTCAATTAGGATCAGATTATGACTTAGGGATTTTAGGTCAAATTCATTTTTTGCAATTGGGGAAAAGTGACGTTTATGGAAGCATTGTATCAAGGTGGTCGTTGTTGTGGTCGTTGCGGTGGTCCTGAAAGAGACGTTGGGTGTGAAAGGCAATCGCGCATTGTATCAAGGTAAGTTCTCGTATTTCGTTTGTGATTAGTGGTGGGTTGATTTTGGGATTAAAGTGTTAATGTGTGAATATAGGTCTAGAAATGGTGTTCGAAATTTGTTTGCATCACATGGGAAGGTTTGTTAATGATAAGGGGCTACGGTATGTTGGCAGAGAGGTACGCGTGATAGTAGGAGTTGATCCAGATCCTTGGTCTTATTTTGAAGCAGTTGGAATTATTAAAGAGTTTAAGTATGGTGTAGACTTCAAACTATGGTGGAAGGGGTCTAGGGAAATTCTGATGAATAATGTGAGATTACTGAGTGATGACAGGGAAGTAATGAACTTGGCTAAGTATGTAGAGGAGACTGAGGACATGATAGAAATATATGTTCAACATGTTCCTAGTGAGGCAGTGGAGGTTTTGTTTCTTACTTGTGGTGAAGAGACACACGATGGAAACATGGAGGGTGTGGCTGAGATTGTAGAAGAGGCTGGAATGAGTGTACAACAGGGTCATGCTGGTGAGGAACATATAGAGGTTCAAATAGGTGAGCAAGAGGTTGGAAATGGTGAGGAAGACGCCGAAATTGGTGAGGAAGAGGTTGACATTGGTGAGGAAGAGGCTGAAATTGGTGATGTGGTTGAGGAGACATGGAGGAATGTGGTTGAGGGGGAAGTAGAAGATTCAGCTGAAGAGTTTGTGGATGAGAGTAAGAAGAAAGAATGGATAATGATGATGATGGGTTTGGTGTTGAGAATGATAGGGTGGATGATGTTCGTAGAAACATTAATCCAGTTTTGGAAAGGTGGAATTCAATGAAAAAAAGAAAGAAACGTGTGACTAGAAGAGGCAATGTTGGGAAGAAGGTTCATTTGTAATGGATGATGAAGTTGGAGACCATGAGATCAATGAGGAATACAACAATGATGAATTGGATTCAGATTTAGAAAGTGATGGGATGGCAGCTTCAAAAGGGGCAAATTTAAAAAGTTTAGACAAGATGATATGAACAAGGATTTCAGATTCTCACTAGGGATGAAATTTTGTTCACTGAAGGAGTTTAAAAATGCACTAATGGAGCATAGTGTATTAAATGGAAAAGAGATTAAGTTTGTGAAGAATGATCTCACAAGAGTAAGGCAGAATGTAAAAAACAATGTGGCTTTGTTATTATGGCTAGCAAGGCAGGAGGGAAGGAAACATTTAAGGTGAAAACCTTAGTTGGAAGACACAGTTGTGGCAGAGTTTTTGGAAACAAAAGTGCAAGTGTGAATTGGATTGCCCAAGTTTTAGTTGACAGGTTTGTAAATGTGGCTAGCCTGACTGTCAACCAAATCATTGATGACATTAAAAAGTCATTCAGTGTTGGAATCACTGCTTGGAAAGCTGGTAAGGCCAAACAAATTGCCTTGGATTCTCTGGTTGGTGATTATGTGGGGGAATTGCTAAGAGTCAAGTGTGGAACTTTTAAAATTAAAGTGAATCAACCCCAACCAAGTTTGCCACAAGATTTGGCTCTTTTTATATGTGTTTAGAGGGGTGTAAGCAAGGTTTTTTAGGAAGTTGCAGGCCCTTCATAGGGGTGGATGGTTGTCATCTTAAGACAACATATGGTGGCCAATTGTTGTGGCGGTTGGACGAGACCTCAATGATCAATACTTCCCACTGGCTTTTGCAGTGGTCGGGAATGAATGCAAGGAAACTTGGAGATGGTTTTTATCACAGCTTTTGGATGATATAGGTGGCACTGAATGTCAACGTTGGGTGTTATTTCTGATCAACAAAAGGTATTTCAATTTGACTATTTTGCTTTTTTTATTTTCTAACAATCTCATCATTTGCTAATGATCAATACATTTTGTATTTAATAGGGACTAATGACAGTTTTTTTATGACATAATGGATGAAGTGGAACATAGATTGTGCTTAAGGCACTTATATAACAACTTCAAGAAGCGATTTGGTGGAGGAGTACTCATTAGAGATCTCATGATGGGAGCAGCAAAGGCTACATATGAGAAGAAATGGGAAAAAAAGATGGGTGAGTTGAAAGCTATTAACATTGATACATATAATTGGTTGCTAGGTATTCCTACCAAGAGTTGGTGTAAGCATGCCTTTAGTGCCTATTGTAGATGCAATGTGTTGATAAATAATTTGAGTGAGTCCTTTAATAGTATTATACTACTAGCTAGAGACAAACCAATAATAACTATGATGGAATGGATACGAACTTACATTATGAAATGGTTTGCAACACTTAGGGAGAAAGCCGTGACATATCCAGGAGTTGTAATGCCTAGACCTAGAAAAAGGCTTGATAAGGAAATAGAAAAGAGTGGTAATTGGATTCCCACATGGGCCGGGCTGAAAAATTTGAGGTGACACACGGCTTTACAATGGATAAGTTTGTTGTTGACTTAAGTAACAATTCCTGTAGTTGTTATAGTTGGGATTTAATAGGAATACACTGTAGGCATGCTATTGCTGCCATTAATTACAAAGTTCAAAACCCTGAAGATTATGTCCATGTTTATTATAAGAAACAAGCTTATGTCACTTGTTATGCCCCTGAAATAGTTCCAATAAATGGGCAACAAATGTGGCCAACTTCTCTATTACAACTTCACCTAATTATTTACACAACATGACTTCTAATGTTGCTTACTCTTTTTGTAGAACACAAGGGGCACTTCTAGTGCTGGAGGATCTGGTAGCAGGCCCAGATCTGAAGCAGAAGCACCACGATCAACTTCACAAGGAGCTGCAGTTGGAGCAGCATCAGCAGCACATAATGGACCATCATTCAGTGGCGCAACAGCTGCATCAAGAGGCCAAGCTGCAGGAAGAACAGCCTCAGGACTTGGTGCACACCATCTCGGTTCCCAAGCTAGTACCACTTGACCAAGCTGCAAGAAGACCCTTTTTTAATGTATTTTGTATTACAAACCCACTAAGGGAACATTAGTAGTGGGTAGTGCTTTGATTAAAGTGATGTAATTGGCAGGATGTAGGTGGCAGGGACCACTTGTATTACTTTAGTATTGAATGCACAATATTTTTTTGTGAGTGGGAAGGGACCACTTGATGTTTACTTTAGTATTGAATGCACAATGTATGGGACCACTACTGCAAATTTAAATTTGGAGTACTCAGTTCTTGTTCACGTGAGTATTGGGTTTGGGACCACTTTAACCAATTTTGGATGACAATGAAGGTTGGATTTTAAAGTGATGAAAGTAAAGCATAATTCATCAAAATCAGATTTCAGAATCTGCATAAAACTGCATAAATCTGCATAATCTTCAAATCTGCTGCATATTCATGCCTTTTTATGCACAATTCTCCAACTCACATGGTCATTTTGAGCAATTGTGTGTTTCTGTGTGTTTAAACCAGTTGTGTACACCTAGTTGATCATTTTAAACTTGTGCACATTGCTGGTTTGGTCATTTTTCCCTTCCTATGCAGAATACACATTTTGGTTCCATTTTTGCTTGAATTTCTCAACTACACCACTCATCTTGAGATCCTGGCAGTTTTGCTGCTGTTTCATTCATTGTAGAGTCATATTTTGAGCATTGAAAGCTGATCATTATTGTACATTTGGAGATCCTGCAAGTTTTGCTGCAAAATT